>OW285244.1:36299021-36899021 GCA_935421215.2 Melolontha melolontha | reverse complement strand
CAAAAGATCGATGGCCAGTGGAAGTATTCAATTCAAGCTTGTTTGGAAGAATTTCGAGATGAATTTCCCAATCTTGCTTTTGATTATAATACTTTTCAGTGTGCACTAATCAGAATTGTTCCAGTTTTTCGACAAACTGGTAGTGTGGGCGACCAAAAGTCCGGACAGAAGAAGTGATTGGGAATGTTAGAGAAATAATGACTGATGCCCCTAAAACTTCAGTAAGAACTCTTGCTCAACAAACCTGGTTGTCAGTTGGTTCTTGCCATAAAGTTTTAAAAGAAGATTTACAGTTATTCCCATATCGTATAACTTGTTTGCAAGAAATCCTCGATATTGATTATCCGCGACGAGTAGTATTTTGCGAATGGTTTACAAATAATTTTAATGATGATGTCCTAAACAAAACTTTCTTTTCAGACGAAGCATGGTTTCATGTTAGTGGATATGTTAACTCGCAAAACATGAGAATGTGGAGTGATACAAAGCCCAATAATTTTTATGTTGAAGCTCCTTTACATCCTCAGAAAGTTGGTGTTTGGTGTGCTATAAGTAGAAGAAGGATTATTGGTCCAGTTTTTTTTAATGGTACCTTAACTGCAGAAAGATATCGACAGGAAATACTATTGCCTTTCTTTAATCAACTTCGCGATGATGAACTAGCTTTGGGATACTTTCAACAAGATGGTGCTAGAGCTCACACAGCGGGGGAAACAATGAATATGTTACAAGAAGTGTTTGGAAATCGTTTTAATTAGTTTGAACAGCGATCATGAATTTCCTCCAAGATCTTGTGATCTTACACCGTGTGATTACTATTTATGGCCTTTTTTAAAAAATTCAATTTATCAAGTACCAGTGCAAGATTATATAGATCTCCAAGACAGAATTATAAATAAAATTAGTGAAATTAGAAATAGTCCCATACTGCAAAATGTATTTAGTAGCATTCGGAGGAGGTGTGTAAAATGCTTGGAAGAAGGTGGTGGACATTTTCAACATCTTTTATAATTATGGTCATTATTGTTGGTAATTTATACAACTACAATTTATGATATTTATTATAAGGTTGTAATCTAAGGACTCTACAAACAATTTATTTGTTTCAAATTTATTTTAAGCCATTTCTTACAATAATTTGTTGAATGTTAATATATTAAACTAGTACGATAACTAGATACTATTGTCACTATAAGATGAATAAAACCTTTACTTGTAAAGTTATTTCCTCTTAATTCTGCATTGTCTTTTTACATGTTACTACAGATTAGATGAGCTTTATTACACAAGAATGAACAGCATATTAATTGGATTATGTAATTTTTTCCAGTTATCGCATGAAGAGGTGCTATTGTTCAGCAATAATTCTCTAAAATATCAAAATACTTAATTTGAAATTTGCAAATTAATTACTGTTACCTTCTAAAATCATTATTTGACTAGTTTATATTAATTAATATGGCATATTAAAGTAATATATTTCGACATAAACTGACATTTGCGTGTATGATAACCTATAAAATTGTATTAAGTAAATGTATCAATCTATATCAGACATGACTTCATATTTTCAAGGACTACTTTGACTTCGAATGTTTCTGAACACCCGTTAAAAGAGCGGTGGCTCCCGAGTGTTCATAATTTAAACATCCTTGTACGTTATGCTTATTTTTTGATTATTTACAATACCAGTGTTGGAAAATAAATAACATTAAGTGGGGTGTTCTGTGTTCGTTAAATTGGGATAACGTGTAGACAAGCTATTATTATATTATAAGCGATATTGTTATCTTATAAATGTTTGACAACATAATTTGAAACATACTTGAGTGGGTAAAACCTCACTAAATTTGTATAATACAAAAGTATTTTTAATAATATAAAAAATATTATTAAAAATGGGGTGTGAAGAACACAATACAAGTTCATTTATGTATTTTTGAATTGAATGTATCTTCTCCAAAGACGTAGATACGTATTTCACATTTCTACATGTTCGTCGGTACGCCCCTGTTGGAGAAGAGACACATTCAAAACAAACATAACTACGTTACTATCTAGCCGAAATTATTCAGCCAGAGCGTGAAGGAATATTCAGCGCTGTCTACATAATAACAGCCGAAGTAGACGTGTTTTTTACAGTCGGTAACTACCGTATCTATAAAAAACTGTATTCTCGTGTCTTCCGACTATAAAAAACACGTCTACTTCGGCCGTTATTATGTAGACAGCGCTGAATATTCCTTCACGCTCTGGCTGAATAATTTCGGCTAGATAGTAAACGTAGTTGTTTGTTTTGAATGTGTCTCTTCTCCAACAGGGGCGTACCGACGAACATGTAGAAATGTGAAATACGTATCTACGTCTTTGGAGAAGATACATTCAAAAATACATAAATGAACTTGTATTGTGTTCTTCACACCCCATTTTTAATAATATTTTTTATATTATTAAAAATACTTTTGTATTATAAATGTTTACTGAATTGTTAGAAATAAAAAAATTGGGCTGTTTTCACGGAAAGTTTATTTGAAGATGTAAAATTGATGACATTAAGCTGAAAAAATTATATGGGTCAAATGACCACCTCCTGAGTTGATGCACATTTGTGCTCGTTTTACGCCATTTTAAATTGTTGCTCGCAAAACGTCTGGCTCCAAATTGGTGATTTCTTCGTCAATGTTGGCTTCCAAGACTTGCAATGTTTGTGGTTTGTTGTGGTAAACGTAAGATTTGAGAAAGCCTCAAAAGAAGAAATCTGGCGCCGTCAAATCTGGCGATTAGGCCGGCCAGTTCAAATCGCCAAAACATCTCCCGTTTTGGCGATTAACACGGCCCGGAAATTGGTGTTTCAAAATCTCCATCGTCGCCCGAATTTGAGTGCGAGCGGTTGCTCTGTTCTGCTGGAACCAACAAAGCTCGAGACAGAATTCAGCAACTTGCGGCAAAACTCGTTTAACATCTGCCTGTAGCGCTCACCAGTAACGGCTACGGTGGTGCCGTCGGCCTCTTCAAAAAAATAAGGACCAATCACTTTTTCACTGCAAATCCCGCACCAAACAGTCACTTTGAGGGGAAGAAATGGCTCTTCGTGCATTTTATGTGTATTCTTCGTATCTCAGAAATGCAAATTTTGCTTATTCACATAACCACTTTAGTGGAAATGAGCTTAGTCTCTCACTGTGATTTTAGATACGAAATCATCCTCTTCTTGCAGCAGGTTTAACTGAGCATGGGAGTAAGTTAACCTCACTTGACGGTTCGCATATTGGTGAACTGTTTGCACTTTGTAAGAGGACATCTTCAAGTCTTTCAACCAAAATTCTATGCAACGAACGTCTGCTGATGCCAAATTGTGTGCATCGTTGTCTCGTCGACGTTTGTGGACTCTCTCAGCGATATTCTCGGTCGAATGAGCAATGCGGAGCAAGGCACTTCTTGCGACATCTTTAGTGGCCGCAGTTTGCACGAAACACTCAGTCAAACGCTAAATTGTTCGCGCACATGACGCAGGACGACAAGGAAGACGACGACGAAATTCACGCTGCGTTAAAACAACAGATCGGAAATTGGTCAAATAAACAGTAACAATAATTTCGAATTCTTCAAGTGTGTATCGCTCCATTGCTTGTGAAATAATTCTCTATCTGTCTACAACATAAATGTCAAAGCACAATGACATTTGACACCATTTGCAAAAATTATGGCACATTCACATTATGATATTACTTTTGCCCCACCCGTTATATGTCTTTGTTGGTGGGTAATGTAAGCTTCGGTCATTTTATCTGTTAGCAAAAATTACCTGCGGTTTAATCATCTAAATTTATTTTGTAGTCTTCATTTAATACGGTATATTTATGACGACGAATAATCTACGCACTTTAGGGTATTCTGCGAATTTTGTTTTATAACTTCAATGAATTCGAAATGTCTTCCATGAAGTGATAATTTGAATTTCAACAGGAGAACGTCACACGTGACCATATCTGGCGAATAGGTCTATGATATTCGTAAAATTTTTCTCAAAAATTTATGCAGAAGAGTCGATCTGTAGAACAGTGTGTTTTCGTCACAAATTTATATATTGCTTGTTCGTTGTTCGTCCCTCTGAAACGAATTCCAAGAGAACAACACTACGTCAAACATTCAATGAGATCCGAATTGACTTTGTTCGAGCACATCTTTCACAACGTGTTTGAGGTATTTTTTTAAAGAAAATTCAGCTGCTACGGAACAAGCTATATTGCGACGCGTTTCATACCCAAAACATCGACTAAAATAGTGCAAAAAGATTCGTGAGATATGTCCATCATTTCTTCAGACAAGTCTTCAGCCATTTCTCGGCTTTCTCGTCCATATTTTCAATAGAACTTTCGCTGTATACAAAATACGCAAATAGTACATCCTGAACGTACGCACGTAATCAGATATTTAATTAAACTCAAATATTTTCGATAAATTGCTACGGGTGATACAACCATTCATGATCATATGTTCATAAAATCACCGTCATATCTTTATTTATGATAATTACTAGTTATTCGAATTGAACTCATTAATGGGTTTTACCTTGAAACACCATAGATATAGTTCTCGATATGAAACGACAAACAAGATAAAATTTATCAAATCGATTATAAAAATCACGGGATTGTCATTTCAATTTAAAAATAACAGACAAAATTTATAAAGTAATTTTATACGATTTCATAATTTAGAAATATCTTTAGAACTTCCTAAATTGAATCAAAATATTACTTAATCATATTAAGTATATACTAGGGCTGGCAAATTTACTCCAAAAGTCAATGGTGACCGCACAAAAGTCTTACCGTATTAAGATTCTTCAGTGAAATCACAAAGTGGATAACATCTGTTAAATATTTCAATCATTAGATATGTATGCATTTTTAAAATCGAATTAATGCGGTAACAAGTCGATATCGTCTATAGAAATAATCTGACGCGTTGGTAGGTGGTGATTCATTTACGAGTTACATCTCTTTCCCGAAAACCGATTGAACTAGAACCGTTTTGAGAGCGGATTTGACAATTTGGAGGGCCTCCAGTGAGCACCAAAGGATGCCGAAAAGCTACCCAACCTCCCCCCCATATCCCAAAGTGCTCATGTAACATGAGGACCTTCATGTAAGACTCTTAAAACGGTAAGTATTTGACCACGTTTTATAATTTACCAATGTGTCAACTTTTAAGCGTCCGCCTCTGACTCTTGGCACAATTTGTCAACTCTATATTATGACAACGAATAATCTAGACACTTCACAGAATTACCTTTGACTTCTTCTGCGAATTTTGTTTTATAACTTCAATGGATTCAAAATGTCTTCCGTGAAGTGATAATTTGAGTATGGAGAAGCGGAAGTGGCCGTATCTGGGAAATGGACTGCTTAGTCGATGACATTTGTGAAATTTTTATCAAAAATTCGTGTATAAGAGCCAATGTGTGGAACAAATTCTTTCACAAATATAACCACTTTGTAACGCTTAGATAATATTGCCTGTACGAATTCCAAACGGGACAACGCTCAATTAGACTTTGATTTTCGAGCGATTTTGAAATGTTTCGATTTCGGCTTGTTATTAAAACGTTTTTGTGAAACTTGTTGGATGATGTACATGTTAAACTCATAAATTCATATTTTGTCACCCATTATGGCGCGGTCAATGAATATCAGATCTGAATTGGCTCGTTCGAGCATGTCTTTGGTGGGGTGTTTGAGGTATTATTATTTTTTTTAATTCAACCGCTTCGGAACAAGCAGTGTTATGCCCAAAATATCAACTAAAACGGTGTAAACAGATTCATGGATGATCATGAGATATGTCCGTCATTTCCTTAAATTTTACTGATGTTTTCGTCAGACGAAGACGTTGGAAGGAGGCCGGATTCAGATAAGTCTTCAAGGGGGCCAGAACGAAACAAATTTTCAACAATTTCTTGGTCTTCTTTGACTGTTATATAGGCCGTATGCCATATTTAGAACGAAAACGAACTCTTGCTGTATACAAAATATGCAGAAAGAATTGAAATAGTATTTCCCGAGCACGTAATTAGATATTAAGATTAAGTATTTAAGATTTTTAATCCCAAATACTTTCGACGAATTGCTATGACTAATATAATAATTATTCATGATCACATGTTTGGAAAATCGCGGACGCATATTTATTTATGATAATTACTAATTACTTGAACTGTACTCATTAATCAGTTTTATCTTCAAATAATCTAGATATAGCTAGTTAGATATAAAACGACGAACAATATCAAATCTATCAATCGATTATGAAAATAATGTGACTGTCCTTTCAATATCAAAATAAAAGGGAGAACTCATTTGAAAATAAATTTGATACGATTTTATAATTTTTGGAATATCTTTATAACTTACTCAATTGAACGAAAATATTACTTAACCATATTGGTTTTTAATTTAAAAAAAGAATGTGTGTAAACAATATATAAAATATCCCGTATCGTTATGTTCAAATTTTAGGAGTGTAAAGTAGACTTCATTTCAAGTAAGAAAAACGCAAAACCTGTATATTAATTCTTTTTTGTTTCAAAGTTACAGATCTATGAATGTTATTATCAGATAATGAAAAAAAAAATGTAATCCTAGAGTCAATACAAACTGATTTTATTTAAAAAAAAGTTATACAATTCAATAACAGGCCTGTGATTGTTAACGTCGCATAACAAAATGTTATCCTAAAATAAATAAACACGTGTCGTAGTGCATACAGTAATTTCTTGGAGATCTACAAAAAAGAGTACTGGAAATTGATTTATGATAAAGAAGGTTCTTACTTATTTCATAAGTGCTGAACCATGAATATCATACAATAAACAAATGTTCAGATGACTGTTAACGTTGCATTTTTTAATAAAGGATTACATTACGTTTCAGTTCATACAACAGCTTATTAGTGAGTGGCCACGTTTTCTTTATTCAAAATGCCTTACCGATTTTTTTCTCAAGAGTATGCGGACATGCACTATGTGTATGGCTACTGTAACGGCAGTGCACGTCAAGCAGTTATTGAATACCGACATCGGTTTCCCGATAGGCGCATTCCTCATTACAGAACGTTTCTGGAAGTACACAGACAATTTCGGGAATCTGGACTGCATTATTATCTTTTCGACCGAGGAGTAAATTTGCCAGCAGACTTAGAGGAAGAAGCAGTAGCTATTGTTACAAGGGATCCAACTCTCAGTGTACGTCGAATCGCTAGACAACTAGAAGTGCCACGAACGACAGTTTGGCGAATTTCAAAACGTAAGGGCTTATATTCATATCATTATCGCAGGGGACACGGTTTCCTTGAGGCAGACCACTATGCTTGGATATTAAGACAGTCACGGCTTCATTTTAATTCCTGCAGAACAGTCCTCTGGACATATGAATCTACGTCCACGAGAACTGGTGTTACAATTCTGAGAAACCTGCACAGGTGGTCATCAGAAAATCCCAAAGCTATACGTCCATCTAAATTTCAGCATGAATTTTCTATTAACGTTTGGGCGGCCCTAATCGATGACTTGTTGATTGGTCCTGTCGTTATTCCTGGGAGGTTAAATGCGGACAATTACCTTCAATTTCTTGTTTACGAACTGCCAGGTCTTTTAGAGGATGTCCCACTGAATATTCGACGAGACATGTGGTTTCACATGGATGGGGCACCACCACATTTCGGAATTGCCGTCCGAAATTGGGTTAAACTTAATTATTCAAGATGGATTGGTCGAGGTTGTCCTGTTGCATGGCCACCCAGATCACCCGATCTTAATCCCCTTGACTTTTATTTATGGGGGTACATGAAAAATTTAGTCTACGCGCAAGTTTCGAACACAAGAGAAGAGTTGTTGGATCGTATTCACCTGGCTGCCGCGCAAATCAACAAAACAAGTATGAAATTCGGATAAGTACTTCTTCTGGTGGCTTACGGGCACAAGCCTGCATTTAACAAGGAGGTGGACATTTCGAAAATATTATTAATTGAACTTTTTTAAATAAAATCAGTTTTTATTGACTTTAGGATTACATTTTTTTCATGATCTGACAATCACATTCATAGATTTGTAACTTTGAAACAAATAAAAATGGATATACAAGTTTTGCGTTTTTGTTACTTGAAATGAAGTCTACACTCCTATAATTTGAACATAAAGATACGGGACACTTGTATATCCGTGGCAGTGATATATTATTTCCCGGCTACATTATCATAATCAAGAATAATCATTTCATTAAAAGAAATTACATGTTCTCATCTTTTTCAAGATTGATCATTAAATGTTGTCTTATTTATGCCCCCCAAATTTTAATTTTGATTTTTCTCTTAGCAAACTTTAAAACATTACAGGTGAGGTTTATTGATGTAGGGTATATATAAATTAACTTTACCTGGTAAGACGTGCTTGAAAACTATTGACATCACAAATTCCAGAGTTTTGTAAGGCTGGTTGGCTGCATATTCTGATTTTCCAACCGCGATCGGTAAGGGACTTCGCTATGAAAAAGTCTTCAGCTAGATAACAACCAAATATCCTTAATCCACCGATATCTTCCAACGCGCATTTTCTAAGCAACGCGGACATACCGGTATGGCAATTGACGCGAATAAAATCAGCGGCTAAATATATGCGAGATTGAGCAGTTCCAAAATAAATCTAGAAAGGATGCAATTGCATTAATGGCACAACTGATTCAAATATGATATTTACCTTTTCTAAAGTACCTGCGAAACCATCTCTATCGCTTGTGAAAGGCATTTGATGAACTAAAGCGGTATTTTCTGACATGAAACGCATCATATCTTGCAAAGTATCCTCTTTCACTGTTAAAAGGTTCGTTAGAAGTACAATTAACAATAAAATATAAAAAGTACTTACTTTTGATGCCACTATCTGATATCAGAATGAAATCATAAGTAGCAGCATCATATGCTTTGTTCATGTTATTTATTTTAGGGTTCACGCCGACAATTGTTGCTCCGAGAAATAATTTAGCATCCACTTTTGGATATTTTTCCATCAAACTGTTTACTAACATGATAGCTGGGTCTGTATCATCTTCTACGCAAAATAAAATTTCATACTGAAATCCAAATTATTAATTTATTAGTTTTTTTTATTAAATTCCACCGATTACCTTAGGGTAATTCATTGTAAAAAACGTTTCTAAATTAGAAAATAAATGAGGATCGACTCCCATTAAAGGTTTTATAATCGATATACCAGGATAAGGTACATCCGGATCAGTAGCGGTAAGTTTATGGTGTAATCTGTATTTTCTGTAAAAAACATTATACTTACTAACAGCATTAATTAATACTTGCGATATCAGATTAGAATACTACAACCTACATTTCCTTACTGAATTGAATTTATTTATTAGGTCTATGCATATAAAGTGCCAGTTTTTTCTTTCGTGCAGAACTAGTGAGCAGTATTACATAATATTTGTGATAAAAGAGAAATTTATAATCTAAAGGACTCAATTGATCTTTGTATTATAAGATTAGCAGTTATTTCGTTTGAGTATTTACTGATTCAGTGTCACAAGATGAATGCCATCGATGTAACGGGTGTTCAGAAACATTCGAAGTCAAAGTAGTCCTTGAAAATATGAAGTCATGTCTGAGATAGATTGATTTTTGACAGACAACAGTTGACATTTAATAATTATTACAAATCAGATACTTAAGTAAAGATATACGATTTTTTGTTCAGAGCCCACTTGACTTCGAATGTTTCTGAACACCCGTTATTATTTTAATGCGATATGAATTTATACAAAAGTCAACGGTGAAGCTACCGTATAGGAAAGAAATGTACAATGTTGATTCGAAAAATTCCGTGGCGGAGATGAATTACTTGAAAGTATCCATCCTCCAAACAGAGCCGAAATCTTGGCTGAAATTTTAAAGAGTTTAATTAAAGAAGATCCAAGTCGAATCTCTGGAGAACTTGACAAACTAAGTGTTAATCATACTGCAATAATACATCTTCATGTCATAGGTCTTAACTAGTTAGATAAGTGGATACTCACGTACATTCTCAGAAATAAGCTAGGTCTTTTAAAATCTTCTTCGTCCCTACTTTATTCACAGAAAATTCTGATAAAAGATTGCCTTTTTATCCAAAAGATAAAACCACAACAGCGAGGTGCTGTTAATGGATGTCAGAAAACAGGCTTGAAAAGACGAATTTTATCCTTGGGTACATTTTAATTAGATATTCTCTGATTGCAGATTTATTCTCACAAGCTGAAGAAATTCTGTGTCACCAACATAATTTCTCACAGGTTTCCCTAGCTTTCTTTTAATCAAAATTAAGAGGAGAGATGAAGATGACCTAAAATGGACAGTTAAACCAAATGCAATCATAGTGCCGGCTTCAATTCCACAAGGAATGTATAGACTGTTATATATACAAACTATCCTGTTGAGTAATGCAAGGCTAATGATTAGAACTTTCAGATACAAACAAGTCCTAACAAGTTTTACCAAAGATTTTAATCGTTTTAAAAGTTTAGCGAATAAGGCATTGTTTTGAATTGACAATTGAATGGAGGAGTTCTTATTTTTATTTTATGAAAAAAGGTATTAAAGCATCCCAAGTCGTTCAACGATTACATGGAGTATATGGCGAGTTTGCGGAATCGGAAAGTTTATCGCTGGGTCGTGAAAATTTTAGGAACATGATCCTTGTTAGTAGATGGCTAACGAACGATGAATTTGTCATTCTTAAATTTGTGAAGTTCGTGCCAGTATAAACAATGATACACGTTCATAACATTTTGGCAGTATCTCTAGGAGCTCATTGGGTATCTCGGCTGTTCTAACCAAAGCAAAAATTGTACAGATTTGACAATTGTCAGCTTCAAGAGCTGTTAGGTTATTATAGCGACTTATTTTGGCAACGAATAATAGTAATTGATGGAACATGGATTCCCTACTTTAAACAGGAATCAAAAAGTCAATCTAAAAGGTGATGTAAACCAGAAGGAGCTCCGCTTAAAATATGTTGGTAAAGTAAAGAATAGTTTGGAAGTGCGATAGAATCAGTTAAGGTCGACTATCTATCAAAGGAAACCCACAATCAACGCAGAATGTTTTTCAAACTCTTGCCCCAGCTATTCCTATAACCGCTCATTAAAAACCGAAAGTTTCAAAAGCGACCATTACCGCAACAGATTACATATGCAGTGGGGATTACTCATTCGTCCGATATGATTCCCAATAGCTACAATCGGGTTTCCAGAATTGAAAAAACCTTGATATAACGTACAATTTCGGGACATAAATGACGTAAATAGCTGTAAACTAGAAGATAAGACTACCAAAACATGATTTAAAGGCCATATAAATTCAATTTTGCGTTGGGAAAAGTCTATCTAATAGAAATTATACTGAAAAATTACAATTTAATATAGATAAAAATTAATAAAATAAATATTTGGTAAGACAATTCCAAGATAAATAAGTTTTAAATTATGACAACTCGACAAGCACCAACCTAACAAAATACATCGTATTTTATTAATTTTGAATTTATTAATTTGTGTACAAAAGCCTAGATTGATTTAAAATTAGTTTTGCAAATAACTTCATATAATTTGTTCTTCGTTAAATGGTTAACATTTACTTAATTAATTAAATGTGGCTTCTCAAGTATTTACATACGATTATAATTTTCTTGTGATTATTTTACGATTTTCATGTTTCGTTATTTTGATAAAAGCTGCATTTTTGATTTATCAAAACTTGAAATTACTCTAATTATTTCATATCACTGCCATGTTAAGTCATGTTTTGTGAATTTTAGCAGTAATGAACACATACTCTTGAATGAAAATAACCTAAACACATTAATTGAGGATATTTGATCTAACAGATAAAAGTCTTTAATTTAATATATCAACAAGTTGATACAGCTCCTTTTTTCTGGTCAATTGCTAACACTGCTGAAACACTACCTATCAAATCACAAATATTGTGTAAAACATCTTAATTTTTCAATAACTACTCTTTGATAATCATATATGTACCTACTCCCAACCTTAAACGCCTTTTACTCTTAATCTTCATTAATAATTTGTTTAATTATACTTAACATGGGAAATTAATATCTACTGCGATCTAAAACAATTTATCTCTATTAATTCCCCAATTTACACTGTATATATTTACAAAACCTTAACGAAACATTTTTTTTCATCCAACAAGATCATGAAATTGTTGGCAAATTATTCTAATTTTATCTTTACGATATAAATTTTGAAACTGTATGTTATATCATAAAAGTTTTATTAATAAAATTTATTTATTAACACACAGAACTGATTGTATTTAATAACTTTACTGGCATACATTTTAACGCTCTTAGATTAGATTGTCAATCTTTAACAACATTCTATTGAACTACTGCAAATATTACAGAATCAATGTACTGCATAAAACTCTTTTGCTCTTATGTACAACAGGTTTTACGATAGACATGATACTAATCCTAATTTACAGTTTATTCTGATTTAAATTTATCACAATTTTAATCATCTTTTTATTGATTTGTTGTTGCTACATTAATGTACCTATATTTATCAGTTATAGTCATGTTTAAATTATTTTCTTGCAGTCAATGCATATGATGTATGATACTGTTGGAAGTAGATGATATATGTATGAATTATTATGATCAGATAACTAGACAGCTAGATTTGTACCTTAAAATATTATATATACATATAAAACAATTTTGTATACAATATATTTAAAAGTTACAAAACTTTATTTGGCATTGCTGCTAAAACATTAAACGTTTGGACACCAAGTTCGATTTAAAACATCCTAGGGTTGGAGGGTTAAGTACAGCAAAATTGAGGTTATATATACATGTTGTGTATCAAATTACTACATAATTCACACATAATTTCCTAATACATACCCATAGAAGATTGCTACTAAATGTATTAACCACATAGCACACCAAAATATAAAAAAAAATATTGCGAAACCATATAAGGTATATATCATTGGTGCCATTTTCGTTGGTTTACGTTCTCTTAGACGTTTGATTACTTTTACTACATTTGAAGCACACGTAAATAATCATTTTTAGTTGATAGGAAACAAAAAAACGTGTTGAATCTCTTAATTATTAAATTACTGAATCAATTCACAAATCATACTGAGCGTAACGAAACGAGTAGATTCTGAAATACATCAATACTCCTTTATTACTATTACATATAAATACTAAAATGAGACAAAAGAGAATACGTTTTTGATGGTAGAGAAGGAGATGATCATAGCGATACGTGAGTGTGCTGTAGAATACACCGGGAAAAGTAGTGGGGTATTTTTCTCAAAATGAACGTCAATGAAATTAAAAGTCACATTTTCATACTAGAAATATGTATACAAATACATTATAATGTTATAAACAAAACAGTATATTATTTAGAGAATGTGGTCTGTTTTGTATGTGTGACTCATATTGTTACAAACTTGTGAATCACAATCATGTGTACGTACGGGTTTTAATCTTACCGTGCCTACATGTAATAATTAGCACGTATCTTCTGCAGATAATCAAATCAAATGCATCTTTTACGGCAGAAGAGGGTATATATTACTTGTGCAAAGGGTTTTATCGGAATCAAACATATATGTAATAAATTAATGTAATAAATAAGGAGTTTCATAACATAGGAAATATCCCGTCACGTTATATATATATGTATATGTATATATCTATATATAATATTTAGTGTTAATAAAAATTAAAATTTATTTCTTATTTATTTTATTGGCCCTGTGCATAATATTAAATTAATAAGCTTTTTTTTGGTTTAGCGACCTTTATTGAAATTCAATTTATTTAACTAACGACGTTTCGACTTTTTTGTATATAATTAGGATTAGGGAAGTCTTTTTCAAGTGATTTAGAACTAAAAAAAATTACAAACGAAAGGTAAGAATTATATTTACATTATATGAATGTTAAAATATGTAATAAGCTTTTTTCTATTTTGCGTTCGAAATGAACTCATTATGAAACCCAAAACAGTATCGAAATGAGCTTCATTTCGATACACTTTTTTTCATTTTTCAATGTTGGCGTTGTTCGAAGACAGAAATAAATACCATTGCTGTCATTTGATTTTAAGAATTTATGTACATTTGACAGATATGATATATGTCCGTATTTTACACAAACAACGTATGTTGTATACAATTGACAACAACATATATATGTTTCTATGTCACTCATGTTTATATTATTAAATGAAATATCAAGTAATGTTAACGAAAATTAATAAATAATATGTAATATAATATACTTCGCGGATAGTAAGATTTAAATTTGAAAATGTCAAGTATCAATGTGACCAACTGCATGCTTTATATAAAAATTAAACTCTGAACTTTCAAATTAAATAATTCCAATTTAAGCAATTTATTAATGTAAAAAACGCAAAATAGAAAAAATAGTATAAAAAACTCGTTTCATAAGGCCTTTTGCCGCACTCGCTCTTTAGAAAACTCGTCGATATCGCGGCTCGTTTTCTAAACTGATCTCGTGCGGCAAAATGGTGCCTTATGAAACTTGTTTTTTAATATACTATTTTTTGGTTTAGCGACCTTTATTGAAATTCAATTTATTTAACTAACGACGTTTCGACTTTTTTGTATATAATTAAGTCTTTTTCAAGTGATTTAGAACTAAAAAAAAATACAAACGAAAGGTAAGAATTATATTTATAGAATTATATGAATGTATTCATATAATGTAAATATAATTCTTACCTTTCGTTTGTAATTTTTTTTTAGTTCTAAATCACTTGAAAAAGACTTAATTATATACAAAAAAGTCGAAACGTCGTTAGTTAAATAAATTGAATTTCAATAAAGGTCGCTAAACCAAAAAAAAGCTTATTATTTTAATAAATAAATATATATATATATATATATATATATACAGGATGTCCTTGAAATAAAGGAACAACATATGATAAATGAAAAGATATAATTACGTAGAATATAAATCCAAAATATTGTGACTCAATTACGACGCAAACCCCGAAATTAAAAACACCGCGAAAATTGTATTACGCGGCGCCTATAAATTCAAAATATTCAGAATGTAGATAAATAATAAATACCTCGCACACATACGCTATAGCCTATGTTTACATACGTCACAGCTGGATGAGATAGACAATAACAAAGCTATTATTTTTGTTATTGTCGGTCAAATTTAAGATATCGTCTCTGATACTTTTTAAAATCGCACAGTGGCATGACAAATTTCTCTTAAATATCTTTGTCATTTTTTTTCTCGCTTATGAGAGGGAATTTTGGGAAAATATTTTGGATTTATATTCCATATATGTAATTACATCTTTCCGTTTTTCATATGTTGTCTTTTTATTTCAAGGACACCTGTATATATATATATATATCACTGTTATATATTCACTGTTAATAAGAGCAGAATTTGGGACAATGTATCAAATAAAACGATTTCTATTATTATTAACCCCCAGGTTGGCAACCTGATTATCAATGTGTCATTTCCCTCATAATTGACCTTTCACCATTTAACTTTCTAACAATCTATTACGCTAAACATGTGAAGCCAAGAATTGGATTGACTTGTGTTTTCCTTTTTGTTTGTGTAAGATTTTAAATGTGATGTCCAGCATTTATATTGTTTTATCTGCAGTCATCGTTTTATTATACATAGTATTAGTGTTGAACATGATCTTAGAGAGTAGATTATGAATTTAGTAATTGTATCCATGAATATAGTTCATGTTTGTAAGTATTTAAAATCACGTTGTCTACAAATATTAATAGCTAAGGAGTAAAAATTATCAATTTCAAACTTTTAAAACTGACATCTGAATTATTAACATCGTCGTCTTATAAGGCAATTCTAATAAACTTGAACCAACGTCTATCTTAGCTTGGTTGGTTAGAGCGACGGTCCGGAAAACCGTGGACTTGGGTTCAAGTCCCAACGTGGACAAAATTTTTCAAATAAATTTCATATGGTTTGTAGACAGTAATGTTTATATTCACATTTACCTCGCAAAATAACATACTAATTTGAAAATATTTAATATAAACGCCGAAAACTCCAAGAATTTATCAAATGATATACTAAATGAACGGCTACGAAATTATCTACATATATATACAAGCAGTCCCGTATCGTTATGTTCAAATTTTAGGAGTGTAAAGTAGACTTCATTTCAAATAACAAACACGCAAAACTTGTACATATATCCATTTTTATTTGTTTCAAAGTTACAGATTTTTGAATGTGATTGTCAGATCAAGAAAAAAAAATGTGATCACAAAGTCAATAAAAACTGATTTTATTTAAAAAAGTTCAATTAATAATATTTTCGAAATGTCCACCTCCTTGTTGAATGCAGGCTTGTGCCCGTAAGCCAACAGAAGAAGTACTTATCCGAATTTCATACTTGTTTTGCCGGATTTGCTCGGCAGCCAGGCGAATACGATCCAACAACCCTCATTTTTCATGTACCCTCAAAAATAAAAGTCAAGGGGATTAAGATCGGGTGATCTGGGTGGCCATGCAACAGGACCACCTTGACCAATCCATCTTGGATAATTGACGTTAACCCAATTTCGGACAGCAATTCCGAAATGTGGTGGTGCCCCATCCATGTGAAACCACATGTCTCGTCGAACATTCAGTGGGACATCCTCTAAAAGACCTGGCAGTTCGTCAATAAGAAATTGAAGGTAATTGTCCGCATTTAACCTCCCAGGAAGAACGACAGGACCAATCAACAAGTCATCGATTAGGGTCGCCCAAACGTTAATAGAAAATCCATGTTGAAATTTAGATGGGCGTATAGCTTTGGGATTTTCTGATGACCACCTGTGCAGGTTTCTCAGAATTGTAACACCACTTCTCGTGAACGTAGATTCATCTGTCCAGAGGACTGTTCTGCAGAAATTAAAATGAAGCCGTGACTGTCTTAATATCCAGGTAGAATAAACTAGACGAGCATAGTGGTCTGCCTCAAGCAAACCGTGTCCCCTACGATAGTGATATGGATATAAGGCCTAACGTTTTAAAATTCGCCAAACTGTCGTTCGTGGCACTCCTAGTTGTCTAGCGATTCGACGTACACTGAGAGTTGGATTCCTTGTAACAATAGCTACTGCTTCTTCCTCTAAGTCTGCTGGCAAATTTACTCTTCGGTCGAAAAGATAATCACGCAGTCCGCATTCCCGAAATTGTCTGTGTACTTCCAGAAACATTCTGTAATGAGGAATGCGCCTATCGGGAAACCGATGTCGGTACTCAATAACTGCTTGACGTGCACTGTCGTTACAGTAGTCATACACAAAATGCATGTCCGCAATCTCTTGAGAAGAAAATCGGTAAGGCATTTTGAATAAAGAAAACGTGTCCACTCACTAATAAGCTGTTGTATGAACCGAAACGTAATGTAATCCTTTATTAAAAAATGCAACGTTAACAGTCATCTGAACATTTGTTTATTGTATGATATTCAGGGTTCAGCTCTTACGAAATAAGTAATAACCTTCTTTATCATAATTTATCATAAATCAATTTCCAGTACTCTTTTTTGTAGATCTCCAAGAAATTACTGTATGCATTACGACACGTGTTTATTTATTTTAGGATAACATTTTATTATGCGACGTTAATAATCACAGGCCTGTTATTGAATCGTATAACGTTTTTTAAATAAAATCAGTATCTATTGACATTTTTTCATGATCTGACAATCACATTTATAGATCTGAACTTTGAAACAAATACAAGTTTTGCGTTTTTGTTGCTTGAAATGAAGTCTACTTTACACTCCTAAAATTTGGACATAACGATACGGGACATTTTGTATTAATATATGTAGGTAGAACATTAATTAATTAATTATATATACATATATATATGTATATATATAATATATATATATATATATATATATATAATAACTTCGTGACCTTGGTATGATATGGTAAACCTAATCAGTAGGCGATTAAAGGTCTGTATATTACTTCAAAATATATGTATTTAAAAAACTCTACATGTTTCGGCTGTATACGCCTTTTTCAAGAGAATACATTGTCATTCATATTTTGTATTCTCTTGAAAAAGGCGAGTTTTTTAAATACATATATTTTGAAGTAATATACAGACCTTTAATCGCCTACTGATTAGGTTTACTATATATATATATATATATATATATATATATATATATATATATATATATATATATATATATATATATATATATAATCAATTAATGTTTTACCTGTATTATACGGGAATCGTATGTTGTGAAATTAAATAAAATGATCATATTACCTATAAATCAATATTCAAGTATTTTCTCGAATCAATAAATAAAAATATAATATAAAGTTGATGCCCACGTTTCAAGTATTATTTTACTGATAGTAATTTTCATTTATATAATAATAAATTTGAATTTAATCATGTTACGGTATAATTACTTTGAGATTATAAATCAATTATGATTATTTAAATTTTTAATATTTTAAAGTTGCTAATGTAAGTAACATTTATGAAAATATCTATTAACCAGTAAATATTTCATTGATTTAACAGATTTTTGTAAATAGTGTTATATAATTCGATTATTTCTAAGACTATTCTTTATACATATTCATTTATAATACTTTATTTGTGAAAGGCAAATGATACATTAATACGTTACAATTAATAATAGTAATAAATAATTCACGCCTTAAATACTTAAATTACAGAGTATATAATGACATTAAGCAAAAATTATTAAGTTATAGAGATACAAAATTGTTTAATGTTATATGGATAATTACAAATTAGTACCTACTAAATTATCACGCCAAGGTTTTTGTAAATAAATGGTTTAATGATCATTGGATAAATTGTAATTGTTTTACATATTTGAAGAGTAACGTAGGTAGTTAGGCTACCTCCTTTCTGAGAAATATATATTATATTTTGTATATAGCTCTCTATAAATTTATAATTTTTCATTGTTGTTTATTTGTATTCACTTAAAAATGGACCAATAAAATGTACTAACTATGCATTTAATAAAAACAAAAACTAAAATCTATTATATAATGAATAATTATAATGTTAATAGGTACCACAACTGTGAACATGGTTTTTCCTTTAATACATACTGCAATTAAGATATTCTAACAATATTAAATATTCAAAACTGAATTATTAAGATACAGGTAGAACAGTTCACCAAACTACCAAGCTAACTTACGTAATTACTTATAGAGAGGCACGAGATGGGTTAATTCTTTTAAACGATGCTATTTAAGAGATAACAAGTACCCAATGACAAGATATATGAGTTACTTATAATGCGAAAGGATTGCCATCACTAGAAACCGGATTATATGCAAAATATGATTTTTTTAATTACCTCATTTTATTACAAATGAAACAGACATGCAATATACATATCTGTAACTGTGCACATGGACAATACATGTGTACAGTTACAGATATGTATATTGCATGTCTGTTTCATTTGTAACAAATGCGTAATACGTGCATAACGTATTGATATACTTAAACCTTTTTGTATACATACCTCATTTTATTCAGAACACATTTAATAAACATAGAAAACTCATAATTTAGTTGTTAAAAGATATATCAACAAAATTATGGGCTTCCTGGGTTTATCTAATGTTTTTTGGATCAAATAAGGCAATTACAAAATAGTATATTAAAAAACAAGTTTCATAAGGCACCATGTTGCCGCACGAGATCAGTTTAGAAAACGAACCGCGATAGCGGCGAGTTTTCTAAAGAGCGAGTGCGGCAAAAGGCCTTATGAAACGAGTTTTTTATATTATTTTTTCTATTTTGCATTTCTTACATTAATAAATTGGAATTATTTAATTTGGAAGTTCAGAGTTTAATTTTTATATAAAGCCATGCAGTTGGTCACATTGATACTTGACATTGTCAAATTTAAATCTTGCTATCCGCGAAGTATATTATATTACATATTATTTATTAATTTTCGTTAACATTACTTGATATTTTATTTAAAAATATAAACATGAGTGACTTAGAAACTAATATATCTTGTTGCCAATTGTATACAATATACGTTGTTTGTGTAGAGTACGAACATATATCATATCTGTCAAATGTACTTAAATTATTAAAATCAAATGACAGCGATGATATTTATTTATGTGTTCGAACAACGCCAACATTGAAAAATGAAAAAAAGCGTATCGAAATGAAGCTCATTTCGATACTGTTTTGGGTTTCATAATGAGTTCATTTCGAACGCAAAATAGAAAAAGCATATTTTGCATATAATCCGGTCTTTAGTTATCAGTGTTATCACATTAGAAGCTAAGTGCATAAACGAAGCGATTGTTAAGTTCAGATCTTTAACTTAAACCCGTCGATAATAGCGTTTAGAATGGAGCTGCAAGAAATACAAAATTGAAATCATATATCACATGAGTTTTGATTAACTCTGATGACCAACGAAGGAGAAGATTTTAATTATTAATCATTTTATGTATAATTAACTAAATAAACTTGTTTACAATCACTAGCTGTTTTCTTGATATTGCAATTCATATTTCGAATAGTGAAGGATCCAATTAAAATATTACCTGTATCTGTTATAATTATTCTGTATTAATTTTGAATAGAAAAAATCTAGAGGTTTCCTGAATTTGTCAGTTACACAGAGACTAACTTGGTCTCTGCAGTTACAATTACTGGGTATTAAGTCGCAGTTATTCGTTTTGGAATCGTTACAGTTGATTCTATTAAATTTTATTCCTTCACAGTTTTCATGATTGAACTATTTCGGTCAACAATTAAGATGCAATACCTTAAATCAAATGCATTGAAAATAAAGAAAGGTGAAATCAGCTCCAATAAATACAGAGAATACAATATTAAATTTGCCACTTTCTCAGTTAACACCATCTTTTAATCAAAGACGCACATATCATTTCGATAAAGAGGGAAATACAATTTTCAGTGCCATCTTAAATTTTCTATTGAAAATACTCTAATTTCTAATAACGGGTGTTCAGAAACATTCGAAGTCAAAGTAGTCCTTGAAAATATGAAGTCATGTCTGAGATAGATTGATTTTTGACAGACAACAGTTGACATTTAATAATTACACAGGCCTGCATAAAATTTGTGATGACGTGATTTTTGTTTGTTAAGCTCATTTTTTGTATAGCAATAACTAATTAAAATACAGTTGGTCTCTACCACCCACAGATTTTTTTTTTGCACAAAAGAAAAAGAAAAAAATATAAAAATCTTATAATAGGCGTTTTAATACATTTTAAAATGAATGTACTACTTCAAATTCTAGGTATTAACCCAAAAATGATTTTCTGTTGTGGTTTTAAAGAAATTTGTTAAATAGGCTCTCATTACCTGATGTAAATCTTTATTACATGTATTAATTTTGGACAAGATTTCCGGGAATTTTTACCTGCTAAATCCTATTTATTATGCTTTCACTTTATTAGTACTGCGAAGAAGGATTTTAAGTTTATCACTCCAAACAAAATGTATATTTTAATGTCATTTACTTCATTATAGCTCTGAGTGCCGATCAATAAACAAGTAAAATTAATTTGTCTTTAGTGTTGTGCGTGGTATTTGATAAATAGACATTGCTTAAAAATATGTCTAGCCGGTGTTGCAATAACAAACCAGATGATTTCTGTTATATTTGTGGATATTTCGTCTTGAAAAAGTTTAAGAGACCAATTGGTGAATTTGTGAAAAATGCATATTAAGCTTATTTCAAAATCAAATTAAAATATCAAGATAAAGATTGGGCACCGCACGTTGTTTGTAAGGTATGTGAAGAAGGTTTAAGAAATTGGACCAAAGGGAATAGAAAAAGCCTTCCTTTTGGAATACCGATGGTTTGGAGAGAACCGCAAAATCATCATGAAGATTGCTACTTTTGTCTTTGTGATATTAAGGGGCATAATAGAAAAACTTTGAAACATATTTTATACCCAAACAATATTAAATCAGCTATCAGACCAGTTCCTCACAGTGATCATGTACCTATACCTATACCCCCCAAAGTACTACAAGAAGATATTGAAACCTCTTCAACTTCTGGCTCCGTACAGATGGATAGTGGTTTTGAACCATCAACCTCAGGTCAAAACCAACCTCAGCTATTTTCACAAGCCGAACTGAATGATTTAGTAAGAGATTTGGGACTTTCAAAAGATCTTTCTGAAGTACTGGGGTCTAGGTTGAAACAAAAAAATTTGCTTGCCCCAGAAACTACCTTCAGATGTTCCTTTAGCTGAATATGACAGAAAAACAACCAAACGAAGCTTTTCTGAAAATCGAAAACGTTTTTTTAAGAAGCATAAGAATAAATAACTATTTCTAATAGTTTCTATGTGTATATTTTTGTATTTTTTTAAATATAATATAAAACTAGCTTATAAATGAAATAAATCGTGTTTTTTCTATATTTTTTGATTTTACTGGTTTGAAAAATAACCTTATGTGATACAAAAAAAAAAAAGCAGATTTGAAATCAGCGCTACCCAATTACTAGAAAACAGTTAAAATTATTTTTAAATCAACATTCAAAGAGTTGAAAAGTGCAGGCCTGTGTTATTACAAATCAGATACTTAAGTTAAATACGATTTTTTGTTCAGAGCCCACTTGACTTCGAATGTTTCTGAACACCCGTTATATAGTTACAGAAATCTGCTTATAATTAACATATTCGTTGCACAAAATAATGGATAGATGTCGGTAATGTCAATTATAAATATTTAATAAAATTATTTCTTTCAATATTTTTATTTTGAAAAGTTTAATTTATAAAATAATTAATCAAATTTTGTACATAAATATTTCCAACGAATAAAATAATGGAAAATCTTGTGTTATTCACAATTATGGTAATATTATAGTATTTGAGAGAAACATTTGTTTGATACTATTATATTACTGTTTTTATTATTCTTATTGTAATATAATGATAGTGATAGAAACAGTTTTGTAAATATTAGATTATTCTGAGAGAATCAAACGTTCTACTAACGCAAGATCAGGTGCTTTAGAAACGGTGTAAGTGTTATGCGATTTATAAATTGTTTGGCTGCTATTTCTATAATAGTAGCTTCTGTCGCGCACTACCCAAAATTGAACCAATAACGCGTATATGTGTTAGGGTTCGGCATCTTCGGCGAAAACGCTATTTAAATATGTTCGTTCCGAAGAAAAGTTTAAAACGATTTATAAGACGCGTGTGAGATATAAACAAATTTCTTATTATGTAACGAAATCGTTGTGTTAAATAACTGACATTTACGTGTAACCTAAGTATTGTGGGAATTATCTAGTGAAGATAAGTAAATTAAAATAAACAACTAAATAAATCAAAATGAAATAGCCTTATAAACAGATCAATGTGTGAATTTATAGACGATATGTGGAAAATTCGATTATTCTTTATAAATCGGATGGAATATTTTCAGAAGCAGTAGCTATGTGAATTTGGAACATATTTGATTTTAGATTCAGACAAGGTCTGTTTTATTAGACTGCTCAAACTAAATTTAGAATCGGCTACGTTCTCCGTATACATTTGTGTGTGATATATAGAAAATATTATTTCGTGCTATTACTAGAATAAAATGCACCATCTTTATCCACTGGCAAAAGGTGATCCACTGTGCCCTCTGGGCTTTCATCCACAAGTTAGATGGCCCACAAGATGTAAAAGATGTTTTAGGTATATAAAATTAGAATAAATTAAAGAGAACACAATGAAATTTTTTTTTTTAAATAACGCCATAGAGATTATAAAGAACATGGTGGGAAAAGACGGGATGAACCAAATACATCGCTAAAAAAATCGGATACGACATCGTCAACACCTACTTTAAGCACATGGAGCAGCAGTAATGAACCGACAAGAAGTTGGTATTCTAGTAGTAATTTGGCTTTTGATAAAGACAATAAAACCAATAGTATTAATAGTAAAGAATTTTCTAATCCCTCTAGTTGGGAATCAACTCCCGATTTATCAAGTTTAAATGATGATACACAAGCTAACATTCCTACAGTTAATATACAACTGCCCAAACGAAAACAAAAACCGATCGAAAGGACAGGTAAAAATATGATAATAAATTGTTGTTTTTTTACATGTGTTTATTATTTATTATTTATATAAACAGGGTCTGTGAGAAGTTAGGGTATTAAATTTAACACGATAAAATAATTACTATTAACTAAGTTTCATAATTAATAAAGATAATTCAGAAACATCTAAAGAACTCTTGTAATAATAAATATTATTTACTAATATTTTTTAATTTTTTTTTAGAACTTACGCACAATTTTCGTTTCTTTTATAGTTGTAGCAATAGTAATAACAATAAATTGATTCTGTCACGTCGGGTTTTAGAAAAAAATATTGTAAAATAAATGAAATAAGATTAATTAGCTATGTACTTTTATTTTTATTTATTCTGTTCTTCGGCATTTTCTGATATCAATGTCCAACAATAATCAGCAAGCATTTCACAGTTCCACTGTAACCTGATAAGATTACACGTTAAGCAATCTATCAACAAGGACTATAAAAAGTTTGTTTTCTTCTCACAGCAATCGACGCCTGGAGATGTTCGCGCTTTCTGGAACTTTGTTGATTCGTGAACGAAAAATCAAGTCTATCCTAACATCTCAGTTATAATGGGATTGAATCTGATAAACTTGAAGAAGTGTGTGATATGTTTGCAGATTTTTTTGGAACAGTATACGTTAGCCATTACAAATTTTTTGAAACAATCTGTCTTATTTCGCAAATCCATTTATTCTTAATAATGTAATCGTTGACAGCGACATTGTGTTTTCTAAACTTTCCTCTCTGATAGGTCGTTTCAGTCCTGGACCGGATGGTATTCCGGAATATTTCCTCAAAATGTGCAGTTGTACTTTACCTCTTCCTTTATCAATTATTTACCAGCCCTCTATAAAATTAGGATATTTTCCCGATTAATGGGAATTTGCTCACATTTTTCCAGTTTTCAAGTCTGGTGACAAATCACTTATTAATAATTTCCGTCCAATATTGTTACTTTGGGTTGGACGCCAGCACGTCCAGGCGTTTGAGCACACTGCTCTTTGTACTATCCCCAATAGATCTTTCAGTTCCACTCTGTTAGTCTTGTGTCCTCGATAAAAGCCACTATCCTCCTCAGAGGAAGTATGAGCACACTCGAAGGATCCAATAGATCTCTCCCGAAATATTTCTGTCTGAGTTTATTTATTTTTATGTTCTTTTTCTAGCCATTTTTTTTTTGAGCATATTGAATCTAGTTCTATCGATGACACCTTCCGTGAAGTAATTCACGTTAATCAACATGGTTTCTTGTCTGGCCGTAGCATCCAAACGAACTTATTGCAGTTTTGCTGCTATATTAATGAGGCACTGGAGCGAAGATCTCAAGTTGATACCGTATATGTGAATTTTGACCGTGTTGATCACAAGCTGTTGCTCCATAAACTTGTCTTTTATGGAATTGGTGGTAGCTTGATTATGTGGATTGCCTCTTACCTCTCTCATAGGTCTCAAATAGTTAAGTTGTCATCGAAAACATCCATTACAGACCTATATCGGTTATTTCCGGTGTTCCTCAGGGCAGCCACTTAGCACCAATTCTCTTGCAGCTTTTAATAAATGATTTATATAAATACTTCACTTCTTCCAACTTCTTGGCCTTGGACTAGCATAACTAATATTTTTCTTATTTTTGTTGTAAAACCCGAAAGTTTGCGTGCAGCAAAAGTAGCATTTAGTTGAATGGTCTCTTGTTTACGCCAAATCATAGGTCATGCAAATTGCATAGCGCTTATCTTATCGTTTGGCCAGCGCCTCAAAGTAACAGCACGGCATGCGCAGGGAGCCCATGGTTTGTCTTGATGCTCAATGATTAAACCAAAATAGTGAAAATATAACTTTTCTATTAAAGATGTAATATTTCATTTATGCTGATGGGTAGTGAATTCTCCACATACATAGCCGAAACTGTTTGGATTATTTACACACGTACGCGACATTATGAAATAAAAAGACGTTCAGCTATCACAAACCGACTTACATTGAATCGAAAGAGCCCTGTAATATATACTTTGGAAAAAAATACAAAAATTTATTAGAATTCAAGACTTTTTCAGTAGATCGGTAGATGTCAATGAAAATCGGTAGATCTACTGACAAATCTATTGTCTATAGTTCGCATAACGTGCATCACATCACGTCCAGCCAATTTAGTATCATGCGTATGTTCTTACTTAAGGCCCCACTTACTATACCGTTTGTAAACGTGGTAAGTTAACTACATTGCAGCGCAAGACGCGTCCCCGACAACTTTACTTCCCCCATATGTTTATTCAATGAATAGCGTAGCATTTGATTGGATAAGCAATAGGGATAGGTCAGAAGTAGGTGTGTGTATATACTCATATTTCTATCGTATCCATCGTCGACGTGTTTGATCAGACTAGGCACAGACACGCCTGGCATGGTACTTCCCTTCTCTCTTATCTAGGGTACTAGTGGGTATCGTTCACGTCTCCGCCGTTAACTCGCCACGTTTCCAGACGGTATACAGACATTGATGCGTGTAATCGTAGCAGGTGGGGGTACTCCGTTATCTTTAAAATATTACTTTCAAGTATTAACGATACTGTACATTAGATTTAATATTTTTTCTTTAAAAATTGATACTATATGAAAATGGTGTTTGAAAGTTGAAATTAATACCTTAACAAACAAGGCTCTACATATATGATACCGTGGGATTTCGCGTGTAACATGAACTCGCATCGTTTTGGGTTTGTTCCCGCATAGAAATTTGATTTGGTAAAATTGTATTTATCGTTCTCAGGAAATGTTGTTCCTTTGACAGTTTTCGTGTAACTTTAGTAATTCTAATTGGCACATCGATTTTTCAGGAACAGCACGTTTTTGTTTTCTTCCTCCAAAGCCGTAGATGTTGAGAGCTTGTTGGTTCGTCGATCTACCAGGGTATTTTCAAAATATGCAGTAATCTAATAGTATCATTCCTTTTGTTCATATCCGGTCGTTTCTCGGTTTCTATCAAACTAAGCAACTAAGCACGAGGGTACGTTTTTGTCATACCAGCATAAACCAGTCATGGAACTCGATATCATTTTCGATGACACAAAAATATTAGCAAAAGTCAAACTCTTAAATAAAAGGATATAGGCAAAGTGATGGAAATCCAAAAATGACAACAGACAATATGAATAATACATTCATTGTTCGTGTTGTCTGTTGTCGCTTCTGCAAAATCAACGACAAGCGACCAACATCTACGACCCTGGAAAAGAACTGCTATTTTCACGCGAGAAAGAATCCGAAACTTAGCGACTTCATATACATGTACAAAATGTAATGGATAGTTATATGTTTGTATGCACATAATTGAGTGTTATTTTTAAGAACTTGAAGTTATGAAGATTATTACATGAATGAATTGACATTTTGATAATATAATAAAATCAATTTTAGCGTCAGACAGTTTTTCGTTAAAACACGACAAAATGACAGTATTCAATAAAAATGATAGCTTGGCAACGCGTGCTAAAAAGTTGCAAGCAATCAAAGACTCTTCCTTTGATAAATCTAAAAGGATCCACATCAAAGAAATAAAAACAATAACAGAGGAATCGTCAAACTCATCAAATCATGATGTACAATTTCTTATTCAAGTAAATAAAGGTTGCGGTGTTTATTAAAACCCTAATTAGAAATTCTAATATCATTTATTAATCTTGTTATATGTAACATGTCTTGTAGTAATAACTGTTTGGTTTTCCGTTATTTTTGTAATGAGTATTTGCGCATTATTAATTTAAAACTAATGTAATCGACTTTGATCATTTAATATCTTTATTTCTGGAAAAAGAAACAATTTAACTTTCTTAAGAATTAAGAACAAAACAAGAACAGATATCCTTCATTACATTTGTCATTAATAGATAAATCAATGCATTTATTTGCTTTGCCTTTGATTGAAATAATTCTTATACTATTTTAAAAGTTCATATTGAATTTATTTGAATATATTTAAAACTTACTGTTTACGTTTCTCTGTTTGAATGCGTTTGCTTTAACAGCTTGTTGATATAAATAATTAAGTGGTAGACTAACTTACTAAATTGGTCTAACAAGTGCTTGATGTGTTCTGAATGTACAGACAAAAATATAACCTCTTTGACTGCTTATTACATGAAATATATCTCACGAATATACTTAGTTTAAATACTTGCTAAAGAACAGACTGAAATATGTGAATTTTTCATTTTTGTTCAAATTATGAATTAGTGTGAGGAATAATCAGAATGTAATTTCCAATTTTTACTGTTATTTAAAATAAATAGATCGATTCTGGAATCTACAGCTTATGGACAAAACAATTTTATAATCTCAATTAAATTGAAATTCTGTGAGTGTTAGAAAGATAGAAGACAATGAGATATGTTGCAGCTTCTAGTACTAGGAGAGGTTACATTGATAGATAATAGGGGGCGCTGAATCTATGAACAGTTTTAAGAGTTCTGATCAGCGCAGTTAATTAGAAGCTCTTCGAACGCTGCTCCAAAACTAATACCAATTTCCTTTTGTTGTCTGTCGGTGTAACATCATCTGCTACTAAAACCAGCGCCACCCATAATGTGTTACCTATAGCACATCTTATCTTCTGCATCTCTCGCACTTACAGAATTTCTAATTAGTGGAGGAGCTTTCACTTATACATACTATTGTGGAGGTTCAAAAGTAGGTGTATTCCCCTGCTTGCATAATTTGTTATTGCTGGGACACTTATCAGTAGAGACCGGACACATCGGGTTAAAATGACGTCGTCATTAGGACGGACGATATAAATAGTCTACAACATCTGTAAGTACATCACGCAGTTATTGAATGCACTATTGATCTGGCTAGCGCGCACATCTGTTTTCATCGAGAATTGCGACGTTTTTTGTTGGATATTTACGGTTAAATTTCTGTTTTCATGAGCGTAGATAGAAGCGTGTGGAGTTTTAATAATTTAGTCTATTTAAATTATATTTCTAAGATAAATAAAGTGCTGTGAGTTAGTTTCTTGTTTTCATAGTTTTAACTGTTAATTAAATACATCGTAATTTTTGGGATAGATCCTGTTTAATATCGTTTGATTGAATCTACTTCTCCCAATTATTTCGACGTAAGTGTGCATTGAATTTCGTTCAGTTTCAATAACTTACGCATACATATTTAGTTTTCATTTATTTAGATCTAGAGCATTGTTTAAGTTACTTTTTCAAATATGATATGGAAGAACGTCGAGAACGTCATCGTAAAACAATGGCGAGTTGGATTGGCGGTCATACTGATTGTATGTCCATTGTCAGTGATTCCGAAATTTATTGCAAAATCTGTAAAATATCGTTAAAAAATTCCATGAAATCGCATGTACAACGCCACTTAGCATCGCAAACACATGCACAGAAATTGGAACCGTTGGAATCTGACAGTTTTAACGAAGAACTCTGTGAAACTTTTATGGCTGCTAATATTCCATTAAATAAACTTAACAAACCCACTTTAAAAATATTACTCCAAAAATATACTGGTCGAAATGTTCCTGATGAATCCATCTTACGCAAATATTATGTTTCTAAGTGCTACACGAAAGCAGTAGAACGCATTAGAAGCCATCTTTCAAACCAGTACCTCTGGATAAGTGCCGACGAAACTGTCGATATATTAGGACGCTGTGTGGTAAATGTTGTAGTTGGTGTACTATATCCAACTATTCCATATAACGCAAATGTAGTAGCAACAAAAGTTATAAATACAGTTGATGCGGAAACAGTTGTTAAAACCATTAAGGAGAATATTAAGAAAATACTTCATTCGGCGACAGGTACAAAGAAAAAGTAGTTTTATTTGTAAGTGACAGTGCTGCATATATGTTAAAAACAGGCAGACTATTAAAGGAAGCATATCCTAATATGCTGCATATTACTTGTGTAGCACATGCTCTCCACAGAATCTGTGAATATATCAGAGACACCTTTCCAGAAATTGTTAGACTTGTATCCGCTCTTAAAAAAGTTTTCAGAAAAGCACCATTGAGATTAGCTCTTTACAGGGAAAAACTGCCTCCCTCTCCAGGAACAACTAGATGGGGTACATGGTTGGAAGCTACTAGTTTTTATGCAGAGAATTTCGATAATTTACAAAATTTCGTTGCATGTTTAAATGACGATGCTCGGAGTATTTTTGAGTGCAAGGAACTAACACAAATTCCACACTAAAAAAATCGGTTGTACTCTCTTCAGAAACACTTTGGAAATTTGCCAAAACTAATCACTTATTTTGAAAATCGAAATCTCAAATTAAATGATGGTTTAACGACATTAGATGTGGCTATTAATAATTTGAAAAGTATTCCAAATGACTTCGGATGTGGCCTTCGGCAAAACTTAGACGCAGTGTTTAATAGAAATCCAGATTTAATAACATTGCGGCAATTGTGTATGGGGACAATGCCACAATATCTAACTGAAAAATACGCGGAAATAAAAGAATATTTCCAGTATGCACCAATAACCAGTTGCGATGTAGAAAGGACGTTTTCTACTTATAAGGATGTATTTCATTCAAAGAGAACAAATTTTACAGAAGAGAACCTTGAGAAAGTATTGCTAGTACATATTAATACTCCTTTACTCAACTTGAACTACAAAATGAAATAAAAATGTATTTCGTATTTTGTAGCCGTATATATACCCGTTTTATTATTATAAGTATAATTATATAAATAAAATTAAAAATTTTAAATTACAAATGTACAATAGCACGCTCGTGGGCGATGAGTCATCAACCTCTCGTGTTCGATCTCTAGTTACCAGAGAGTCACCAAATGTTATACCCCTTCGTCGTCGAAATAAATAGCCGGTGATACAATCCAATGTTAAGGACTTGTTTGATCTCCTCAAAAGAGTTTCAGATGTTAAGAATAAATTAAAATTACCGTGTACTAGGAATGGAAAACTCAATTGTTCCTGGCTAAAACACATGAGATGTTACGTTGGTACATCGTTCTGCAATTTCTGAACAGTTTTGCAACAAATGTCTGTGTTGATTTTGTAGTCTTGAGGTAAGAAATTGACAAACAAAATCCCTTTTCTGTCATAAAGTGCTTGTACAGCTTTTTCGAATCGAAAATGTATGGCAACTGGGTGTTTTTTCCATTCCCTGGACTGTTTTCCTACAGAAGTTTGGTGCGAAACCCAGGTCTCATTCTCAACGACTTAAAAAATCTTGTTGGAAAGCGACTTTGGTGTTTCATTTGATGTTGTTGGAAAGAGACTTACTGCTTTAGCGTTTTATTGGCACCATTTCATGGAGTGTCTGCTCTCTCTAATTTCCTCTTGTACTGCGTGCGACAAATCATCATTTATTAAAGATGACCAACCGTTCCATTCACCACAATGCATTTTTTGTCTTGATTAAAAAGTCTCGATTACAAATATGTATTTTAATGTTAAAGTCTCGATTTTTGGCGCAGGTTAAGTACGCGCCGTGAAGTGTCCATACCAAATTAATAGGTGAAAATGGCGTCCCTTGTCAATGAACCGACGAGCTCAGAAAGCAAACGGACTGTCGTAACCCCAGCGTTACCGAAGTAATATCTATAAAATTAAATTTATTTTCTGAACATACCTTGCATTTTACGCAGCTGTTTATTATTAAAATGCTATTTTAAAATTAATCAGTACTTGCAAGGATGGTGCTAAGTTAAATAGGAGATTTAGTTCTGATTATGGTCAAAATAACTCAGTCAAGCGGTTAATAAGAGGTATATTTTGTAAAATAAAAATTCAGTATATTAAAATTGTTTAATCCAGTGATACTCTAGATGAGTAGTGATTCCTACCGTTGAGAATCTAGTGATTATCAACATTATGGAGGAGAGGAATCACTGGTTTAATCTAAAGAATAATTACTGAATATGATTAAACAAATCTTCGATTTCATCCAAATTATAACGATATTCAATTGTGTTATAATCGTTTTTATAGGTAAAAAAAGCACCAGTAGTGGAACAAAGCAGTAAAGAAAATTCCGATTTAGAAGATGACAATGTAAGTCTAGCGGGGACAGAAACAACAGACACGACAATAGTAGATCAGAATGACGGTGAATATAGAGACCAAATACATAGCCTAAAAAACGAGTTAGATGCCATGAGAATCAAATGCGAAAGATTAGAAAAAGAGAAGAGCAATATACTATTAAGGCGACTAATTTCAATGGATTCACCGCCAAGTAAAAGCACTAGCGCGGAGGTATTGTTCAATATTATACAGGGTGCATTTGAAATAAGGAGACGATAATATTACAAAGGGTTAAGTAAAGACCCAACGTTTTGGCATGTATGTAGCAAACTACTGCAATTCGTTTCTTTTAATGTATATATAGATATTTGAATCTTATTTAGTACCAATCTCTTCTTAATATTTTAAATTACAAGGTTATAAATCACAAATTTTAATCAAACATAGTAAACGCTTTTTTAAATTTTGATTAACCGTGAATTTCGAGCTTGTTACTGTCATCGTCATTTCGTAGCTGCAATACTGTCTGGCGTTCTCATGGTGAAAGAAAAAATTCGTTCTCTCTGGCCTTACTACACGGATAGTCTTCTTTAGTGATCAGTTTTGCAGTATCTTGTTGATCCTTCGGCAAATATTCAGTATGAATGACTTTGCGTTACAGAAAATGTGTGAGTATGACTTTCTGCGCTGATGGATTTGTTTTGAATTTTCGTACACGTGGAGAATCAGGGCGACGATATTCAATTGTCTGCCGCTTGTTTTCGGGGTAATGATGAACCCAAGATTCGTTACCCGTGGTGATGTTCATGAGAAAATCCTTCCCTTCACGTTGGCACTGGTTAAGAAGTTCTTGGCAAATGTTTTTTCTTTGTTCTTTCATGACATCCGTTAATTGTCGCCGGACCTATCTGACGCGAATTTTTCTGTAATTAAAGATCTGAACTGGACTCTTTTTTGACTAATGGCTAATTGCCCAGGAATTTGTTTTTGCGTGATACGGCGATTTCGTTGAATCAGCGCATTCACTTGTATTTGATTCTTCTCATACGTCACTGATACTGGTCGACCTGATTGCGTTTCATCCAACACCTCTGTGTCAGATTTTCGAAAAACGCTCAAAATTTATTGTCAATCTCCACAGACCAACTGAGATTTTTTCGTACGAGTTAGAAATGTCTTTCCTTTAAAATATACTTTGTCGTAGCAATAGGTTCTTCTTTACTGACAATATATTCTCTGTCTCGGTATTACATGTATTCCCATTTATAGAAATCTGGTGAATTTAAATCGATGCGTCTAATTCATCAAATATAAGTACTTGCTTGACCAATTAAAATTGAAAAAGCAACAGTATATGTACCCACAGGGAATAGAGGGAGCAAGGGAATTTAAGGAATGATACTTTTTGTGAAATCTGCTGTGTTTCTTTTTATCATTTACAAGCCATATGTAGCAACGTATTTTCTAACAAATTCATTCAATAATTTATTGTAATCAATCGAGCCACAAGTATCAGAAACTGGGACATTAGAACAGTGCCACCGATATTTTCTCCTCAAATATTAATTGACAAACATGGCTGAAGAATAATATCATTGTACAATACACCCACACCTGGCTTAGCGGCCTAGATACGTTCCGAAAATTCGTCCGTAAAGCGAAAAGCCGTTTAACGAATCAATTATTTTAATACAAATCCATACAAATTCAATTAGTTCGGTTCCAATTAAAAAAAAAGTATATTTAAAGGGTTAGTTCATCAGGCATTTTATTCTTTTCATTTTCTATAAAAATACATACTTAAAAATAAAATAACAAATAAGAATATACATAAAATAGACATTACATAGTTCGAAAAAGGAAAACGAAAGAGATCATATTCCCATACAAAAATTATTAAATGTTTGGAAGCTTTAAAAAATGCTGCCGTCGTCAATTTCCGTTGTTGTTGAATGACTTAACTTAATATTGGTCCAACTTTGTCTGCTTCGCCCTCCTTTCTGCTTCTTTTTGCAACATTTTGTAACATCTAATGGCTGAGTTTACTGCTCGAGATATTTAATCGCTGCCTTCTTCGTCGGGATCATTTTGAAGGGATGTTCATTCCCTTCTCAAAATAAGAAAGCGCATTCGTCAAGGTTTTTGCTGTTAGCTGCTTGGATATAGCAGGCTCTGGCTCCTCATCAAGAGTTTGTTTGGTTAAACTGGATCAGTTCCTCGTTTGACAAAGGTTCTGCCAGCATCGAGCGAGTCAATCAAATCACCTTCTTCTAAATCTTCAAAACCAAGATCTTTTGCTAAGCCGAATGTTTTGTCGAACTTCAGGAAGAGAATTAACTAAAGACTCAGATTTGATGTATTCTGGCCATATTTCTTTCCAAACATAGTTCATTGTGGTTGATTTTAAGTCTTTCCATGATTGCCTAATGTTGTTTTTTTCCAAAATTGTTTTATCGAAGATTCACCATCGGTTTGCTGAATAAGTTTACGAAAAGTTCAGCGTAAATAATAAGCCTTAAAAGTTGCAATAGCAACTCCATTGGTTGGATTAGAGCTGTTGTAGTTTTGGGACGGTACTCAATCTCCACATCTTCTAATAATTCTGGTAAATTAACCGGGTGCCCTGGAGTATTATCCAAAATGAACAATGCCTTGTTGCTCATGTTCTTTTCCTCTAAATATTTTTTTACTTCTGGCCAAGTTATTTTTAAACCAGTCCTCGAAAAGAATCTTAGTCATCCAACCTTTTTTATTGGATTTCCAAATGACAGGCAATTGTTTCTTGTTCATCCCTTTGGATTTTCTGAATGATATACTAACAGTGGTTTTAGCTTAAAATACCCTGCAGCATTTGCACCAAGAAGTAAAATTACACGTTCTTTAGAGACTTTGCTTCCAATAGAGTCTTGTTTCGTCTACATTAAAAACTTGTTCTGATTGGTATCCACCTCTTTTTATAACTTTTTTCAAAGAGTTTGGATATTCTTTTTGCCTGCGTTATCATAGGCACTAGCTTTTTCGCCTTTCATTTTTAAATTATGCAAATTGTGGCGATTTTCGAATTTTTCAAACCAACCTCGGCTTCCTTCGAATTTTTTTTCGCAGATTCCTCATTATCCTCTCTCTTTAAATTTTCGAAAATACTTTTGGCCTTTTCTTGGATAGTCATCTGGCTCATTGGTATCCTTCGTTCATTATTGTCTTCAATCCACATAACTAGTAATTTTTCCATTTTTTTCATAACATAATTAAAAAATGCCGTATAAAGAGCGACCTTATAGCGAGGTATGGATGTACATAAATTTACGTCAATTCAATAATTGAGAGTGAAATTTCATGTTGAGTAGAATTTGCCAGTAAAGAATATTCTTGTGTACCGCAGTATACTTGGAGCTTCGATTAAATTCAGTGGATCTCTTTTTGTGAAGATACGAAGGAAATCCAAAATGCTGGCATGACCACCATTTTCTTTTAAACTGTTTCTAAGAATACCATACGCAGTGCTACAGAAAATATCAAACTTCCCTGCTGCTTTTCAAGTATTTAGATTTGTATTCGAACCTGCAAGAATCAAGAGAATTGGAAATTCTACATGATTTTTGACCTTACAACTTTCATGCTTTGATAATACACCTTATCTTTATTATTTATTCGGACTATTGTTATTATAATTGGTATGCTAGGAACATCTTCAATTTGAAAAATATTTTTCACAAATTTGTTTTATTGCCCTAAAATTCTTGTGTATTAATAGGATTCGCTCGAGCGATGCTGTAAGTATTCTTCAAACCACGAACCAGTCATAGTGGGAAAATTTTCTACCGTGTTCTTTAACATAAATAATGTTTCATTTACTAAAATTACAGCAACACATTTTTTATATTCTGCCTCCTTATTTCAAAAACACTGTATATTAATTTTTACCAGTATATTATTTTCCAAAATTGTTCCAATCATATTTTTCTACATCTCTGAGATGTTCCCATAAGTAAGTGCAAAAATTCATCCAATTTTCTAGCTTTTAAAATTCCAACAAAAGTGTAACAAGTTACAAACACAACTGGATGATTATAAAGATGAAAAAAAAATTTTAAGTTTAAAAGTTAAAGAATTAGAAGATGAATTAGAAGTTAGACCTACCGTTCAGCATGCGCAAAAAGTAGCAGATGAATTAAGATCCAAGCTATTAGCTGCCGAAACTTTATGTGAAGAATTGATGGATGAAAATGAAGATATGAAAAAGGAAATGCGCGATTTAGAAGAAGAAATGGAAGAAATGCAAGATAATTTTAGGTAAGCTCAAGACTTTTTAATGTGTTCATAATTCATTAAAATGCTTCTGATTTTAGGGAGGATCAAGCGGACGAATATACATCACTGAAAAAAGAATTGGAACAGACGACAAAGAATTGTCGAATTTTATCATTCAAACTTCGAAAAACTGAAAGAAAGGTGGAGCAATTGGAAACGGAGAAAAGTGAAACAGAAAAGAAGTTAAATGTATGCGAAATAATATTTGTTAATTGCGGGACTTCTTTATTACAAACACATTTAGAGACTGTAAAGCAATTTTCATTTGGTGAATTTAAGAGATGAAGTTGCGAGTGCGTAATCTAAGCGTGTTTCTATTGAACAATTCTAATACATTGCGTAATGCTTTGACTCTCCACCTTAGCGCCCTCTAGTGGCCTATTAGTAATGCACTGGCTTATTATGTCGTGGGTCTCGGGATGGGACCCGGAGTTGAGCTGTTCGAAAAGATTTTCGTGGTTTTCCTTCTTGTTTAAGGTGAATGCCGATGGCTAAATCACTTTAGTCGCTTCACGGGCGTAATGAATAGCTCATGGCTTGCCAATGCCCCCTGTAACTGGCGTCAAACTGTTAGGGGATACTAAGACGCGAATTATTATTTCCTTCACTCACAAAAACTTTCAATTTGTTCTTGGTTGCCAGCATGTTAACCCATCGGTTCATTTGAACAGATGGTTAGCATAATTATCATTCTATATTTATATAGAATTATATTTATATAGACACACTTCCTAATACATATATAACATAATATACATATACTAACACGTTATTTTGTCTTTCGTCAATTTGAGTATTATATCAGGAATATTGTTAGTAACAGTTTCATCTGTTATTATATGACGGTTCCAATATAATCGGGAGTTTTCGTCCTCGCAAACTGAAAGTGGTTCATATTCATTGTACGGTGCATTTTCAGCAAATTACAAATGTTTCTGTCTGAGTAGCTGGTGTATTATTTTGGCAATTCTGTTGTCTCTCAAGATATTGTTTAAGGGGAAGTACAGAGCATCCTACCATCAAGTGATCAATCGTTTCTTCCTTATCCGCGCATACACGACGTTTAATGTCAAATAAATTTTTCTTAAGAATTTTTTCCTATAGGAACGCGTTGGAATGACTTGATCCTTTATGACTGCTATAAATCCCTCGGTTTCTACAGGTTCTATACGGCCAAGCCTGCGACGCTAAGATATCGAAATTTTTAGATTATTAACAGATATTTATCACGAAAGGCTTTATTTTTCCATTTCTCTCTCTGTTGGGACACATTTGGATGGATTGAATTTGCTAGCAAGTTCGAATGGCGTAAAATTGTCCATTTGAGCAATCGCATAATGCAATCTACTTTCTTTCGATTTTCCCAGAAAGTATTATCGTAAGTTACTTAATTGCCCATAATGTCCAGTACAAACACTCGGTATTCCCCTACTACCTTCTGTTCTTGGCAGGCGGAACATTTCGACTGCACTGTGTGGGTGATGAATTTGACATTCTCTGTCTTCTACTCTTCTATTGATATCTATTGTTTCAAGTTCAGTATCTGTCCATAAGTGTTGATTGCCTTAGATATATTTCTTGCAGACAATCTAGTCACGACCGTAGCCTAGAGAAGTATTGACCTTTCGCTGATTCTTTTGCAATATTGTACTCTTGTCCTCTAGCCTACAAATAATCAAGGTATCTAAAATAGTCGTTGTTTTTCATCCCAAGGACCAGTCCTCCTTCCACTTTGAACCCACGATGTTCAACCCAATGCCCCTTTTCCATGCAACTTATTTAATATTTTTCCAATCCTCTCGGTCAGCGCAGTTTAAGAGATGTTGAAGATGATTCTCTTTTTAGCATACAACATTAAATCATCCCTGAACCCACTAAAGGTGGCAAATATGGGTGATAGACTGTTGTAAATTATATCTCTTATTTTGAGAATTTTTCTTATTATTAAGGCGCGTGCCATAAATTACGGATGACTGACTTAATGTATAATTTTACAAAATTACCTGTAGGTATCTGGTACTCAATCAACTGTAAATTACCAAGAAAAAATTAAAAATCTGGAAAAAGAATTAACCAGCGCAAATGAAAAGACAGAAGCCTTGCAAAAAGAAATACAGGAGTTCAAATCAAAATCAACAGCGAAAAGAAAACCTCCAATGTTGGGCTCTATTGGAAGAATATCCTCAGATGGAGTAAATAAAATAAGTTTGCGATTTTTATAAAATTTTCTAGTAAAATATTTGACTTTCAGAAGGTCTCGCGAGAATCACTAACGCGGGGAGGTTCACAAGAAGATCCAGTCCAACTTCTTAGAGATCTAGAAGACTCGTTGGAACGTGAAGCAGATCTACGAGAGCAGCTGAAATTTGCTGAAGAGGAGGTAAGATTTAAAATTAATAACGAAATTTCTATTAATTAAGAATTTTGCGTAAAAGATTGAAATAGCGACGTATAGGAAATCGACTTCATTATTATTGACTAATTCAAATTTATTGGGAATTAATAAATCAGCAAAAGAACAAATCAACATCGGTATACAAACTGACGAAATTCAGATATTCAATAAAGTATGCGATACTAATGATTTAATGCGTTTTATCCATGAGATATGCCAAACAGATACAATTAAAACTTCTTGTAAAGGAACCCAAGTAACGAAGGACAGTACCAAAGACACTTTTCCTGTAGGTATAACAAATAGTTCCGTTCAAACCGACACTGATAAAGACCCAGAGGACTGGTCTATACCCATTAAATTTCCCAGTGTCATAAAACCTTTGCAGCGATACCAACTAACGACTTCAATGTTTATACAACCAAAAGGATTGTCACCAATGGCTACTCTTCTAACACCGATGGGTAATTCTATTTTTTTCTCTTATTTTTACAGGCCCAAAATTTGCGAAAGAAAGCTTCTAGGATTGAGGATGATAACGAATCGTTGGTTTTGCAACTGAAGAAAATGGCTACAAAAGCAAGAAGTATGAACTATATTTATATAATTAAGTATATAAATATGTTTAAATATCATTTTTAACTAATTTTATGCCTCTTTACTAATCGTGTCTTGCTTCCTTTTTTCTTAATTCACGCAGAGCATAGTAATACAGAGTTATTCAAAAGCGGATTTAAATTCTTTCTTTTAAACTGTAAACGATAAAAGGCATATTTACATGGCATTTGATAAAGGAAGATTCTTAAAATCCCGTACATGCATTCAATGCAGTCTCTAGCTCACCGCTTGTGGTTGCTCAGGGCATTAATCTTTTATTTTCTTGTTGAATCAATGTTTCATCTCTTTAGGCGTTAGAATTTAGGGTAGTGAACACTGAACATGAAAAAGGTTCCTTTTACTCCAAACAAATTGTAACTAGAATTTCGTATCTGGACGTGTTGCAAAATTAGTTATTTCGCCAACTTGAAAACGATTCCAATTACATTTTTAATATAATTAGGTGACTCACCTGTCTTCCTCTAGGACGTTGGAAGCTACTAGTTTTTATGCAGAGAATTTCGATAGTTTACAAAATTTCGTTGCATGTTTAAATGACGATGCTTCTGAGTGCAAAGAACTAACACAAATTGCACATTTAAAAAATCAGTTGTACTTTCTTCGGGAACACTGAAAATTTGCCAAAACCAATCACTTATTTTTAAAATCGAAATCTCAAATGATGGTTTAACCACATTAGATGTGGCTATTAATAATTTGAAAAGTATTCCAAGTGACTTTGGTTGTGGCCTTCGGCAAAAGTTAGACGCAATATTTAATAGAAATCCAGATTTAACAACATTGTGGCAATTGTGTATGGGGACAATGCCACAATATCTAACTGCAAAATACGCGGAAATAAAAGAATATTTCCGGTATGCACCTATAATCAGTTGCGATGTAGAAAGGACGTTTTCTATTTACAAGGATATATTTAATTCACAGAGAATAAATTTTACAGAAGAGAACCTTGAGAAAGTATTGCTAGTAAATATTAATACTCCTTTACTCAACTTGAACTACAAAATGAACAAATAAAAATGTATTTCGTATTTCGAAGCCGTGTATATACCCGTTTTATTATTATAAGTATAATTATATAAATAAAATTAAAAACTTTAAAAATACAAATGTTCAATAGTACGCTCGTGGGCGATGAGTCATTAACCTCTAGTGTCCGGTCTCTAGTAATCAGTGAGATTTGTACCACCAAATCCCAGTTGTTCAGAAGCCGTTCAAGAGCTGTTGATAGGTCAACATCCCTTGTTATCTGCCAATGTAAACTCTCCTACTAAACCCAGCCTTTCTTGTTATCTGTTATTTACAGAACTCTTACATGCCCATTCTTTTGTTCATAAGTTGGTGAGGTCAGAATCCGCGTTTGCCTATATTCGCGTAACGTTTATTTAAATATGCGGGGTGCATTGACGAATCTTCTACCCAATCATGTACAGAATCTTTATCTTTGCAGTTGGTCTGATATAAACACTTAAAATCTATACTGTTTTCTATAACGCTCTGTTAGTGATTTATTATAAACTGGAAACTCGATTCATTGTACTTTTAAATGTAACATGCGAGCGAAAATGATTGTGGCCCACGTTACCAGGTAAATGTTCTTGAAACCATTGACAATATTGCATTCTGAATTCAGGATCGTGTGGAAGCAATCTATGACAAACAATAACTTTGTACTGATGCATAGGAAGTCTTTTTCAGTGCTTTTCGTCAAGAACCGTAAGATACGACGTAGAAAGACATTTTTTGATAGAAATTAATATAATTGATTGTTAATTGTTCTCGTAGTAGCTTGCAGTGACAATTGTCTAATTAATTTATGTGGGCTTCAATCTATTCGAGTTTGAATATCACCAAGAATCTCTGCTTTTAAAACAGTTAGTCTGTGTGTGGACTTCCCTTTACAGATGCAATTTTTAGTTCCAAAACAATGCAGGAGTCTTTGTTTACGACGAGCAAAATTTTCATAACTAAAAACCAATTCGCGAAAGGCCTCAATAAATTGCTCAATACAAGATTGTAAAAAATAAGTCCATGTTACATCTGGATTGCGATTACCACTACGAAAATCAGGCATTACAATATATGCGTCGTATTTCGATGTAAATGCTATCTTTACATAAACGTTTGTAAAATAACATTAATTTTGCCATTAGCCATAGTAATTAACACACTTTTTAATGTTAAACTCACATCACACACGTATTGAGCTATGAAAAGAACTATTAATCCAAAAAATGAATGAAATATAACAAGAACCTTTCCTAAGCTCGACAGCAATGTCAACAACTGATAGTAATTGATTTATATGAAGTAAATACGATGAATGCGATAACCTATGAAGGTGAAATTCACAATATAGTCCAGTCATTATGTACAGTAGTGGACATAATTAACTAGGACAAGTCAAAAAATTAAGTAACCTTTTATGTGTATTAAATCTTTACCGAAATTAAATTGTTCTGTTTTATATGTATTATAAAATTATTAACTTGCATTTGAATTACAATTCTGGTAAGTGAGGATGTTTGTCACAGCCTAGTTTACATTATTGGATTATTCACTGTCCTATTTATTTATGTCCATTACTGTACATTTGAATTGGAACGAGATCCCATCAAGCCAAATTTTTTATATGTTGTTGGGAGGGGGGAGTCAGGAGTGCCTAATTTGTTCTAACAAGTTCTCGACCGAAACCCTTGTAATTTTTTTCCGCTATTTAGAATATAAGGGTCCGTTGTAACTCGGCTCCTCGTCGTCCTACGGGGAAGTTGTATTGTTACTTTTTGTTCTTTTTTTTATTCTCTACAATTTGTGTCATATGACTTTTTCATCTAACATCGTTCGTTCTCGAGATATCGGCGAAAAAGACAAAATTGAGATACGAATTTGGTTTTCATTTTTTTTTCTTCTTTATCGTTACGCATAGCGAAAAAATGTTTATCGTCAAACTTGTAGAGCACCGTCGTACCTACAATTCGATATGTTTGTTTTCCCGCCATCTTTAAAATTACGCGTTCTAGCACGCCGCAAAGCCGACAAGTCCGTTTCTATATCTCGCGCAATTGTGTAGATATGTTGTAACGGATTCACCGTTCTGAATAGAATTATTGAAAGACAATATAGGTAAATAAGACAGTGAAATTATGTATCAAACAATTCAAACGTATAAAATTTATTATTCATGTCTTCTTTTCGATGGTCCTGCGCGCTAGAACTCGCAATTTTACAGATGGAGGGAAAACAAAACCATAGAACTGTAGGAACGAGCGTCCTCTACAAGTTTGACGATAAACATTTTTTCGCTATGCGTGACGATAAAGAAGAAAAAAAGAAATCCGAGTTCGTACCCCAAATTTTGTTCTATTTTCGCCGATATCTCGAGAACGGACTATGTTAGGTGAAAAAGTCATATAACACAAATTGTAGAGAATAAAAAAAGGTACAAAAAGTAATCATACAACTCCCCCGTAGAACAACGAGGAGCCGAGTTACAACGGAAACAAAAATCCACGCTGTCGAAAATAGTCACGAGGGTTTCGTTCGAGAAAATTTGGCTTGGATGGGATCTCGTTCTAATTCACGGTCTATTTTCGGATAGAATGACTGGACAAATATTGCTAAAAGTAATTGGTCACGTGGGCGACGATAATTTTCGCTCGCTTTATACCGCATGTCAAATATCATTAGGCATAGGGAATACGTATGAGTACATGCGATGTATATGTATATGGAAAAGCCGATCCAATGCCGGCGAAGACCGCGACGGCCGGCAACGATTGTCTCCGATTGTTTCGCAAATACAAGTTAGCAGTAATCATTTGACCATCGACATAGGTACTTGTAATGCGTTCTAAAATAACATTTACGAATTGCAAGGGATTTGCTTTTCTTATTTCTTTCAGTAGATGCAGGAAATTTTTAAGCTGCGGTGCGTCGCATAAACAAAAGCGTAATTATAATAAAATTAAAGAATAATCCTAATAAAATAAATAAAAAACGATTCTAAAAATTATAATAAATTATACAAGAGGTTCAAAAATTTCTCCTTGCACAGCAAGACATTGTCCTAGGCGGTCGTAGAAATTAGCTCTTACATTTGCTAACATGTCGGCAGTTAATGAATTCGCAGCCTCAGTTATTTTTTCTCTCAAGCCAACTAGATTTTCTGCTCTACCAGCTTCATGAGTATAAACAATATTTCTTAGATATCCCCACAAAAAGAAATCATTTGGAGATAGATCAGGAGACCGCGGGGGCCATTTAATGTTTCCTGTTCCAGTAATAAGACGGTCAGGAAAAGTATTTCCTAGAAATTCCTTTACCCTCACTGCATTATGTGCTGGACAGCCATCATGTTGAAACCAAACGATTTCTTGATTTATTCCAATGTTTTTGGCGGGAAGTATTTGATTTTTCAGTAATTCGAGATACTTGTCGGCATTTAACATACCATCAATAAAATAGGGGCCTATAGAATGGTCACCTAAAATACCTGCTCAAACGTTTAGTTTTTGAGGATACTGAGTGCGATTTGCAAAATGCCGGTGTTGATTTTCCGAAGCCCAATATCGAAGAACAGAGGGATTGTGCTTTCCGTGAAATGGAAAAGTTGATTCATCGGTGAAGAGAATATTTTTAACGAAATTTTCATCTCGATGTATCTTTTCCATAACGTCTTGACAAAACTCCATTCTCCGAAAATTGTCCTTGGGAAATATTTCTTGAATTTTCGAATATTTGAAACATTTTAAACCATTACGTTTCCAAATACGTGAAATAGTTGTGTTACTTGTACCCAATTCCTCGGCAGCACTTCTAGTAGATCTCGTGTTATCAATTTCCACAATACTACAAATTAATACATCCCGCCGTTCTCTTTCCTCAATTTTTTGTGGTGATACCTCTCTTGGTTTACATTTCGTACAGTTATTGAGACAGAAACAAGTTTCAAATTTATTTATAATATTATAAATTGTTTGTCTGCAAGGTACAGAACGGTTTGCAAAAGTCAGCGCAAACAAATTCATGCACTCCATTGCAGACTTGCCAGCATAAAACCATTTTACTAACTGAAGCTTTTCAGTGGGTGTATAAAGAGCCATTATACATTAATTTTATTGTACGCTTTCAAACTGTAACGGCCGCAGCTAGACTGAATGCAAAATTTCCAGTCAATCGGTATCGGAGACAATCGTCAGTCGTCGCGGTCTTCGCTGGCATTGGACTGGCTTTCTCATGTACGTATACATTGTATGGACTCATACGTTGATTCTCTATGTCTAATGATATTTATCACATACGGTATATACTATGCGGTAGATTGTTCATTTTAAGAACTAAAAAATAAAATTGTAAAGCGAATTATTTTCGTTCAATTCTATAAATGAGATACAACAAATAAAATTTGCATGCTATTTTTCAGTGGCTTTATACACTAACGCTAAATGTTTTTTTTTTTTGGTATCACATTTTTGTTCTTATTTTAATAAATAATTATAGCCATTTTCTACGGTGAATATAGCTTTTCATAATATATGAATTTGTCTTTGTAAATTTTGTGCCTAGATTGAAATTACAATAATATTTCTCATTTTATTTAGTTGATTTAGATTTCTTTTACGTTTTCAGGCAGAAAATTAAGTCCAACCAATAACAAGCTATCGATAAATTCATCTAAGGAAAAAGATGGGGGCATATCGGATGACGAAGATGTTTCAGAAATAAAATTACAATTAGAATTGACCGAACAAGAAGCTGCGGTACTCAGGAAGAAAGTGGAAGAATTAGAAGCCGAAAATGAAAAGGCAAAAAAGAAAAATAAAGATTTACAAGACAAACTGACGGCAAAACCACGAAAAAGTCTCTTTAACAGTGATAAAGAAAATGATAAAATTAAGGTAAATTTATTCTATTTTACGGGCTTCTTAAATAAAATTGTATTATTGCAGACATTAGAAGAAAGTTTGAAATCTGCGAAAAAATCCCTGAATGACAAAGAAAAGGAATGTGAAAAATTGCAAACAGAACTAAATATAAATAAAAAACGGTCTATTGAATTACAAAAGATAAAGTATGTAAAAAACAGTTCACATAAATATGAGGACATATTTTTATGTTATCCTACGTACCTATCCATTACATAAAAAAGCACTAAAGTCAAGCCAATTATTAAAAAATAGACGACATTTAGAAGTACAGTCGACACAGTGAAAGACCAAAATGTTGACCGAAATTTCACTACTATAGAGTTTTTCACTATATAAAGAGAAAAAAAATCACAAAATTGAATTATTAGAAAAGATTTTATTATACATTTGAAAGTTTAAATACATAGCGTGTACATACTGTATACATTACATATTGCTATGAATAGTGGTTTGTAGAATAAATGTGCCACCATTCACAACTAATCTTCTTGGATGCCAGTAAATAGTTCACGATATGTTTTAAATTTATTTTATATAAGTTACTTATTTTAATAAATGAGCAGTAAAGTTATAGCAAGAATAAAACACAGAATAAAATTTAAACTGAATCTTTAATACAAAAAAAAATCAAAAAGAAAAAAAAACTATATAAAGTATAAAGAAAATGTATTTACAATATACTCGAGGTAAAATATATCCACTGTAAATTGACAGCTAAGTGGATGAAAAAACTTCCTCTAATGACACCGATCAAAGTTATCTAAAAATAATAATGTTTATTTATAATTTCTCCCCAGAGAACCACACTGTATAAAATATATTGATACACGATCAAAATTTTTACACATGCGCAAAACTAGCATGTACAAAAAACAACCTTGAATCCCGTCGAATAAATTTTCAATTTATACTTATTACAAAGAAATGTTAATAATAATCTTTATTATTTATTTCTACTAATTAAGACTCTTAACTAATTATTTTAATACAATTGAAATACACTTTTAAAAACTTTTCTAATTAAGACGTCTTATGAATATAATTCTACTTACATAAAAAAAATTATTGGAGACACGTTTACGGGAAAACGTTGTTTAATCAAATACTATATCAAAATTACGAGAATAACAATCTCGTAGAATTATCGGGAATAAAATATGAAATACCATCAACTATGATCACACTCAAAAAACAACCCGAACTAATTAAATTAATTATTTTCAATCAACACAACGTTCTCGTATCATTGCAGATGCTGGTCTCCCCCTCAATATCGGTCTCTATCGCTTTCACATCAAGTCCACCTCCAAAAATCAAGTTTTTATCTAAGCACATTTAAAATAACATTTTCAAAAATATATAACTTATCCCACAATAATAGTACATTCATATTTAATTAATTTTAAATATTATTTTAGGAAAAATCCATAGCAATATGTATGCACAGGGCTAAATACTACATACGAAATAAAAAAAATACATAATACAAAATCTGTTAATACATACATATCTATGTATGTACATTTAAAATTTGTGTAGTCTTGAGAAATTGCTAAATAACACATGTATGTACATACATATTATGTACTAGGAAAAATAATCAGTTATTTTCTTTTGAACATTACTTCTGAAAAATAATTGTTGCTCAACAAAATTTTCGCATTTATTCAAATGCATAACGATTTGATCAGGTACACTTTCCTGGCCCCTGAGAGTAGTTCGCACAATTTAAAATGCATTTCTTATTTCATTTTCACTAAAATTTAGCAGGACATGCCCCGGTTTCAGTTTCTTCTTCATGATCTTCTATACTTTTTATATCGTCAATTATGTCTTGGTCAGTTGGGAGATCTGTCGTGACAACATCATTGTCGATTTCTAAGAAATCTTAAAGTAAAAAATCTGCGTCGAGGGTAGCAGTTTTTTGTAGAATACCCCATTGTTTTCTTAAGGTAGCGAGATCCATTTTGTCTTCTTCTTCCCATTCGTCAATTTTTTCAGTAAAACCTGCTTTAGAAAAGCAGTTTTTGATTGTTTTCTGAGAAACTTCGATTATACACTCTTTAAGGGTAATCAATTTTTGGACTGGAAGGTTGTTATCAATCGCGTTAACAATTTTGTGGACAATTCTGTTTCGGTAATGATGTTTTATGTTTTTTATAATACCCTGGTCCATAGGTTGCAATTTGGAGGTCGTGTTTGGTGGAAAAAAGATCAGTTCAATATTCGTTAATTTTTTACTTACAGTAACTGGATGTGCAGGACAATTGTCTATAAATATCGCAATTTTTCGCTTTTGGCTTTTCATTTTCGTGTCCAGTTCTTTGATCCATCTTTCGAAAATCTCAGAAGTTGTTATTACTGGCGTAATCTAACTTCAGAGATTTAACTCCTTTTAAACAACGGGGTTTTTGCTTTTACCTATCAGCAGTAATTTCAGTTTTTCTGAGCCATTGACGTTTGCTCCAACCATCAGTGTCACCCTTTCTTTACTTGTTTTAACACCAAAACATTTATCACTTTTAAAAGCAAAAGTTTTGTTTGGCAAACATTTAAAAAACAAACCGGTTTCATCACAATTGAAAACGATTTTTGGCTCGTACTTTTTCAATACACTTTTTAAAATAGTTTCAGTCCAAATGTCACAGACCTCCTGATTAACGCTTGCACTCTCGCCGGACACCGTCTTGAAAACAATTGCATTACGAGTCTTCCAGGCACTCAACCACCCTTCACTAGCTTGAAAATTAACGCAGTTAAATTCTTTAGCAAATTGTAGAGCCTTATGCATTATTAAATTTCCCGATATTGGTACGTTTTGATGCGTAGGGGCCACTTGAAACCATCGTAAAACTGCTTCATTTACATTCTCGTAAGAACACACCTCAAACACACTCGTTTTCGACTGCTTGGAACATTCGTTTTCTTGATGATACTTTCGCGACTTTTTATTATCAGAGAGACGCAACTTGGAGAAACACCGAATTTTGCAGCAACATCAATTTTTTGCAGCCTTTATCAACTTCCTCCAAAACTTTAATTTTCTCAGCTAAACTTAAACACACTCGCTTGGACATCTTAACTGATTCTTAAACAAAAACAAACTGAACCTGTTTGCGAATTACATATGTAATCTAGGCCTCGACTACATACATATAAAATGGGTTTTCCCCGGGATTCTCACAGAAATCTGTTGTACCTGATTTAGCGTTACGAACGCGTTAAGAACCTTTTCAAAACAGTGCGTCATATAAATGGAGGTCGTGCTAATGTTAGCTCGAAATGGGAAACCCGAAGTGGTCAAAATCTCAATAAATGCATAAAAATTTATACATGAAATTCCGGTAAATATTTTATTATATAGGGTGTTACTATTTTACAGATTCACTATATGCAGGGCTTTTTACATAAAATTTCATTAAAATATTCTAGGGCTTGAAAATATTTCACTATATAGAGTTTCACTATAAACAGTGTCGACTGTATTTCAATTTTCACGCGCTGAAAACTTATATCATGAACTTATTTATATTAATATCGACCTGAATTTTATGTTTTCTTTTTGTAGATCCATCGATTTGGACCAGCATGCTCTAGATTTAAAAAGACAACTTGAGGTGATCGAACAAGAAGCTGCCGTATTAAGAACACGTGTACAAAACTATGAAAATGAGAACGAAAAGTTACTCCAAGAAAATAAACGATTACAACTTACACGCAGTACCAAAAATATAAAGACTGATAAAGTTCTAGATAGATATATTGATCAAATAGCAACGTTAGAAATACAATTGAATGACGCAAATATAAAAATCAAAGAATTGGAGGAGAAACATTCAAATAGTAATAATACAGACAACTTGAAATTAAAACTAATTGAAAATGAAAGGGATAATTTAGCAAACACCTTAACGAAATTGAAACAGGATTCATCAAAGGCATTTAATGATAGATTAGTGAAAAAACCGACTGAACTGACAAGTAAATCGCAATTGAAAACGATGGTAAATGATTTGGAAAATGAAATTTCTGAAATCTTAGTGGTATTAAATAACTCACAGACAACCAAAACGAAATTGGAAAAAGAATTGCTAGAATTGAAATCGAATAGTGTTAGTAACAGAGAAACTGAAACAACGTTGAAAAGCAATTTAGATGACGTAAAAAATAAATTAAAATTACTCGAGAGGGAAAATAAAACTGAAAAATCAAATTTAAATAAAGAAAAACAAAAGAATGATGACCTAAATAAAAAATTATTAAAAAGTAAAGATTCATTGGCTGTATTAACTGAAGAAAACGAACATAATAAAAGTGAAATCAATAAATACAAAAATGATTATGAAAGGGCATTGGAAGAGAAAAGTTATTTATCTGATGAAATGGCTAAGCTGAAAATTGATTTGGAGAGTGCCAATGTTACTAATACAAACTACAAAAAATTAAAAACGGAATTAGATAATAAAATTAAAGAATTGACGAATATGAAAAATGAATTAAATAGCAAAACTAAAGACTTAGAGACTTCTTCCAAAAAATTAGAAAGTTTACAAAAAGAAGTTAATAATATGCAAGAAAAACAAGCTAATTTTGAGAAAACTAAAAAGCTAGAAATTAAAGAATTAGAAGATAGAGTTAGTACAAATTTTTAATTAGTTTAATCAACATTTAGTAACTGTTATTTTTACAGATAGAAGAGGAAAAAAATAAGAACAAACGAAAAGAAACTGAACATGCCGAAAATGTTGAAAAATTGGCCAATGAAAATAAGAAATTAAATACACAAATTGAAGATTCCAATAATAATATTTTATGTTTGGAAAGTACTATTAAATCAAAAAATATGTTAATTAAAAAATTGGTAAATAATTCAAGAAAATTTAAATAGTTTTAACGTTTAACGTTACTTGCTTTTTAGGAAGAATCCTTACAAAAAGAAAAATCCGAATTATCCACCAAAAATAAAACAGAGGCTAAACAATTAGGGGATCTACGCGAGGAAATAGCAAAATATAAAAGTAATTTATCTGAAATAGAGAAGAAACTTGAAACTTCCTTGTCTGGTAAAAAGAGTTTAGAAGACAAATTAAAAAAAGCCGAAACTGAATTTAAAAATGAAAAAGCTAAAATGGAAAAGGCCATGTCTGACTTGGAGGTAGAATTACAGGTACAACACATACAATACATAAAGATTAATCATTTCTTTTAAAGATAGTTCAATTGCATGTATTTCTCAAGGGCTGAACTAGCATTAAACGAATGAATAAACGATTTTGCTTTGTTTAAGATATATCAGGGGTGTTTTAATAGCATACTTTTGTTTTACGAAAAAGGTAGGTAGGCGCAGATTAACTATTGGGGTGTGATGTATGGTTTATTAAGGCGTTGTATCGTTTGCTAATCGTCTTATTCTTTTCACTCAACATTGGAGGTTCTCACACATTCAGCTTCGAAACGTAGCGGAATTTATGAATCGAAAAATTATTGATGTGAACTGTCAGTGACTTCTTCAATTCTTTTTACTATAATTTCTGGGCGCAATATTTGGATTTATTTTCTTATTTATTTAGTGACAATCGAAATGTTGAATCCATACCTGCAGATACTCTTTTCTTTGAATTATTGTAAATAACTTTATACATATACTGTCATATACATCAATTCCTTACAAGGTAATATTACCTTTAACTATGTTCCTTGTAATTTAGTTTTTAGTTCTGAACTAAAAACTATTAAAATTGATTTAATCTTCCGTTCATAATAAGAAATATTTTCTTCTCTTTTTAGATTTAGTGTATATTAAAGATTAGATTTGAACTGTATATCTTTTGATTCTATATTTTTTTAAATCCATGAGCTATCAAATCCACCTTAAGCAAAAACTATTTTCAATGATAAAGAGAGGTAAATTAGATAACAATTTAGTTAATTATACATGACAATGATTGAGATATAGGATCATTAGCCATAAGTACCAGCTAGAGTTTGATACTAAATTGCTTATGTTTGACATGAAGATATGCTTCCGTCATATGACACGACCATCCATATACATTCCAAAGTTTTAAAATACTCTAAGGTAATTTACAACAAGTTTCTTCTCGATTTTCGGATTGGAACAAGGGAAGGGTATTGATCTCTTAGTTGCTAATTTTTTATCTTAATTTGAGAACACGCGTTTTCCTAAATTGTGAATAGATTTGTTTTAATTAGATTATACAAGCGTCCCGTATCGTTATGTTCAAATTTTAGGAGTGTAAAGTAGACTTCATTTCAAGTAACAGAAAACGCAAAACTTATATATCCATTTTTATTTGTTTCAAAGTTACAGATCTATGAATGTGATTGTCAGATCACGAAAAAAAATGTAATCCCAAACTCAATAAAAACTGATTTTATTTAAGAAAGTTCAATTAATAATATTTTCGAAATGTCCACCTCCTTGTTGAATGCAGGCTTGTGCCCGTAAGCCAACAGAAGAAGTACTTATCCGAATTTCATACTTGTTTTGTCGGATTTGCTCGGCAGCCAGGTGAATAGGATCCAACAACTCTTCTCTTGTGTTCGAAACTTGCGCATAGACTAAATTTTTCATGTACCCCCATAAATAAAAGTCAAGGGGATTAAGATCGGGTGATCTGGGTGGCCATGCAACAGGACCACCTCGACTAATCCATCTTGGATAATTGACGTTAACTCAATTTCGGACAGCAATTCCGAAATGTGGTGGTGCCCCATCCATGTGAAACCATGTCTCGTCGAACATTCAGTGGGACATCCTCTAAAAGACCTGGCAATTCGTCAATAAGAAATTGAAGGTAATTGTCCGCATTTAACCTCCCAGGAAGAAGGACAGGACCAATCAACAAGTCATCGATTAGGGCCGCCCAAACGTTAATAGAAAATGCATGTTGAAATTTAGATGGGCGTATAGTTTTGGGATTTTCTGATGACCACCTGTGCAGGTTTCTCAGATTTTTAACACCATTTCTCGTGAACGTAGATTCATCTATCCGGAGGACTGTTCTGCTGAAATTAAAATGAAGCCGTGACTATCTTAATATCCAGGTAGAATAAACTAGACGAGCATAGTGGTCTGCCTTAAGCAAACCATGTCCCCTGCGATAGTGATATGGATATAAGCCCTCACGTTTTAAAATTCGCCAAACTGTCGTTCGTGGCACTCCTAGTTGTCTAGCGATTCGACGTACACTGAGAGTTGGATCCCTTGTAACAATAGCTACTGCTTCTTCCTCTAAGTCTGCTGGCAAATTTACTCCTCGGTCGGAAAGATAATCATGCAGTCCGCATTCCCGAAATTGTCTGTGTACTTCCAGAAACGTTCTGTAATGAGGAATGCGCCTATCTGGAAACCGATGTCGGTATTCAATACTGCTTGACGTGCACTGCCGTTACAGTAGCCATACACAAAGTGCATGTCCGCATACTCTTGAGAAGAAAATCGGTAAGGCATTTTGAATAAGAAAACGTGTCCACTCACTAATAAGCTGTTGTATGAACTGAAACGTAATGTAATCCTTTATTAAAAAATGCAACGTTAACAGTCATCTGAACATTTGTTTATTTTATGATATTCATGGTTCAGTACTTACGAAATAAGTAAGAACCTTCTTTATCATAAATCAATTTCCAGTACTCTTTTTTGTAGATCTCCAAGAAATTACTGTATGCACTACGACACGTGTTTATTTATTTTAGGATAACATTTTATTATGCGACGTTAACAATCACAGGCCTGTTATTGAATCGTATAACTTTTTTTTTAAATAAAATCAGTTTGTATTGACTTTAGGATTACATTTTTTTTCATGATCTGATCATCACATTCATAGATCTGTAACTTTGAAACAAATAAAAATGGATATACAAGTTTTGCGTTTTTGTTACTTGAAATAAAGTCGACTTTACACTCCTAAAATTTGAACATAACGATACGGGACATCTTGTATAATAGGTTAGGTACCCGTAATAGGCCTTGAATGCTTATAGTTTTGCAACAAAGCTGTTCGATAACATTAAGATAATAACACGCATCGACCGCATATTAGTACCACAAACTTACCTTTAAATGTTCAAAATTTGAGTGAAATTGAAGCTGAAAAACTCGTGGATATTCGAACCCAGAACTACTATAACCTACCTTCGGACATAAATCAAGTAAAATATTTTTATTACGTCCTAATCCACTCGTTCTTTTAGAGTGAAAAGAAGAAAATCGATATACTTAAAGGTAATTATGAAAAAGAAAATAAAAACCGAGAACTTGAACTTGGGATACTTAGAAATAAAATAAAAACGTTAGAAGCAAATACTGGAATGGGCACCAAAAAAATGACTGAAATAAAACGGGAGTATCAAGAACAAATTGACAGTAAACCTAATTTTTCTTTAGCATAGATGCATGTTGTAATCTATTCGTTTCAGAATTGGAAACTCAATTGGGCAAAGAAAAGAAACAATATTCAGAATTAACCGCAAAATATGAAATTCTCGAAGAGGAGCATGTGCTTACCAAAGCAAAATTGATCACCGAAATAGAAAGTGTTAACAAGTAACAATATTTCATTATAAATTAGAGCTGCTTTAAAAAGTAATTTAACATAAATTTATCTTTTTAGTCAATTATCGTCTGTCAAAAAAGAAGGTGAAGTATTGGAAAACGAATTGCAAGCTCTTAGAGATACGTATAATTCAAAACAGGATGCTTGGATAAAAGAAAAGCTACAAATTCAGGTATTTTTTTACTTTGACGTATATTCAAAATATATATTTTATTTGTTATCAAGGAGAAACTAAAAGAATATGAAAGGTATTCAAGAAATGGTAGCGATTTAGAAAAGGCAAGACTAAAGTCGGTATTGGAGGAGGCACAATCTGAAGTTGAACAATTTAAGAAGGAATGTGAAATGGCAAATGACCAAATGGATTATATGAGGAAAGAAAATGACGAACTTCGCAAGAAACTAGACGATTTCGATAAGGTATCAAAAATACAAAGAAATATAAGCGCTGATAGTTCTGCAATGGGTAAGGAAATAAAGGAGCTTAAAATTAAGTAGGTTTTCTTGGGTAATACTCCGATATTGTACAAAAATGATCCTCTATTTTTTATAGGTTAGATAATGCAGATAAATCGAAGAAAACTGAAATGGCGGAATTCAAACTGCGTTATGAAAGTCAAATACACGTTATTAACGAAGAATTACGCTCACTTCAAGGTCAAGTGACGAGATTTAAAAGAGAAAGGGATACTTACAAACATATGCTTGAAGGTGCTCAAAAAACTATAAGCGAACTGAAAGCGAGCCCTAGAAAAACTGGGAAGGAAGCGCAAAATCCAGCATCCACATATGATGAAGTAAATTTTTACTGTAGCAATAACATTAAAGTCTATGTTTACTGTCGTGCTTATTGTTTTAGATTGAAGAGTTTAGAAACAAAATCGCTACTTTGGAACAACAAATTAGTTGTATGGAAGACGAGTTATCGGAAGCAAGATTAGAAGGATCCAAGTTAAAAACAGAATTAATTTCAGAAAAATCAACGTATGAAGTCAAATTGTCCGAGCTACATTCGCGAGTTAACGAATTAGAAGAAGAAAAAATCTTAAGCAGCGGTAGAACGAAAATAGCAGGCTTAAGAACTCGTATGGAATTAGCATGGCAAAAAGAGCGTGAAGAACAACAAAGATTAGTACAAGAAACAGCCACACTCGCAAGAGATTTGAGGCAAACGTTGTACGAAGTAGAAAGAGAGAGGGATAAAGAGAAATTAGAAGCCAAGAGAAAGATTGACCAACTTAAAAAGACAACGGAAGAAGAACAAGATGAAACTAAAAGGAAACTGACGGAATTGCAGTGCGATTTATTAGAATTAAGAGATGCGCATGCTAAGTTGCGAACTACTAACGAGAAATTACGTAGAGAAAAGGAGAAACAAGAAAAAGAAAGAGAAGAAATGAAGAATATAATCCACGGGCGGCGTAAAACTGGTCAAGAAGATGATAAGAAAGTTAATATTATCCTAGAGCAAGTTGAAGCTTTAATGCAAATTGTACCAGACTTGTGCGGTAGCGAAGAAGTAGTATCACCTTATACACCAACACCACCGAGAAGAGTAAGAGGACCGAAATCTAGAGAATCTTCTCCCGCTATAGACGCTAGAAATTCAAAAGAATCTTCGATTGTCAGAGACGATAAACAATACGAACTCAAAGCGACTTTACGCAGACTTGTTGAAGCTGCAGATGAACTTAAACGATACCAAAAATTAGGAGAAGAAGATAGAGACCGTGAAAGAATAAAACGAGTTATGGGATTGCGAAGAGCTACATCTACAGAACACGATAACACTGAAGTAAATCAACGCAGGAGGAACGGTGTTAAAAATGAAACTACCAATAGTTTACATCGAAGAAGCTTATCTTTAGAGCAGACGTCCATTTTGCAGGAACAGAACATATGGAAAGGTGATAACGACAGCATGTCGAGTATGCAATCGTTGGAACTTTCTGATACAGAAAATAGGCACAGCAAAAGGGATGTTAGTTTAGATAGTAGATTGTCCGGTGGGTCAACACAAAGTGATGCTACGGGCCACGATAAGAAAAAGAAGAAGACTCTTATGGGTAAATTGAAGAAGCTCACGAAATCTCGAAGTATAGACGATCAAGATCCGGGCACATTTTCTTCAAATGAAGGACTTTCTTCTAAGGTACATAAAATATTTAAAAACTATTTTTATTTAACTGATTTCTATATTTACAGCCTAGTTCAAATGCAGACTTAAGCGAAGACCCAAAAGGCAGCAAACGCGATTTAAAGGAAAGGCTAGCTGGTATTTTTAAAAGAAGTGGATCTTCATCGAGAAGTAATAGGTATTTTACTTCATAAACACTATAAAATTATAAATAATAATAAATTTATTAACAAATTACAGCTTAGAACGACAAATTAAGCAAAAGGATAATACGAGTTCTACACAAAGGCCACTTAAGCGAACTGGAAGTAATACGAACGTATCTTTCCCAAACACTTAATTATAACATGCTTCCTAAGGAGATGCAAAATAAGCGACTTCTAAAATTTTTCCCACATCCAAATTATAATTAAGCTAGATTTATGTTTAAAGTGTTAATTATTGTGTGTTATAGCTATGTATTATATATGTATATTGTATATCGTCTTTAAATTAGATAATAAAATATATGGAAGGACTTTAGTGATACTTATTTATTAATAATATTTATAAATTTCAGAAACCCATAAATTAAACTGCAATACAATAAACAATATGTAAAAATTTAACATGTGTACATTTCATCTACAAAAAGACCTAAAACTACAGATTAAATGAAAGTACTATTAGCCAGTAATGACGTTGAGATGCTAATGGCAAAATGAGTGCTATTAAAAAGTAATTGTTTACAAATATATTCGCCGAGATTAAAGTGTGAGCAAAAATAATTCAAAAGAAAGCTGTTAGGACGAATTAAAGTATGAGACGGAATTATTAAATAGTAATAAATAGAGACCGGCATCGGGTTGAAATGACGTCGTCATTACGACGGACGATATAAATAGTCTACAACATCTGTAAGTACATCACGCAGTTATTGAATGCACTATTGATCTGGCTAGCGCGCACATCTGTTTTCATCGAGAATTGCGACGTGTTTTGTTGGATATTTACAGTTAAATTTCTGTTTTCATGGGCGTAGATAGAACCGTGTATAGTTTTGATAATTTAGATTATATTTCGTAAGATAAATAAAGTGCTGTGAGTTAGTTTCTTGTTTTCATAGTTTTAACTGTTAATTACAACGTAATTTTTGTGATAGATCCTGTTTAACCCGTTTATGCCCGAATTATTTCTTTTCGCAATTTTTTCGTTGCGGTGTAAATTTTAATTGTTGGGGATATTTTATAAGCTGTCTGGTTATAAATTTTTACATTTTACATTCTACTTTTGTGATTTTAGTGTAGTTCCAATAATGGAACAATGGGCATGAATGACAGCTATATTTTAGGTACACTTATGTCAAAAGAATTAATAAAACCAAGTATCTTTTTTAATATAAAAGTATAATTTATTAAAAAAAACGTATTTTTGCATTTTATATACCTAATGGAAAATATTATAAAACTGATTCACAAACAAAAGTTATTTAGAGTGGAACAATGCAAAACAGTCTTCATGACAGTTAACACCACATTTTTCACATGCTTTTGTAGTATTTTTTTTGCAGACAGCGCAGCGATTTTGTTTCTGGGCTGCAATAATCCAATGGTCTAATCGATCATACCTGACCGGGTCGGGCACTCTTGAGGAAATTTCTTTATGTGTGATAGGACGACCAGCACCTTTTCCAGGCTTACCATATTTTGTCAGATAGGTCTGAACTATTGTTCGTCTAAACTTCAGAAGATCAATCTGTTTTCCGTAGCTTTTTCTGTGTAGTTGCCAAGCATTATGAACACTAGTGTCTACGCAATATGCAAAGACCGACCACCACCACTTTTTCGATCTAATTGATATTCTATAATTGTCGACATTTTGGTCTAACCGATCGACACCCCCCATAAACTTATTGTATTGAGATACCACAAATGGCCGAGTAACAGGAACTTTTTTCTTTTCTGCAGACATCCATCTGTCTACACTACCTACAGGACCGGTAGGATCGCAGCTGCTAACAGTAAGCACGATTCTATTGTCATGCCAACTTGTAATTGTAACATTAATTTTTTTATCAGTGCAGAAATCGTAGTAACCCCTGGGTTTTATCTCGATAAGTTTTGAAGTCATTATAGCGGGGCATTTTTCAATTCTGTTGTACTTTATAGTTCCTGTATAACCGATACCTATATCTTGTAAACGGTTAACTAGTTTTAACGATGAAAAAAAGCGATCACCGTATATTTTGAAGGATGTGTTTTGCGGTAGATCTTTCAAGAGAGCAAGTACAACGGTCCCACCTACATTCATTCTGCAATAATTTTCAGACTACCTTTGTTTTGTTGTTTCTTGTTGTGGTACACCCTGCTATGACAGTTTTAGTTGGTATAGAATCTTCAGCTTGTTTTACTTTCCCTTGGTAAGGCTCAAATTTCATAAGATATCCAAGAGGTTCGCACAGGCACCACATTTTATAACCATATCTTATTGGTTTTCCCTTTAGGAATTGTTTAGCCCCATGTCTCCCAAAGTATGGTACCATGCTTTCATCAATGCTTAGTTTTTCTTGAAGTTCTGAATACTTAAGAAATCTTTCATTTAGCATATTCATCAAAGGTCTCATTTTTCCGAATTTGTCATTAGTAGGTAAGTTATTATTGTCAGAGCAATGCAGATATCTTTTTATTTCCTCAAACCTATTTCTACGCATTGCATTTACGACAGACAAGTTACAGGTCTCAGTTCCAATCTCCCACCACATACGCCAACGAGGTACTGAACAATAGCCGGATAATAGAAGTATAGCTATAAAGCAACGAATTTCTTCCTCGCTAACCTGAAATGCTGGTTCTTTTTTTTCCATATATATTCGTCATTTCATTTAGAAAACTGCAAATAATTCCGTCAAAAAATAACTCAAAACATTCCACCGCGTCTTCTGGAATCGGTGGCATTTGCTTGGGAGAAACAAAAGCGGGTAAGTTGTCGTCAAGATCGGTGGAATTTTGCCAAACTCTGGTATATGTTCTCGGCAACTTTTTTTCTTAGGTCTGATAATGAAATATTATCTTCGCTTGAATAGCCATCATTATTTTCCTCGATATTATTTTCTATTTGAGTTTTTGTCTCTATCTCCTCTTGGCTAATTTCTTCATCATGGTATTCATCTTCATCACTATCTATGTCAGTGTCATCACCAACAGTAAATGTTTCCCCTCTGTTTGTAATTTTTGCCACAGCTTCAGCTCGAAGTTGACGACCGTTTAACTTATTTACGAGTATATCATTACAGTCCTCCTCGTCACCACTATCTTCCGCACTTTCATCACCGTCATTCGGGGGTGTTATAAAAACATCCGCCCGCCAGAACTCTTCGTCCTCTACTAGTTGTATAAGCTCTTCAGTAGTGTAATACCCAAAATTGAGAAAAAAATAGCATGAAGCCATCCATGCCCAATGTTCCAATAATGGAACTTTTAGAAAAAAAATCTACTGTCACGAGGGTACCAAATATATATTTTTCGGTGCATGCCAATTAGTTTGGGTACTAACCAATAAGAGATAAATACCACTATAGATTTGGTTAAAAAAATGTAAACATTTGATTTTACTTACTTTCGGTACGCCATTTTTTTCACACTGTTTCAAAATATGTATCACTATAGATTTTTCAACCAAAACGCCCGATACACTAGAAAGATTCTTTATTCACTGCACAATAGTATCGAAATCACGTTGAGACTTGCAGTAAATACGTATGACTAATCTGCATCAGGTGGAGGGGGTTAATATAGCATGTTCCATTAATGGAACAATGGGATAAAATGGGTTAATATCGTTTGATCGAATCTACTTCTCCCAATTATTTCGACGTAAGTGTGAATTTCGTTCAGTTTCAATAACTTACGCATACATGTTTAGTTTTCATTTATTTAGATCTACAGTATTGTTTAAGTTACTTTTTCAGATATGATATGGAAGAACGTCGAGAACGGCATCGTAAAACAATGGCGAGTTGGATTGACGGTCATACTGATTGTATGTCCATTGTCAGTGATTTCGAAATTTATTGCAAAATCTGTAAAATATCGCTAAAAAATTCCATGAAATCGCACGCACAACGTCACTTAGCATCGCAAACACATGCACAGAAATTGGAACCGTTGGAATCTGACAATTTTAACGAGGAACTGTGTGAAACTTTTATGGCGGCTAATATTCCATTAAATAAACTTAACAATCCCACTTTAAAAATATTACTCCAAAAATATACTGGTCGAAATGTTCCTGATGAATCCACCTTACGCAAATATTATGTTTCTAAGTGCTATACGAAAGAAGTAGAACGCATTAGAAGCCATCTTTCAAATCAGTACCTATGGATAAGTGCCGACTAAACTGTCGATATATTAGGACGCTGTGTGGTAAATGTTGTAGCTGGTGTACTACATACAACTATTCCATATAACGCATATGTACCTAATAGCAACAAAAGTTATAAACACAGTTGATGCAGAAAGAGTTGCTAAAACCATTAACGAGAATATTCAAAAAATACTTCATTCGAACGATAGGTACAAAGAAAAAGTACTTTTATTTGTAAGTGACAGTGCTGCATATATGTTAAAACCAGGCAGACTATTAAAGGAAACATATCCTAATATGCTGCATATTACTTGTGTAGCACATGTTCTCCACAAAATCTGTTAATATATCAGAGACACCTTTCCAAAAGTTAATAGACTTGTACCCGCTTTTAAAAAAAGTTTTCAGAAAACCACCACTGAGAGTAGCTCTTTACAGGGGAAAACTGCAATCTTTGTCACTGCCTCCCTCTCCAGTAATAACTAGATGGGGGACATGATTGGAAGCTACTAGTTTTTATGCAGAAAATTTCGATAGTTTACAAAATTTCGTTGCATGTTTAAATGATGATGCTCGGAGTATTTCTGAGTGCAAGGAACTAACACAAATTCCTCATTAAAAAAATCAGTTGTACTTTCTTCAGAAACAGAAATTTGACAAAACTAATCACTTATTTTGAAAATCAAAATCTCAAATTAAATAATGGTTTAACGACATTAGATGTGGCTATTAATAATTTGAAAAATATTCCAAGTGACTTCGGATGTGGCCTTCGGCAAAAGTTTGACGCTGTTTTTAATAGAAATCCAGATTTAATAACATTGCGGCAATTGTGTATGGGGACAATTCCTCAAAGTCTAACTGCTAAATACGCTGAAATAAAAGAATATTTCCAGTATGCACCTATAACCAGTTGCGATGTAGAAAGGACGTTTACTATTTACAACGATGTATTTCATTCACAGAGAACAAATTTTACAGAAGAGAACCTTAAGAAAGTATGGCTAGTAAATATTAATACATACTCCTTTACTCAACTTGAACTACAAAATGAACAAATAAAAATGTATTTTGTAGCCGTATATATACCCGTTTTATTATTATAAGTATAATTATATAAATAAAATTAAAAACTTTAAAAATACAAATGTTCAATAGTACGCTCGTGGGCGATGAGTCATCAACCTCTCGTGTCCGGTCTCTAGTAATAAGTAAGGTTGGCGAATTTGCGCCAACAGCCAGTGGCAGTCCCGTAAAAGATTACACATAAAATAAATTATAAAATGTGTTCAAACACTTACCACATTGTCCTCCGTGGAATTTGAAGAGAATCTTCTAACGACATCGAAACATTTTGTAATTTTTCTATTCCCTCGGCTAGCTTTGAAAAACTTAATAGTCTCTTCGACAGATCTGTTCCCAAATTTCAGACTCCCAAGCGTATATATCCTAAACGATATATTAATGAAGATATAAAACGATTAGTCCAGATGAAAGAATTTTATTTCAAAAAATGGAAATCAACGAAAGCCATATACATATTACCTGCGAGAATTTAGGAGACTGAGACGTGAAATAAAAAACATTATCCAGGCGGATTTCTTCTAGAAAACTCATGTTTCGTGGCAACGAGGAACTCACTCAACCTTTGCATATAGTTAACGCATTTGCACTGGAATTCTCTATTTACCAGACAAATACATCTTTGCCCGCAAAATTAATTAGCAACCACCTCTCTTTTAATATTGGTTGTATTGACGAAAATGATATGATGTGCAGTGCCACTAAACTAAAACCCGACATGACTTCCGGTGATGATGATGTTCCGAGTTTCTTGGAGTGTGATTGTGCGTCTGTGCTGTCGTATCCACTGTGTATTCTGTTCAGGTTAGTGTCCCAGACATTGACAGTCCCATAGGCCTGAAAAACTTGTGCCAGTTCTTAAAAAAAGGTGACAAGTCAAATATTGCGAACTGCAGACCAATAAGTATTTTATCAAATTTTAGCAAAGTATTCGAATGAATATATAACAGTGTACGGCCCTTCCGATCTGTCAATCAGCATGGTTTCATTTCTGGAAGGCCCACGGTTACAAACTTCACGGAGATCGCGCAAAACCTCTATCAACGCAAACAGGTCGACGTCATCTACACAGACTTTTCAAGGGCATTCTATTCTATCGATCATAACAAATTGGCTTTTGCCCAGCCCTTGTTACACTAATGGCATCTTACTTATCCGATAGAAAAGGTTGCGTTTTCTACAATGGTTACTCTTCTAATAACTTTTTGATATCGTCTGACGCCTCACAGGGGTCCAGAAAAATCCGAGACTGTTCACGTTATGGAATTTGTTCATGTTAGCGAGTAGATACTAAACATACACAGTTTTACTTATATATATATATATATATATATATATATATATATATATATTTTCGTGACCTTGGTATGATATGGTAAATTCAATCACTTGGCGATTAAAGGTCTGGCTTTACTTCAAAGTATATATATTTAAAACAACCCTACATGTTTCGGCAATGATGCCTTTATCAAGGATATAAAATATAAATGACAGTATACAAATGTCAAATAATTGAGTTGCTATGGATAAAATTATTCAAAGATACATTCCAATTGAATAATAATAAATCATGCCGTAGTATTCCAAAAACAGATAGCAAGGTGTGAACATATGTGTTGTCCGCTGCTAGCAACTTGTGTCTCTTTCTGGGTATGAACTTGTGTGTTGGTTGCTGCTGGCAGCTTGCGTCTCTCTCTGGGTGTGTGGTTTTGTGTTTGTGTGAGCGCGTAAGTGTAGGGTTTTGTATGTTGGCGCGCTCGTGCGTGTGTTTAGTGACCGGTCGCATAAATTTAGAGAGATCGGATAACCAGCCGTTGCGCAGGGCCGCCAACCCTTTCCCGGCAACTTCTTTACTTTTCCGTGCAGTACTTCGACGGCCCGACCCCCGCCCCATCGAGGCAAGGCGCAGACCAGCGAAGCGCACCCTGCACGGGGTTGCTCATCGCCAACCGAGGGAACACTCTTAGCGGCTACTTCGGTCACACTTTGTGCCATCTTAACGTTTTCCGTTTGGCGGAAAACGTTAAGATGGCCGTTACACTCAAACCTTTTTCATAATTCATTCATAATTAGTTTACCTTTTTCACGTAAAGACAAACACTTTTGTCATGTTATGACAGTTAACGTACCGCACAAGAGCATTCACTGAACACTGTGGCCTGCTTTTACATATTGTAGCATATCATACAGGGAAACCCCCGATGATTTAAAAATTAAAACTATTCATTATTCACGTTTTCGAGTATGTTCGTTGTTCATACTACAGAGTATGCAATAGAAAATATTTTGTGTTCACGGTACTGAAATATTCACATAAACGAATTTTCACGTTAACGAGATCTTACTGTATACCGCATGTGTCAAATATCATTAGGCATAGGGAATACGTATGAGTACATACGATGTATGTGTATATGGAAAAGCCGATCCAATGCCAGCGAAGACCGCGACGGCCGGCAACGATTGTCTCCGATTGTTTCGCAAATACAAGTTAGCAGTAATCATTTACGAATTGCAAGGGATTTGCTTTTCTTATTTCTTTCAGTAGATGCAGGAAATTTTTAAGCTGCGGGGCGTCGCATAAACAAAGGCGTAATTCTAATAAAATTAAAGAATAATCCTAGTAAAATAAATAAAAAAGGATTCTAAAAATTATAATAAATTATACAAGAGGTTCAAAAATTCCTCCTTGCACAGCAAGACATTGTCCTAGGCGGTCGTAGATATTAGCTCTTACATTTGCTAACATATCGGCAGTTAATGAATTCGCAGCCTCAGTTATTTTTTCTCTCAAGCCAACTAGATTTTCTGCTCTACCAGCTTCATGAGTATAAACAATATTTTTTAGATATCCCCACAAAAAGAAATCATTTGGAGATAGATCAGGAGATCGCGGGGGCCATTTAATGTTTCCTGTTCCAGTAATAAGACGGTCAGGAAAAGTATTTCCTAGAAATTCCTTTACCCTCACTGCATTATGTGCTGGACAGCCATCATGTTGAAACCAAACGATTTCTTGATTTATTCCAATGTTTTTGGCGGGAAGTATTTGATTTTTCAGTAATTCGAGATACTTGTCGGCATTTAACATACCATCAATAAAATAGGGGCCTATAGAATGGTCACCTAAAATACCTGCTCAAACGTTTAGTTTTTGAGGATCTGAGTGCGATTTGCAAAATGCCGCTGTTGATTTTCCGAAGCCCAATATCGAAGAACAGAGGGATTGTGCTTTCCGTGTAATGGAAAAGTTGATTTATCGGTGAAGAGAATATTTTTAACGAAATTTTCATCTCGATGTATCTTTTCCATAACGTCTTGACAAAACTCCATTCTCCGGAAATTGTCATCGGGAAATATTTCTCGAGTTTTCGAATATTTGAAACATAATAAACCATTACGTTTCCAAATACGTGAAATAGTTGTGTTACTTGTACCCAATTCCTCGGCAGCATTTCTAGTAGATCTCGTGTTATCAATTTCCACAATACTACAAATTAATACATCCCGCCGTTCTCTTTCCTCAATTTTTTGTGGTGATACCTCTCTTGGTTTACATTTCGTACAGTTATTGAGACAGAAACAAGTTTCAAATTTATTTATAATATTATAAATTGTTTGTCTGCAAGGTACAGAACGGTTTGCAAAAGTCAGCGCAAACAAATTCATGCACTCTATTGCAGACTTGCCAGCATAAAACCATTTTACTAACTGAAGCTTCTCAGTGGGTGTATAAAGAGCCATTATACATTAATTTTATTGTACGCTTTCAAACTGTAACGGCCGCAGCTAGACTGAATGCAAAATTTTCAGTCAATCGGTATCGGAGACAATCGTCAGTCGTCGCGGTCTTCGCTGGCATTGGACTGGCTTTGTCATGTACGTATACATTGTATGTACTCATACGTTGATTCTCTATGCCTAATGATTTTAACACATATATATACACACGATATATAAATGATTTGATGGATGACTTTGGTTGTGAATGCCTGGGGTATGCCGATGATTTGAAGATTGGTTTGAAGATGGTTGTGTAGTCTGAGTATGTAGCAACAGGAACGTCACGCGGTGTTGGCAGGTCGGCAGTATTAGGGTAAAATAAACACAAGAAAATGCCTTAAAACAATTTATTTGTATATTTTTGTTTGCATTCTTACAGAAAATGTAGTAATTTAACAATAATATTAATGATAAAAACTAAAATAGTAATAATAAACATATTAATATAGAAAATTTTCGGTTTCTATATAAAAAAACGTTTGTACATGTCTATCCCTTCTATTGCATACTAAATTTGACTGTATGTGTAAGAACTAAAGATGTGTAATATGTAATTATAATAAAGTATAGGAAAAGTGTTATATATATAACAATGCAATATTACATAATATATTTAAAGGAATAAACTTCGTGTTTTTTATTAGACAAACCTTAAAATTTAATTTTCAACTTAAGAAGAGACGTTGCAATTTTATGGAGAAACATTTTCTTCTTCTCTGAAAATGCTACTAACTTTATACATACAGTAGGTATTAATATAATATATAACAATTTACATTTTATAAATAACTACCTTTTTGATTTTCTCTCTTTATCTTCATATAATTTATTCACATTAATTTATTTATACATTTTGGTTGTGCTTCATTTTAGACTTGGAAACAAAATACATGCACAAAAGTAAGTTCTTTAAGTTATCAAATTTAGTTGAAAATGGCGCCCAAAAGTTAAGACCACCAAATGTAATAATTTACTGGTATTTTGTATAATTTTAAGATATTATACATTGCTAATATGACAGAATATTCTATTAGTTCTGTGTGCGATTCATACACGAATCGATTAAACGTATTCCTATCTACACTTTGTCCGTTTTCAGTTTGCAGTCACATGACTAACTATGTCATACTATCTCAGACACAGAATCTATATACTTTGTTTTTCAGATATATTGAGCTACAAATATTCAGAATTGAAACGTATGTCATTTGATACAAGACATACGTCTTTGAAATTTTTTCGTAGCAAAGACAAAGAAAAGTAATATTAGCATGTCTTGTATAATATGAGATACCGACAACTGTTTTAGTCAAAAGAGAAAATACAATACGTATTTATCGACATATACAGGTTATGTTTAGTGAGCTCTACTTCTTGTTTGTATTTTTCCGTTTATATTTTAAGATTTCTTATTTATAAAATCTGTTCTTCTTAGAACAATAATAGTCAGTTTCGAGTAATTAATCGTAAGTATTTAACGTAATATTTCTTAATTAAATTATTTTACTTTGACACTTACAAATAACAATTTTTGATAAATTCATAAGCATATCGCAAAACGTAATTTTCATAATATGAAGTGATAAAAAATTTTCATGTCTGTGTTCTTTTTGTTGTAGAATATGCCAGGTAAACGTCTCAATTCACAGGCACAAAATCTAGTTGCCAACCTTCTTCATTATTTTGAAGAAGAGAAATATAATAGAGGTCCAATATTGTCTGTTGATTCAGTTTATGAGGTAAGATAACACCAAATTAATATCTTTAGATTAATGAGGAAAAATATTTTTAGAGAGTAGCAAGTGCTCTTAAGATCTCTGTCCGAACCGTTTACAAGATCAAGAAACGTGGGACATCATCACCTGGAAAACAAATACCCCGACGTAAACCAAAAGCCAAAGATTTGCCAGAAAGCTTGAAAATTTTTTTCATCAAAGTATTCTAAGCAATTTTATTTTCATAAATGATTTATTTTTTAACGATATACTTTTTTAGAAAAACATGTTACATTGAAAACATTGAAGACTGAACTGGAAACTAAACAAATGGTGCAAATAGGAAAAACATCTCTTTCCATTTTACTCAAACATATCGGTTTCAAATATAAAAAAGATGATAATAGAAGAGCATTAATGGAAAAACTTGATGTTAGTGTAATGCGAAGTGTATTTTTAAGGAAGTACATTGAGAATACAAATTCTGGTTTGCGTCAAGTTGTCTTTTTAGATGAAACATGGATATTTTCCAAAGGATCGAAAACAAGGTCCTGGCAAGATGATACAGTAAAAAGTGTTAGAAAACCAGAGGGCTACGATGGGAAGAGATATATTATTTTACATGCTGGTACAGTGGAGGGATTTATTGATGGTGCTGCTCTTATATTTCCATCTAAATCAACAACTGGGGATTATCACGGTGACATGAATAGTGAACTATTTAAGGCGTGGACACAAGATAAGTTAATACCTAACTTAGAAGTCCCTTCACTTGTTGTTATGGATAATGCTCCTTACCATAGTGTAATTTGAAATAAATCCCCGAACACTTCATGGAAAAAGGCCAATATTATTGAGTGGCTACAAAACAATAACATAAATTATTCTGCTGATATGACAAAGTTTGAATTACTGCAACAGGCAAAAAGAAACCGTAAAGAGAAAATTTATGAAATTGATGAACTGTTAAGAAATGCAGGACATGAAATTCTTAGACTGCCACCATACCACTGTGACTTCAATGCTATTGAGCTAATTTGGGCAAAAGCAAAAACATATTACAATGTGCACATCGGTAGGGCTGGTTACACCGACGAAAAGGTGAAAGAAATGTGGAAGGAGGCATTAGATACATGTGATAGTAATACATGGAGTAACTGCATAAGGCATACTGATAATTTAATAAAACAATGGTATGAAAGAGAAAACTGCTTGGTAGACTTGGATATAGATCCAGTAATAATCAATGTTACAGAATCAAGTACAGAATCAGACTCTGATTCAGATTAATATATGTAATTGCAACTAAAGGTGTCATATTTTATGTTAGTACAAGACAACATTATTTTCTGTCTATGATAGTGTTTTTATGATTGTATTAGAAAGATTCTATATTTAAGCTTCCATGTAAATATGTTTTATTCAAATAAATATTTCTTATTAGACCGATTATGAATTAGATGAATTATTTGCTATTTCTACATACTTCTATTTTCTAATATGCTCAGTTAATATATGAAGAACTCGAGAGTTTGCAGATACAACCAACATAAATTGCGAAGATAAAGAAAATAGCTTTTGTCACATACTGCACTACTGTTGTTCATTGAGTTTAGTATGCTGTATGGCATTTTAAAATCAGGTTTTAATAGTCTTATGCAGAATAACATTAAAAAATATCTGCGCTCACTTGTGCAGTCACATCCATATCTGTTAACACTAGAATTGAATAATACATAATACAATTTCGCTATTTTGTATTTATTGTATTGATAAAAGTATCTGCATTTTATTAAGTTCAATAGTTTTTATATGAGCTAGTTTAACAAACAGTTATGATAATTTTTTAACATACTGATTCCAAATGAAGTTATATCTTCAATGGTTTTACTTAGCGTAGCAATGTAATAATCGAACTGTATAATTTATTTATACATAATACTAATAGTTCTCTATAGTTTTTGTAAACAAATTAATTATTCGTGTAATTGTTATTAACCATTTTCTTGAAAATAATAATACCAATATAATCAAGGTGAGCTTTTATTTATTTAATTTCTAATGCAAAAAATTTGATTATACATATGAAACAATCAAAATTTAGCTTCCAATTTTCTTATTTCCCAACCTTTCTGTTCTACTTTTTGGTTATATTGAATTGCTTGGTAATTCATTTATGTTAGTGAATTTCTTCTCGTATGATTTCTGCAATTTCCAGATTATTTCTTATTCCAAATTTATTTAATGCGATTAATGCTAGAAGTGAAGCATCTGTTTACAATACATGAAAAGCTGCATTTTCTACATGTACCTTTGTCTTCTTTAAAGAATATTATTTTATATGCGTATTTGAGATTTAAAACTTCCAAAGTTACTGTTTATACTTCAAAAATTTTAGGTTATGTCATACGGCATCGTTCCAATTCATTACCATTACATTGGTCAATAACATCGATTGATTAAACAGGAAAAACATTTAGAAAATAAATAGAAAACATTATGTATTTATATCAAATAAATATGATAATGAAATAATTTTATATTTATAAAATACTTAAACCTCTTTTGACTCAAAAGTATCGACTAGATTCATACTACTAAAAATAAATGAAAATTGATCATGTGACTGCAAACTGAAAACGAACAGAGTGTATTTGTGTGTGATCTAGGTAATAGTCATTTGGTGTATGTATTTGTATTTTGGTTAATATATTCGATTTTATATTTTTAATATGGGTACAAATAACGAGCTGAAGGTACCATGACTCATTGCAATGAAGGCAGAAATGAATGTCACATTTTCAAATAAAAAGGGTTTAAAATTGTGATTCATTTAACAATAGCAAAGTGAGATACAAGAAATAATCGATATCGCCCGGGCATGGGAAGAGTAATAGTATTAATTCTAATCAAAATTGGCGACCAACGTGACCGGAAATTAGAATAGAAATTGATAAAGGTCGTAGAAGAAACTCTATATCAGTAGTCAAGGAGAAACAGGTGGTAACTTCACTAGAAATTTGCTCATTCGGAAAACGAAGAAATGCGAACAGTTGAATTGGGTTTTGCAACATCAAATGATAATTTTTACGTTTTGGGCACAAAAGGTGAATCCTCGAAGAAGATAAATTCAGATCGCAAAGCCACTAGAAATCTGCTCATACAAACTGAAACGGGTGAATTGTGTTTTGCAACATCGAATGACCATTTTGGCGTTTGGGGCACAAACGGTGAATCTGCACAGAGCATAAATTCAAGTCTCAACACCACTAGAAATCTGCTCATACGAAAAAGGAATAAACTGAAACAGTTGAATTGAGTTTTGCAACATCCAATGATCATTTAGCGTGAATTTTCGAAAAACATAAATTCATTAAGTTCATTTTTGATCAAACTGTCTGAGAACTTAGATGATGAAATTATTAAAAATATGGACCACCACAATCCTCGGATTTTAACTGTTTTGAGAAATAAAGTTGGTAAAAAAAAAACGCTTAATTTTACAAAAACATTTATGGGGGCGTTTTGAGTAGACAAATATTGGTACAGAAATGTTACATAAATAATAGGAATGGTGAAATTATGTAAAAAATTAGCTTTGATTTAATATTTTGTAATAAAAGAATATGTCCTTGTATTAAAAATTAAATAAATAAAATTATTGGTGGCGGTGGTCTTAAACTTATAAATTGTAGTGAAAGAACCAAAAATAAGGATTGAAAATCTATCAAAATCTTGTGAGTAAAATTTAAATGGCACACGTAGAATATAATCTAAAAATAATTTAATGCCAAACCTAATTTCAGACCTTCAAAAAATTACATCAAAACCAAAATAAACATTTACATCAATTCCATATTTATTGCTTAAATTTTATTTATTTTAAAAATATTGTTTTATAATTTTTATGTTCATTTTTTTTTTTAATTTTTTGTCGAAATTGTAGAAAAACTCTTAAAAAAATCAATTTATAAAATTATATCTATTGTTATTAGGTAATCGTATCGTGCAAACAATTACAACCGACACATATACAATGGTTGGCAAAAGTTAAGTAACATTTTTTGACCGATATCTTAAATGAAATATTAATTAAATAAGTTGACTCGCGAGATCATATTTTTTTATACCATAGACTAACAATTAATTTTCTCGAGGGGGAAAGAAAAAATTCGAATATGTCAAAGATATGTCAAACAAAATTTTGGCATTTTATGTTACAAATCCTAATAATTTATTAATTGTTTTTATTCTTTCGTTAGTCTGGTGAGGTTTAAGAAACCCCAGCTTAAATATTTTCTTAATATTTCTGTAAATAATAGTATTACAGTAACTTTAACTGGGTTAGCTAAGAAGCTGGTTAGTTTTCTTCTGGGTAATTTAAAAGTTATTCAAATTTACACTAGGGGTTTATTAAACCCCACCAAATGAACGACGTTGCAGATTTTTGAGGTTACGGTCTAGTGTAGTTTGATGAATTCTGTTGTTTATCTCTTAATTTCAAAAATTTGAGTTTAATAATGGGTGATTATATGAAAAGGACCAACTTTATTAGAATTGCGTGATGACTGAGAAAAACGATGAAATTGAATTATCAGGACCTGATATTGAAACACAAAACTATGATTCCGACAACGAACAGGAAATAGACGATGAAGGTAAAATGGTTAATATTCTATGGATAATAAATCTGAATTTATCGCGAAGAAAGGGGGCCCAAATAATGCTGGAATAAATGCAGAAATAGGACACAGGAAAATACTACTAACAACTACACGAGTTGTCGTGAATTTATAAAGAAATTATCTATGGATCTCCTAAATAACTGCAACCTAGGCAGGCAAAAAATGTTCAACTATCAAAACAACCAGATGGGCCTTCGGCAGCGAAAAGAAGATGCCAAGTTTGTCCTCGAAAGCATATTAGTTTTGACAGAATATTAACCAATTTTTTTAAAACGAAAATGTTCTTCTAATATATTATTAAATCACTAATGTTGTAATAATTTATGTCCAGACTAACGAAAGGTTAATATAATAATATTGAGCAAAATAATAAATAAACTGTGTTGAAAGAAATTTTAAAGACTAACATTCCATATTGCATGAGCTTATGTAATAGTAGTGGTTACATACGGAACGTATTAATAGGAATACAATGTTGTAAACGAACAAAATGGAGTATACATTTATAAAGATAATATATAAAGTCAGATATGTATAATAATTATGGTGAACATCCTCTTATAGTTTGATTTTAGTAACAATTTTAGTCACATAGGAGCGGAAAATCAATATATAGATCACGAACTGATGAAAATGCCACTAGATGGCAGCACAAGCTTACTTCAACGTGGCTATTATCTCAGTTTCAGAGCGGTGCCCGTACTAACAAAGTTCAGTGTTGCAAGTGAAATTTGAATGTGAGTTTCAAGCTGCAATTCGAAGAAAACTTCCAGGTCTATTAACTAGAGGAGTATGTTTGCATCCTGTCAATGCAAGACCTCGTAAGGCACGATTAATATAGGAAAGAGTGAATTGCGGTGATGACTAACTACTTCAATAAATCCGATTTAGTTACATGTCACTTTTACTTATTTGCTCCGTTAAAATTTCCACTGAGCGGTAGACGTTTCGCAGATAATAATCTTGAAGGCGAGCTTTATGTATAGCTAAGATAACAGTCCATATTTTTTATGCAGAGTATTGATAAAATTTGATTCAATGACGGTGTGTAAAATAGTTTTGAAATCAGCGTTTTAATGATTATTTCAAATATGTATTTCGTGATCTATTTACTATTTTTCCTATATGATGCTGTTTAAAAGAACACCTGTAGTAAATTGATTATAGATTTTAGCACGTTTTGGTCAAATTCAAAATTTTAACCCTTTCCGATCCTAGTTCGGGAATATCCTGGTTCAAACGTTTGGCCATTGGGGGCCAAGCGATAAAACACAGCTCCATTGTCAGTACTCTCACGAAGAATTACATATTTTACGTAAAAATGAAAAGGGGCAGAGTAAAACCTGCATAGTCTGCTCCAACAGACACAAAAGCCAAAGACCGAAGAGTAAGTGCATGTGGAAGTCTGGATTCGTAATGGAAATTGTTTTAAAAAATATCACACGCGAAAAGCATATAAAATAATGCAAAAATTTTCAAAAATAAATAATTAGGCGCCCTGGCTTTAATCTAAGCACTACGATCGGTTAAATACACAAACGGAAAGGGTTAAAAGTGGTAAAAATACCAAGAGATTAATATCAAGTGCTTATGTTGTTCAATGTAAGCGGGGATATTTATTAGGCAACTTGCATAGGCGGCGAGCAAAACAGATACGGATGTCTTCGTCAGCCCACGCGCTCACCGACGTATATTATGCGTTGCGATGTCAAAAACGCATACATCGTGAGACATACGAAAGGTGTAAAATAAATACGCCAATACAGTATGAATAAATAAGTAATAATAGGCAATACATTTTATGTTGCCTAAATATTCCCGCTTTACTTATAGGGTACAAAATATAAAATCAGAAAATAAGCAGTAAATATATGAAATATCTGCAACAAACTGGAATATTAATGGTTATAGGTTCTTTTGCAGTGTTGTACCAATTATTACAATCTATTATTGTGTTAAAAGAAAATTTAGTAAACGAATCTTAATTATAGAATTATTATACCTTCTTTTATCTATTTAATATATTTTTCTGTAAAATTTAACACTAAATCTAGATATTAAAGATTATTTGAGCTGTTTTTTTTCTTTTGTTTTTCAAATTGGAAAATATATTTGAATCTATTTGCTTAATTCTAACTCGCTTAAAATTAGAATTAGAATATTCGTTTTTATTTCCATCGGTAAATAGCTTGTAGAAAGCATAATAATTTATTTTTTTTGCAAATGATAATCTTCCAGAAACCGCAGAATTTATTTTCTATATGTTAATGCTTCTCATATATTAATCAAAAGTCAAACTGAATAATAAAATTAAAAATAAAAAACCCTTACCACAATAGAATTTAATGATTCTAAATACGTATTTCTACAATCACGTTGTCATCTTCAGTGTGTTAAACTAATGTTAAACTAGAAGACGTTCAGAACAATCCTTCTGTGTGTTTTTGTGCGTTCAAGTGTTACACTGTTTTTTCTACTGAAGATGACAACGTGGTTGTAGAAATACGTATTTAGAATCATTAAATTCTATTGTGGTAAGGGTTTTTTATTTTTAATTTTATTATTCACTTATAAGCCACAGTCTCCGATTTGTTAGTTAAAAGTCAAACTAGCATCTCATCTTTAAAGAGAGAAATTATTAATTCTTATATTACTAAATATTGTCTCCATACCAAAATGTTTGTAATTATATTTTTCAAGGGAATATCTGTAAATATAATTAAAGAATTTCCTAAATTGTTTCTAATAATATACGTATAGAAAAGTAACGATTAACTGTTTATGAATAGAATTGTGCAAGCAGGAAAAGAGAGGTCGAATACAACGAGTGTTCAATGAATTAAAATTTTCCAGATTTTACACGAAATGTTCTAGATTAGAAAAATCTAAATTTCAATTATATTACGAGATTTTAGCTTTTTTTTTAGTGGATTATATTGGTACCGTTTGGAATTTCTCTTAATTTCATTAACTAAACAGAAAAATATCATAAAATTGCAAAATTTTCAAAATCCCCCACCCCTGAGTAAAATAAATTTGGACATCAAACTACGTTGAATAAATATGAAAATCAAAGATTCGCTGCTTGAAAGAATTATCAAATGGAAGCCAAAAGGTAAAATTGTGAGAGAATCAAGAGAAAAATACGGTGTAAGGATCGGGTAACTAAGAACATTGGAAAAATGAGAGACTGCAGGAAAATTGAGTTTAGGAATAACCTGGACAAAAATATTAAAGAGACAGCAAACTATGAATGAAAGGAAGAGGAAATGGAATAACGAGCCGCTTCACAAAATAGTCAACTTCCTATGAGCCCATAATAATATAATATTCATGTATAAACCGTGTGTGTAAAATGTCGTAAAAGTTACACACAGCGACATTCTTCGTTAGGTTCTGAATAAAAAATCTTAATGTTAAAATGTCGTATCATGCTTCGTATATGTTCAGGAACCATTTGAAAGAAACATACATGTGGCAACGCTGTAGCCGCATATTATTGTAATTGTAGATACCGCAATCATTTCTATCTCTTGACCTTCGAAAACATTTTACTCGTTATTATACTATGTACAATCTAGGGATTTTGTAGCGACTCAAACTGCAATAAAACGTAACGAGAGCAGCCCTTTCTTACTTGAATCGTTCTTCAGGTAAAAATATAACTGGGCAATTGCAATAAGCCGTACAGCCGCAGGGTACTATTTAAAGGAAATTAAATAAAACAAATTTTGAACGTGCTGCAATTATTTACATTAGCAGGTAAGATATAAAAACGGGATTATACTTATTTCTTAGAACCCTTAATACTTCTTAAGAAAATTCAATGTAATTTAGTAATGTAAAACTAATTGTCAATAGTTTAATAATTTTGTTTGTTTTCTAAAATGATTTGATCCTTTGCCAACAAGTATTTTTCTTTATCACGAAACGTACTTGTAAATGTTTCAAATACGTGCGTAAGACCATAACGTTTGAATCGTGAGTCGCTACAAAATCCCTCGATTGTACATATCGGCATATTCATTAATTGTAAAATCTATTATGAAGCATTAAAATAACATCAAAGAAACGATAAAACACAGTAGCACAACAACTAATATCAAAACAATACAAAAAACCACGAAGATGCAGAGTTTACACAAAATGAAATACGATAGTCGAATTAAATGCGAAGGTAAATGATAAAAACACACAATGTTGTATTAGATTTACACTTTATTTAATAATAATAATGACTATATAACAGCTGTTTCACCGTACAACGGTTTCTTCGGATATAACCCGAAGGTAAACGTCAAAATTTGACAGTAACACTTTGAAATACAAACATTATTCTACAATGTTGCCAAATGTGTTTTTCGTGAAAGTACGTTAACGAAGATATGTTAAAAACAAAGTTTTAAATCAAAAAGAAAACGTTTACGATATAATACTACTAAAAATTGTTCTTTAAACTAAATTGCAGCTATCTCTATTAACAGATATCGAACAGTAAGGGTTAGTTACGTACTAAAAGCCTGAACTTCAAGAACCCTGTGAAAACAAAGAAAGCATGATAGGACATTTTAACATTAAGATTTTATATTCAGAACCCAACGAAGAATATCGCTGTGTGTAACTTTTGCTGTAATTTATACATACGTTATATAGTTAAGAGAATAAATTCTCAAATCCACTGAACACTCTGTACTAAACGTATATGAATTATAACATGTGTTCAATTCATTAAGTATTGCAAAATGAATTGAACATTTAATTTTTTACCCGCCTTTTCTCCTGAAATATATGTATCTATACACACAAATAAGCCTTTCTTCTGAAATTACATTCAAGAAAACGAAAAAATGGTGTTATATTGTCCGTATTATTATTGCCTTTTAAGGATACAACGGAACTTTTTTTTTATTTCTACCATTCCTTTTCATTTCTAATTTACAGTAACATTTACAATTCCGCATTTCCCTCGCTTTACATTAAAATTAGATTATTTGAGTATTAACTTATTTCTCTTATTTTGTTGAAAGTAATTCTCATTGAAAGACTTACGCACGCATGCGTATCCATATTAAATACTACTACTGTGACAAACAATTGAAAACAATTCGTAACCAAACGACCTTTTGAGATTTGAAAATAATAATCCTGGCTATATAGCGATGGCTTTATAGTGTGTCAGGCTCGTTATTTTTTGACCGGACTTCCGGGAAGACAGGCACATCATTTGATATTTGTGGGGTGTTTATCGAAGATGAGGGATCTTCTCTGCTTGAACATTCCTGTGGAATATCCTGGGGATCCGATGTGTCATCCAATAGTTGACTAAAGTCTATTAAGCCAGTGTGATAGGTTGCTAATTCGGAACCAGATACTAGTGGATCTAAAATTTTAAATAATTGATACATTTTCGCTTTCGCGGTTGCTAGAAATTAAAAAAACATATTTTTTTTAAAATGTGTCAATTTTAAAAGACTTAACCCCATAATCGAGGCTATTTTATTTATTTCGCAATACAAGGGACACCTTTTATATTGTTACAATCGACCACTTGATGGTGCTTTTGATATTTGATATGTAATCACTATATTCTTAAAGTTTGACATCCGCGATAGCTTAGAAATTGAGTCAGTAGTTTTTGACAGTGACAGTTTTAAAACAGTGAGTTTGTAAAATAATGGAGGTTACTCGTGAAGGTTTTCGTTGGATTATTTTTTTACGATTATAAAAAGGCCTAACTCCACAAGAATGCATTATGTCGCTTCGGTCAACTTTTGCTAACGAAGCACCATCAGAGAAGACAGTTTACAATTGGTTTGCAGAATTTCGTCATGGTCGTGCCTCAGTGAGTGACGAATCACGTAAAGGACGACCAAAAACTGTTGTGATTACAAAAAAACATCGATGCTGTGCAAAAAATGATAGAACACGATCGACATGTGACTTACGGTGAGGTAGATGCATCTCTTGGCATATCGCAGACAGCAATTCATTCGATTTTAGATGAACATTTATTTGTAATAAAAATATGTTCCAGATGGGTTCCACATAACTTGACCGAAGCACAGAAAACAGCTCGTAAAGAGATGCGCAAAAAATTCGACGTAGGAACCGCAAAATCCGTATACAACAGCGTCACAGGTGACGAAACATGGATATATGCATATGAGCATGAAACCAAGCAACAATCTACTGTATGGGTGTTCCAAGACGAACCGAACCTCACAAAAGTTGTTCGTGCAAGGAGCACTTCCAAGAAAATGATCGCTTGTTTGTTCGGCTGTACAGGACACATCGCAACAATTCCTTTAGAGGATCGAAAAACTGTTAACGCTGGATGGTAACAGTAATTTGTTTGCCAAAAGTTATAGACGAAATCAGGAAGAACAACCGAAAACGTAGCATTATTCATCACGACAATGCGAGTTTCCTTACAGCACGTCTAACAGTTGACTATTTGAAGGAGAGAAATGTTGAAATAATGTCTCATTGTCCATAGTCACCTGACTTGTCGCCGAATGATTTCTTTTTGTTCCCAGCTGTGAAACAAAAAATGCGTGAACAGCGATTTTCAACACCTCAAGAAGCAGTCGAAGCCTTTGAAAACCATGTTTCTGAGATACAACCTTCAAAGTGGAAAAAATGCTTTGAGAACTGGTCCGTACGCATGCAAAAGTGTATCGACCATAAACGCGAATATTTTGAAAAACAATAAAATAGTTTAAATGTAGGTGTAGGTTTCCGCGGTCGTTCTCTAGATGTAGATCTCGGTTTCCGGGTTGGAACCGCGTCGAGTTAGGCGTAATTGCCAACGTTTCGTCCACTGTTTCAAGGGACATCTTCAGGGCTATACGTAGATGGCTCAAGCTACTGCGAAATTACGAACATCTACGTACAGCCCTGAAGATGTCCCTTGAAACAGTGGACGAAACGTTCGCAATTACGCCTAACTCGACGCGGTTCCAACCCGGAAACCGAGATCTACAAATAAAATAGTTTGTTTCCAAAAATTTTGTTTCCTTCCCAGATTTTGTAAAAAAATAAAAGGTGACACCGTAATAACCAGGTAAATTCGATCATGGAATAATTTATTGGCGTGTAGGTTATTGTGGACACAAATGTAACAATCCCAATCGTATAATTTTGAAACGCGCAAATTATCATAAATTTAATATAAATTCTTAGATCTAAGGATATATTTGTTAACAAAGTTTTACCAAAACTTTACAATTTAACGAAAGATTATTATTTAAATGTGGTAATATACACTTAGCAGATTTCATATAATCAATATTTTCAGTAGACTTTGAAATATAAAATATGTGCCCAATGTTACATTCTGGGAATTGTTATATATCCCACTTTCTTGAAGATTTTTATTATTTTTATTAGAATACTATTGGTGACTTAGGGGTTTGAGTCTTAGATACAAAAAAGCAACTATGTATAATAACCGATACTTGCCTGATTTATTTAGATTGTCATCAGGATCTTGACTATATGTTAAGCCATAATCAGGTGTGTCATCATTGAAAAGCTAAGATAGAGAAAAAGAAGTCATGTGTTTATATATATATATATATATATATATATACAGTATGAAACATAAATTAAAATAGAATCACACCAGATAATAGAACCACCAGATAAAATTACTTAGTAACAAATTTAATGCAGTTTGTGATCTTAATCGACATAAAATAGAAAAAATTGTTAATAAAATATATTTTTTTTCTAATTCGCAGCTGTAATAATGCTTTAAAACACCAAAAACAACATGTTTATAATCTATAGATGTATTATTTTCGTCCTTTTTCAAGGATGGTGAATTAAAATTTCATAGCAAATTTACTTTTACAAACTTAGGCTCACGCGAGACTCGTTTCATTAGGCGTTGATTAAACAACGCGTTACCATTGAAAACTTATTTATTTAAATTTCATAGTAAATTTTAAGATTTCTCTAACCCGCTGAACCACTTAACGAAGAGAAAACCGAAGTAAATTAGTTTACTATGTAATTTGTAAGGAGCTTCTATATATGCAGTCGACCCTTGACGTTCATTTAAAAGTTTTAACATTCGCGAAGATTCTGACCGTGAGCGCTATTCGGAGAATCCCCGTTCTTACTGCTAATGTAATTGCAAACGTCAGTCATCTGTTATTATTATTATTACAACGTGTTATTTTTAAGTTGTTGATTTATAATGCCTGGTATTTGCACGTCTTCGAATCGTGAACGGCGTTTAAGTGCTTTTTTACGTACACTGACGAAATCTAAGAAGAGATCGAAATACGTTGAAGTAATCATTGCTTAAATATGCGTTGTGCATACCCATATGTATATATATATATATATATATATATATATATATATATACAGATATGTTTTCAACATTTTTATGAACCGTTTTATGGTTAGAGACCCCTGCGAACGTCAAGGGTTGACTGTATATTACAACTTATTCTAAATTTAATATTTAACTACGTATGTTTATATATATGTATTGTATTACTGCCAAAAACAAAATAATGAAATTATCAAATAGAGAAATTGCTCAACAACTGTATGTTCATCGAACCCATTAAAAGAACAAAAGTGGAAACAGTTCAGAGTAGAAGACGCTAAATTTGAGAAAAAGAGACAAGATCAATGCCATTTTAAAGATAAAACGTTGCTTAATAAAAGGAGTATCATTGAAGTGTAGGGTGTAAAAGAAACCACATTTAGATACTGTATACAAATAAAAGGGATTAAATTGGGTTAAGTCATGTAATGTGGTGTGTAAAATACTGGTGAAAGTATTAATGGATCGTTCGAATTCGAATAATATAGTAGCAAATGCTAGGTAACTTTGATCATAGCCGCATAGGAGAAGGAATGCTAGATGAGTGTATTGCTAAGACAGTTATCTAGTAAGGAGATGCTAATATTAGGGTGCGATTAAGAACTTCTGACTTTATTCGTATTAAACTTGCGTATAATCGCTATTTTTGGCTGAAATTGTTTTCTATTGTTAAAACATTTGATAAACAATACTAATATAATTCTTAAACTCACTAATGGTGTGTGACATAAAATTCAACTTACCCCTAATAATGCATTTGCATCAAAGGTATTACAACCATGCAATATATCTTTTAACTGATCGATTTCACTTTGTGTCTTTTCAACGTGGTCATCCAGTTCATCTCTGCAACCGTTATTATCTTGTGAGCTAAGTATTTCAAAAATAAAATGTAGTACGATTTAAAAACTAGTACAAATAACAGCCTCTTATTGAATCTATTAAAGACAGAAGTTAAGGCAATTTGAGAATAATATAAAAGTTAAAATGTGGCTATTATTCGAACTTGTATTACAAGGTCATTTAAAAAATCTTTAAAGGAGATCGAAGGATCACTTACAATGAATTCAGTCTGTTATAATCGACTTTGCAAACAATATTACAATTAACTGGAGAGTCGCCGCTAGTATCATCTCTTTTCATTTGTTTATTCTTCAGTGAATCTAAGTTATAGCTACCGTTTATCAGGTTTGTTAATAATGTATCAGGTGCAGAGGAATTCAAAAATATCTTTTCATCACTCGAATATAAGTCTTGTGTATCATCTAAAGTATCTATCGAATCAGGAGTTTTTGATAACTGGGGTGTAGGCAAAGGATCGCTTGGAAATTCCGAATCTGATAATAATTCATCAACTAGAGGATTGCCCTGCGGATCAACGACCTACAACCAATAGAAATAAACGTATTAATTAAAATAAGTTTATTGAAACTGTTGGCTTTCATAATTAAACAAGTAATTGTAAGCTATGTCCCAGTAATTAATTATTGCATGTCTTAAACGATGCATTGTAACTGGATATAAATTTAATCGAATAAATTCTGGAACCTAATTATAAATACCTAAAAATCCTAGATTATCTAATAGTCTACAATCTACGGTATATTCGTCTAAAGTTGGCAGCATACATACGTACATACAGGCAACTATAAATATATAAAAATACACCACTTACAAGCACGTAATCCGGGGAATCAAGTGAGATGTCATTGTTTAACTCCATGTTATAAACTTCTTCTAGTAACTCTGAAGATTTCTTCTGACTACTTACTGATTCGGCATTCTATAAAAATAAATTTATAGGCACTTAAAGCTATTGCAGGTGGCAAATTTCGGACTCCTACTTGAGAAACGAAATCGATGTTTATATTTAAAAACATAGTTGTAACATAATACAAATTAATTAAATTAATAATTTCGTGTTTCTAAAGACAAATTTACTTAATAATTTTTTTTTCCATTGAATTAATATCATTCTTTCAAAATCTATTCCACGATTGCAAATGATCTTTTTACCATGTCCAATTTACTAAACCTAAGCCTTGCAAGAAACTCCCAAAAGAAAATCAGAAAACTAAGAAATTTATTATTATTTATGAAAAGTCTAAATATATATTTAATTTAATCAAAATTTAAATATATTGTAGATTTTTGTGACAATATATATATATATATATATATATATATATATATATATATATATATATATATATATATATATATATATATATATATATATATACAGTGGAACTTCTCTAACTCGAACTTCTAAAACTCGACTTATTCCGTAAGTCGAATATTTTTGGCGAACAATGAAGTTTGAATATTATTATATAGTATTTTTGTCTCCCTAACTCGACTTTCTATTTCTCGACTTTTTCTATTACTCGACATAATATGCGAACACGTAAGTACACCTAACTCGACATTTTCGGGGAATTACGGAATTATCTCTTGGAATCAGCAATATGAACAGGCAGAAACGTGTGCTGGGTGCTTTCGGAAGTGCAGTTGTGTAGTACGCGTGACAAAGTGTACGGTAAATATGTCGAAGCGAAATTTAAAGTGTTTAACATTGAATGAAAAAATAAAATTAATAGCAGAAGTGGAAAAAGGGGAAAAGAATAAGAAAGACATTGCGGAACAATTTGGGATCCCTCATAATACGCTATCGACAATTTTAAAAAATAAGGACAAACTTTTGGAAAGAAAAAATGATACGTTTAACAATAAACGAAAAAGGCTTAAAGCTTGTGTTAACGATGATATTGACGAAGCAATGTTCAAGTGGGTTACTACCGCACGTGCTAAAAATATTCCTCTTTCGAGGAGTTTAATTAGAGAAAAAGCGAAAGAATTTGCCGCTGCCTTGGGACGGGAGGAATTTTCAGCTAGTATAGGCTGGTTGGAAAAGTTCAAGAGTCGACATAATATCGTCCAAATGTCACTGTGCGGTGAAAGTGGTTCTGCAGATTTTCAATGTGGTGAAGAATGGCAGAAAAATGTTTTACCGACTTTAATCAGCCAGTATGACAAAAATAATATTTTCAATGCTGATGAGACGGGGCTTTTCTTCAAAAGCTTGCCCAACAAAACCCTTGCATTTAAAGGACAAAAATGCTTTGGTAGTAAAAACTGCAAGGAAAGAGTAACGGTTATGGTTGGGAGTAACATGAGTGGTTCTGAAAAGCTAAAATTGCTTGTTATTGGCAAAACAAAACATCCACGTTGTTTTAAGGGTATAAAGTCACTGGAAGTGGATTACGAATATAACAGAAAAGCGTGGATGACAAGTGAGATTTATGAAAAGTGGTTATTAAAGCTTGATAAGCAGTTTGCAGTCCAGAAGAGAAAAGTTTTGCTGTTCGTTGACAACTGTCCGGCGCACCCCAAAACCGTAGCAGGAAAGCTGAAGAATATTAAATTGGAGTATTTTCCTCCTAATCTAACCTCAATCTTACAACCGATGGACCAGGGAATTATAAAAAATCTAAAGCAACATTACAGAAAACGGATTATTATGAAAATTTTGGCTCATTTGGAAGAGCCAACATTTACTTCAAATGTTTCTTTACTTGATGCAATTAAAGATATAAACAAAGCATGGAATAACGACGTAAAGACGCAAACAATTGCAAATTGCTTCAGAAAGGCGGGCTTTGGTAAAGATGATTTAGTGCAGGATGCTAACCACTGGGATGAAGATGATATCCTTCCACTGTCTGAATTAAAAAATTGGTGGGTCTTATACAGAACTGCAATAAACACAAATGATGTTGAATTTGAGGAGTATGTTGATGTTGATCATGATGTGTCAACAATGGATTTGCCAAGTGATGAAGACATTTTAGAAAGTGTAATACAGGACCTTGCTCCTAATGAAATAGGTACGTTTACCCATCCATGTTTTCTATGTTCCAAGATGCCAAATTTTATTATTGTCTTAGATACAGATGAAGACGATGATACTAATGAAAACCAGACTGATAGAACTGGCATACCTACACTCAACGAAGCGTTTTCTGCCATCGATAACTTAAGAAGATTTGTTTCATCTGGGGAGAATGTGCCATATGCATTGCATGGTTCCTTAAATTTACTAGAAGATTTTATAACGAATGAAAAATGGACCAGTGTAACTCAAAGAAAAATTACGGATTTTTTCAATAAAAATTTGATGGAGCTTTTTTGACGTTTTAACGAATTTTCTAAGTTACTAATATGTAGTATTAAATGTATAATACATATCAATAAACTTTAAGATTCAAATTTTACGTAATTTTCCGTAACTCGACATTTCCCTAACTCGACTTTTATTCCCTGTCCCTTGGAGGTTCGAGTTAGAGAAGTTCCACTGTATATATATATATATATATATATATATATATATATATATATATATATGTGTGTTTGTTCATTCGTTGACGTAATATAAACAGTATGTATATGTATTTGATTATCCGCCCAAAAAAATTTTTATTGTTGATTTATGTAAAAAAGTCAACGTTTTTATGTTAGATAGTACACATTGTGTTGAGGTAGGTGCGTGATAAAGTAGAAGAACACACAGTCCAGTGACCTTTACAAAAAATAAAACGTCGTTAATAAATATCCCTTAGTTTGCTTTTTAATATCAGACTGGTCATTCATAAAATTATTTCCATTTATACACCAACAGATGAGCGAAAACAAACATTTGGTTTAGAAATCGATGCATGTTCGCTTTATATAAACACATTCGTCTACGATTAAAAAAAAATAAATGACCTACTTCTTAAGATATCCGTTTACAACACTTTAAATTAAATTGTTTTCTTTTGAAAGCGACTTAATGTTTTCTAGTTCGCACCACAAACCCATGCGAACAAAATGTACAGGTGACCTGTCATGCTGAACCACATAGACACGCGAATATTCAAAGGAATATATTCTAGTAATCCCGGCAGAAAATTCCGTAAAAAATTCAAATAAATTTATCCGTTCAAACGCGGCGGTAAGAAAAATGGTACAATTTAAAAACACATTTAAAAAAAAACGGTGTTGATGGTGAGCTGGTTTAATTGCGCGGGGATTTCGCATTTGCCAAATCTGAGCATTGTCAGAATTAAATACACCATTTCTTGTGAAACTCGCTTCATCAGAACATAAGATATTACCAAGGAATTGTGCATTATGTAAATGTTGACGCTGTAACCACTCACAAAACTGAACTCACGCAGGTACAAATACGAACATTAAAATTTCATCGGCAAATATCTAAATATGACATCGTAAGCACAATAGCGACTTGATTTCGAAGAGTGGGTCTATTGCTCACAGGTCAGCATTTTAAAAGTCAGAAAAAAATTTTGCTGTGCCACTAGGGATATATTTTCAGATAAATGTCTGTGCCAGAAAGAGTTAACCTGTTACTACCCCAAGGGCCTGAAGGCTAGGTACGTGGACTATTATTATTCTATAATAAACATAATGAGCAAAATCTTTGTAGGTTTACTGGTGTATAAAAATTTTGGGAGTTTAAAAGACTTATGTTATACGTAAAAGAGATGACATTTTATAGATTTGAAATTACATATTATTTTCTATGTGCATCGACTAATTGATTCCACAAGGCTCATTACAAATTAGCGTAAAATAGTTACAAAATAAACCGTTTCTAATTTAATATTTACTTTAGAAAAAAATGTCAAAATTCCGCAGGATTTAAAAGACCTTTTCGATAGATCGATAGATCCAACAAAAATTGGTAGACGGAATAATACTGATAGAATGCTAAATATAACTTCTGTTTGCTACCTATCCCTGCCATTATGATTGTGTTTCGATCATACGATCACTATGTTCTTATCTAAAGTATCCGCTTACTGTATATGAAAGAAAATATGTTTACTTTACCACTGAATCATTAAATTAAACAAGTTTATAATATAATAAAGATGTAAAAAGACACCACAGTCAGCAATTAAAAGTAATATAAAAATTAACACAAAAAATATAAATTTGAAGTAGGCAAGTCAAAATCTATTTAGTTCTACACAAAATGTATTATGCTGCATAATTTAATAATTTTTTTTTTTATAAAAAAAATGGTGATATTGCATAAAGGATTAGATTTATTTAAATTAAATAGGACACATGGCTTACTAACAAATATTTCATATTTTATTTTAACTTAAGATTTTATAAGGTTTTAATATATACGCTTCCAAAACTTATTACTGGAGATGCCAATTTCGAGGTGCGCTCCAGTGGCGTACCAGGTCAACGCGTAGTCTTCTCCCTCCCAATCCGCAATTTCTACAATTTCGTCTGCGATATTAGATATTATTGATATTAGTATGTATATTTAGAGCGACGCGTATTTGTTTTGCAATAGACTGTTATATAGGTCTTTCACGATAACAGACGAGACACGTGTCAAACAGTTACTTCAGACTAAGTAACATTAAAATTACAATAATACCTAATAATCCTAGTAATTTTCTCTATTAAGTAAATATATTATGTTACCAGAACTGGGCATGGTTGCCAGCTTGGATTCTGTCAAATGTCATTCGAATAAGTTTACAACGAGTTCATGTTTGTAAGTTCCTATATCATTTTACTTATAAATAAATATTATATATTAGATCAGTTCATATCAATTCACATATACATTATGATTTTGTATGAAATTTTTTGGTATATTTAATCAAATAAAGCATATTAATAAGAGTTGTCAATATTTTAAAATGACATAAACCTAACTTCATAGATTATTTACTAACAACAACTGACTCAAAGCAATGTAGATTCGTCAACCCTGTTTTGTAACTATTTATAACGTGACTCGTCTGTTATCGTGAAAGACCTATATATAATGTCACCCAGTTAGATGTATCGAGAAAACGACTATTGTCCAACCAAGCAAATTAATTAATTAAGTGGATATCCTGATTTAATTTACAATGGCGCAAAAACTAAAGGTTACAATTTGCGACATGTTTTTAGTGTTGCTGGACGAAAACCCACTGCGAACGACACGCGAAGAGTACAAAGCACATATAAAAAAACTGGCGTAAAATCAAACGAGAAACACATCTAATGTTGCAAATATTTAACCGATGTTATCCACTTTGTGACTTCACGGAAGACGTTTAAAACTGTCAGTGTTCCACAACGTTTTATAAATTTACAACTTATTATCTCTTTTATGTACATATTATAAAGCGCACGCCTATGACGCACACCTCAATTTGGCTTTTCCACTTATTACTAACCCTGTATATTTCTATATTTCCTAAATAAATCGCTTATTCTAAATAAAAGGGGATGTAATTCAAAGTTTATTATAATTGCAATAAAATCTTTTGCAAATCCTAGAAAAAAATTCAATATTTGAATACCTAATCAATAACAAAAACGAAAATAAAATATAAAGAGCATAGCAGGATATGTTTATATTAAATTGTTGATTGAAATATGAAGAAACAATCTTTGGAGTATGTCCCAAAATGATTTATTCAAAAGTACAGTTACTTGCGTACGATTAAAACTTGGCTTATCGCAAAGTTCCGTCATTAAAAATCCTTGCAGTTGGGTTAAAATTATCTGCCCGGTGGAAAGACCATTCTTACCTCTCTAACATGCTGAAGAGAAAGCAGTTAACTGCAGAAACGCAGAACGTATTAATTAAATTACAGAAAATTATTTAAAATTACAATTTTATTAACGAAAAAGTGTTCGATTAAGAACATCGACACTTCCTCAGAAATCGCCGCTGAAGTAGATATTTTGGGGAAAAATTCTTATTAGACAGTTTGTAAAAAAATCTATCTGGCCAATGAACGGTTAATACAGTGAAATACGGATGTTCGATAATTATTAGAGTTGTCAGATTTTCCCCACATTCCGGAATCCTCAGTATAAGATAATACGTACGAACGTTTTCAAAACACATCGGATTTTATAAAGAACACGTGTTCGTATGAAATTACAACACAGCATTTTTGTTAATATATACGGTCCGATAAGATTTAAGTATTGACAAAGAAATTAGTTATTGTAAGAGATGTTTACAAAAAGTTTTGTTTTTTTTAACGAGACGCACCCTGTTACAAAAGATTGCGAATTTGAAGATAAGCATTGTGTTAGGTCGTGTATTCCGGCTAGATGTTTATACTTTAGATATATATATACATATTTAGATCTTAGGTAAGCGTAGATCTCGACGCGAAGCGATTGAACTTGTGTTGATATAAACACATCTTCAATATGCGGAATGAAAGGAAATGTGGAAGACAACCAATGTTTGACACAGTGAAAAAGTTTATCGGAAAATTTCGCGATCTAATTGTGCAAGCTTTTCGTCGATTTCATTAATTTTAGGTAAGTGTTCTTTTTATTTCTCGCGCCGAGTTCTAATTTCTTACGGACATGCCTTTTTACAAAACGCGATGTATATTGAAAACATTTGTACATATTAACTTGTACTGAATAGGACTCTGGAATGTGGGAAAACATAACAATTCTGATAATGACATGAAGATGTTTTGTCACAACAGTTCTACTATCATTTTAAAGCATCTACCATATGTACATATAGTTGTCATCTGGTCAAAACATCAGTTCAATATAAAAAAAAAATGAGAGAACGTTGCTAAAGAAAATATATAAACAAATTTTCCAAAATTATATGATACCATCAGGACTGAAGATAAATGGACAAAACTGCATTATGATACTTTGAAATAATAGGAAGATATCCTGAGGAAAAAGTTTCACTGAGATGACTGTTTGGAATACAATTTAAAAGAAATAAATCCCAAAAATATTGAAGCAAACAAATAAAAACACGATTGTAAACACAAACACAGTTCGAAGCAGAAAAAGTGTTAAAATATTTGTTTGAAAGCATCTATAAATTTTTTCCTCAAACTTCGATCATAGATAATTAAGATACAAAAACGTAAATAATTCTGAGAAAATGATGTGAATAAAGAAAAAAAAACGTGTCATTCTTAGACCAAGCATTTTACCATCAAATTCAGTCTAATTTAATAAAACTTGTTCTAACTAGGATGTTGTTAGAATTTTAACTTAAATATTAAAACATCAAGCATAAAATAAATGATCAGTATACAAGTGTCCCGTATGTGTGTCCCGTTATGTTCAAATTTTAGGAGTGTAAAGCAGACTTCATTTCAAGTAACAAAAACGCAAAACTTGTACATCCATTTTTATATGTTTCAAAGTTACAGATCTATGAATGCGATTGTCAGATCATGAAACAAAATGTAATCCTAAAGTCAATAAAAACTGATTTTATTTAAAAATGTTCAATTAATAAAATTTTAAAAATGTCCACCTACTTGTTGAATGCAGGCTCGTGTCCATAAGCCAACAGAAGAAGTACTTATCCGAATTTGATACTTGTTTTGTCGGATTTGCTCGGCAGCCAGGTGAATACGATCCAACAACTCTTCTCTTGTGTTCGAAACTTGCGCGTAGACTAAATTTTTCATGTACCCCCATAAATAAAAGTCAAGGGGATTAAGATCGGGTGATCTGGGCGGCCATGCAACAGGACCACCTCGACCAATCCATCTTGGATAATTGACTTTAACCCAATTTCGGACAGCAATTCCGAAATGTGGTGGTGCCTATCCATGTGAAACCACATGTCTCGTCGAACATTCAGTGGGTCGTCCTCTAAAGGACCTGGCAGTTCGTCAATAAGAAATTGAAGGTAATTGTCCGCATTTAACCTCCCAGGAAGAACGGCAGGACCAATCAACAAGTCATCGATTAGGACCGCCCAAACGTTAATAGAACATTCATGTTGAAATTTAGATGGGCGTATAGCTTTGGGATTTTCTGATGACCACCTGTGCAGGTTTCTCAGACTTGTAACACCATTTCTCGTGAACGTAGATTCATCTATCCAGAGAACTGTTCTGCAGAAATTAAAATGAAGCCGTCTGTCGTAATATCCAGGTAGAATAAGCTAGACGAGCATAGTGGTCTGCCTCAAGCAAACCGTGTCTCCTGCGATAGTGATATGGATATAAGCCCTCACGTTTTAAAATTCGCCAAACTGTCGTTTGTGGCACTCCTAGTTGTCTAGCGATTCGACGTACACTGAGAGTTGGATCCCTTGTAACAATAGCTACTGCGTATTCCTCTAAGTCTGCTGGCAAATTTACTCCTCGGTCGAAAAGATAATCACGCAGTCCGCATTCCCGAAATTGTCTGTATACTTCCAGAAACGTTCTGTAATGAGGAATGCGCATATCGGGAGACCGATGTTGGTATTCAATAGCTGCTTGACGCGCACTGCCGTTACAGTAGCCATACACAAAATACATGTCCGCATACTCTTGAGAAGAAAATCGGTAAGGCATTTTGAATAAAGAAAACGTGTCCACTCACTAATAAGCTGTTGTATGAACTGAAACGTAATGTAATCCTTTATTAAAAAATGCAATGTTAACAGTCATCTGAACATTTGTTTATTGTATGATATTCATGGTTCAGCACTTACGAAATAAGTAAGAACCTTCTTTATCATAAATCAATTTCCAGTACTCTTTTTTGTAGATCTCCAAGAAATTACTGTATGCACTACGACACGTGTTTATTTATTTTAGGAAAACATTTTATTATGCGACGTTAACAATCACAGGCCTGTTATTGAATAGTATAACTCTTTTTTAAATAAAATCAGTTTGTATTAACTTTAGGATTACAGTTTTTTTCATGATCTGACAATCACATTCATAGATCTGTAACTTTAAAACAAATAAAAATGGATATACAAGTTTTGCGTTTTTGTTACTTGAAATGAAGTCTACTTTACACTCCTAAAATTTGAACATAACGATACGGGATACCTTGTATACCTATTTTAAAAGTCTTAAGACTAGTGCAGTTTATTCTGTACCTATTTTTTTTGCCTGCCACTGTATATATACCATTGATTTTGAAAACCTAGATTAAAATCATAACATGATGAAAATTCTAACCTTAAAATCACATTATTTTACCAAAACTAAACTATCTAAAAGAACAGAGATAACAGGCAGCCATGATGCTGATTAACAAAAATTTAGCAATAGGATATTCTTAACTTTATTCTTATAATAATATACAACTTCATATACTAAATAAAGCTGCCATTTTCATTAATATATTACTTAAGTCTCATGATTAATATTATACAAAAATATTTTTTGTATCTCCCATGATTTCATCTCCAAATTAAAAAATTAAGAAAATTAACTTTATCTTAATACAAATTTAGATAAAATATTACTTACATCTGTATCCGCTTCATCATCTCTTTCCTCAAATAATTCTTCTGGTACAGTATCACTATTATCTAATTCATGAATCATGGGACCGTCATTGGTTTCTTTCTTATTCCTTTTTGCTTGTGGACATTCACTTAACATTAAAGGATAATGTCTTTTTACACCTAATCCCCCCATTCTTGCATTAGGTTGAACTATTGTTACCAGAAATTGTATTAACTAAAAATATAAATTTGAATTTTTAGAAAAATTACATTTATACAATTATATTACTTTATTCACAATCTGTTGTTGTTTCATGTGTTTTTGCCTGAGCATAGCAAGCTCACGCCATAGTACAGCATTTTCTTGCTTCATAGATGTTAATTGGGAATCAACATTTGCCTGTTTACCACGAAGATGTTTAACATCAGATAGTACTTTTGATAAATCATCCGATTTAATTATGTTTTGTACAGGTGCTGTACTGCCTACTTTTGTAGCAGTTACCTAAAGATATTTATATATTTATTTATATATTAACAGGGAAAATGTAAATTTTTTAACCTTTCGCTTAATTAGTTTAAGCAATTCTGGTTGGTCCTTTTGAAAATAAGGATGAAAAAATTGGATTTCATCTTTTTCAATATCCATTGTACCATTTTCAACAGTAGATATTTTATGAAACCCATCTATTAATTCAAAAAATACATTCAAAATTATTTCAATTTAAAAAAATGCTACACTAATTGTTAATTTTAGAAATAAGGATTTGATCGACTTACACATATTTAACTGTCGCACGAAACTGCTCATATTATTGTGTTTGTAGTAAACTGGTAGTAATTCATACCAAAACTGGGCCTGATTTTGTATAATAAAACTTTTTCCGCCCTAAAATATATTGATAAAATATATTTATAACTTGTCATGCAATATAGTGTATTACTATTGACTAATATGGTTAAAAATGCATATTTTTGATGACAAATTATATACATACCGAACTCCATAATATTAAATTATCTGTTGTTGGATCATTAACCATCCGCCACAATTTGCTTAAAAATGCAGGCACATTAACCGCATTTTCTGATAACGGTTGCATTGTTAGTTCTTAGGATGTTAAATAAATATTATCAATAAATGCACAAACTTCTGGTTGACGTTTATTGCCAAAACTACGACACTCAATTAACTCGCACAGGAAAACAAACATTTGATGCCATATTCATACTTAATTCTTATTCCAGTGAAGTTAGTAACATATATGAACGAACGGCCGGTGGAAAATTTTACTTTTGACCTACTTTCAGTTTCCAAATTACGTAATAACTCGAATATAAATTACCATGTATCTAATGACAATGACCATGAGAGTTTCATCCTAATAAATATGAATTAGAAATTTTGTTTACTTTATTATAAAACAAAATTAAAAATTCTTCGGAAGAAATCGCTTAAGTTCGGTTATATATATGTTTTATCTTGTAAATAGTGCATATGTGATTATACTGATTATCATTAAATTTCACATTTTAATTAGAACAAGGCAAAGGTCATATCTAATATTTACCTGTACCTAATATTGGGTTAACATTAATAGCTAAGGATTTAATAAATGGCTCGATTAAGCATGTTAAAATGCTGATAATTAATTTAAAACTCGTAATAAATCCAATTCGAAATGCACGTTAATAATTATACGCTTGTATTATTGTTAATTATTAATGCAACCAATAAATTTATTGAAGACGATTACAGTTTGCTATTTAGAAAGATTCTGGGCTCTTCTGTGCTTGTTATTCTAAGGTTTATTGGTCTCTCTTACCATGTGATTATTATAGAAGTTTCAGGAAACTGCTAGAATTCGTACTTATTGTCATTCACTATCTATTTAACATTGTACACTATTTGAATTTCTTTCGAGCGCTTTCTTTCTTTAATTAATAAAGTATTCAAAATTAATATATAATTTACAAATTTTATTCAAAAATCTACAATTTTTTACGATAAAGTATGTACGTACCTACTTATATGTCGAAACCGGTTCTCAAAACCTTTTTTTAAGCAGATTTCATTGCATAAACACTTTATGATAGCTAATAAATATGACTTACACTATTTAAGTTTTCTTTAGTATGCCGAAATAGTTACCGGCTAATTCGGAAATTGTAGAAAATTACTATTCCAAATTTTAGTATTCAATTTTAAGATTTCTCATTAGTGTTCAAATTCGAATAATTATAACTTCAAAACGTCACATATTTTTATGATGGTTTTAAGTCATACATAAATTAGATGTTTTCTCATTACTTTGGAAGATATATAGGTGTCACAACATCCCTTTTATTTAAGATAAAGTACTGAACTCAAGAGTAATTAAGACTTCATCATTTATACTATAATGAAATACCATTAAGAGGGTTATAATATCGTTACTTTTCAGGAATAAGTAATCTATCGAGTGGGCCACTTTAGGACAATACTAAGTTTTATATATGTATCCAGATTATGTTACCATATTACTCATTTAGGGTTTAACGCAAGTATATATCGGGCAAGAGTAATGTTAGTTTATTTATTTAAGTATAAATATAATATACGAGGGCATATTCATATCTAGTTAGCTTATACCATTTTCCTCGAACGAAACAAAATCTTGTTATAATGGAAAGAAATAACATTTTAAAAGTGTCACTGTAAAATCTTACGTCAAAAAGTTGAAGTACTGGTGTGCAGTAAATTTTGAAAGAAAGCATATCGAATGCAAATGTGAAAATCGATAAATTGGAGTATCGAGGCATCATCAAATACTTGTATTTGAAAAGGTTAAGTGGTAAGTAAATTTACGACGATAAGCTTAACACACTTAGCGACCAATGGCCATCATATGCGACTGTCGAAATTCGATTGCGTCATTCAAAAGAGCAAAAGTTTCATTTGAAGATGAGCAGTGACCATGAAGACCGATTTCGGTGTCCACTACTGAAAATATTGACGTAATTCATGACATGATATTATCAGACCGTTGAATTGGCTTGAAACATATAGCTGAAGCACTAAATGAACGCGTCCATTTTATAGTTCACGTCGATTTAGATATGAAAAGAATTTCTGCAAAATAGATTCCTAAATGCTTGAACGCCAAATACAAACGAGCAAGAGCAGTGGCGTGCCGTGGGGTTTGAGTTTGGAGGTTCGCACCAGAAATCAAATACCAAATGACATATGGCAAATTGCGCGAAAAAGTATCCATTTATAACACTTATTTAAGTTGAATAAATACATAGGAATTAAAAAATATTAATACCTACAATATCGACAAAAACAATAATAATTGTAATCAAAACGGCAAAAATCCAAAATAAGGGGCTCATATTAAACAAAATCCACCTACCTTAAAATTCAAGTTTGCACTAGAACAGCGGAATAGTTTTTATAATGTCATAAAAAATCACTTCACAAAGTAGGTAGCCACGGTTTATAAGTAGGAAAAAGAAAGAACAACATATTTACACAGATTAAACTAAACAAAATGGGTGGGTGTCATTTTTTAAAAATGAAATCCGCTCTGCGGTTCTTCATGGAAATGAATTTTTCCGTGATTTTATCATCAAAATTGTTTATTTCGTGCACTAAATTTCGATTTATGGACATTATAGCTAAAGCATTTAGTCTGTCATTAAGCATGGTATTTCGCAAAAATGTTTTTGTGTGTTTAAGCGTCGAAAAAGTGCGTTCTGCTTCGGCTGTTGTCATTGGAGTCGTCACGATAATTTTTAATATTTTCGATGTTTCGATAAATGTTTCACTAAGATTATTTTCCATAATAAATAAAAGAAGATTCATTGCTCCAACAATTTCTTTTAAATCTTCTCTGAGTAAATTACCTCCAACTCAGTTGTTAATCTTGATATGCTCAACATCGGATAAAATGAACATACATCGTTTAAAACAGACACAGGGAATTTTTTTTGAAAACTGAATATTTATCTTTGTCAAAAAGATCAGCCGCTTGTAAATGACCCCGGTAAGAAAGGCGTTCTTTCATTTGTACTGTAATTATATCACAAATTATACGATACGATAGTCCCGCAGGACGGCACTGAAACACTGGCCGCTAGATAACTGCGCCGTAAAATATTCTAAATATTTTTATGGAATCGTGTACTATCGGCCAATATCGGGTCACATTCACCAGGAATCTATAATGATTTATGCAAGCCGCGGCCTATTCCCCAGACTTATATCTGTTCCCTCGATTGAACAAAAGTTTAAAAGGACCTCAATTTTTGTAGCTGGTTTGTAGACCAATAATCTTTTTTTAGAAGGGTTAAAGGTGTTACAGGACCGCTGTATTAAGTGCATTAATTCAAGGGGATATCATGTTGTGTAATAAAATATTCTCCCAACTTTAAATTACTTCAATACTAGGCTAAGAATATATCAGAATCCCCTGGTATAACTTACTTGCCTTATTTACATAACACAATTTGGATAAGATTGCTGAAATAACTAAATAATTTTGCACAATCATAGCATAAATTCGGAAATTTACCGAGATACTTTTTTACATGATCAAGCGATGGAATGTAGAAGCGCTTTTGTACGCCCGACATACTATGACTTACATTTAGAACGCGTAAAAGGTAACTAACTCCCGTCGAGACCCAAGATGAACTAACACAAAATGTTATTGCTTCGCTTTCTGCGTTGCGCGGTGATACGTACTGAATTCAGTCCTGATATGCAGACACGCTGGTCCACTTGAGTAATCTAAGAATCTCTACAAGATACTTGCATCTCAACACGTTATTTCGTGTTCAAACATGTTGAGTTGGGAATTGTGTACTAAAAAAAAAAAACAAACAAACATGGATGCTTTAATATTTTTATTACACTAATATTTTTAGGAAAACCTAAATACATACAAAAGAAAGAAACAACTAATTTGCACATATTTACGTAATTCTTATCTCTTAAAAAGTGTGTTTGTAATTTTCAATTTGTATATACAACGTTTATATACATATAATAATCGAATACACTAAACATGTACTTTTTTTTACTAAATATATTAATATTAATATATTTTATGCAGATATATATAAAAATAAGATTTCACAGATGTAAATAAATTAGTTGTAATTTATTTGTTCCTTACCGCACAACTTTTATCATAAAATTTGTAAATGACTTTTTGTTGGGTGGCAAATCACCCCGTTATATTTATAAACTGGTAATAATTAAAGGTCTGTTTAATGTGAACGTGTATAGCAGTTCTACGTAAAATTACAAACACAGTTTACAATAAAAGAAAAAAAATTTTGAATATTAGGCGAATTTGAAAAATTACAATCAATGGTTTGCTTCAATACCAAAGTATTAAATATTCTAATTATTTTTATTTAAAAACTGATAAGATATACAATAAATAAAAATTACATATTATTTTACGTTTTACAGTATATGTATATATATATAGAGTGAACATAACCCATTGAATTAGGTACCCATGTTTGCAAAATGAGCGATTTTACGTACTGAAATCCAAAGTTTCGGTTTATTGCTAACACGGGAGAATCGGATTGAGCAATATGCTCTATAGTCAATGAATAAAATTGTTTTTATACAAATGAAAGTATTTCCTTAATATTACAATAATTAAACGAGTTATGTCCGAATATGACAAGATGGTTTCGAGGCTTTAAACATTTTTTTCATTATGTTTTGCAATTTTACGTAGCACCCTGTACATACATGTATTTTCTCAATATTTGTACTATTTTTATCTACAAAGAATAGAAAACACTAACTAATACGATTAGTGGACACTTCAAGCATCAGAATATTGAGAACAATAAATACGTTATAGAAAATACTGAACATTTCTTCTCTAAAAAACGTCGCCATTTTCTTGATTTGAACTGTAAATTAACAAGAATGGGGGGAGACAGAAACAAAAACTAAAAATAAGAAGAAACAATTTAACAAATTAAGTTCACAAAATAGTTTTTATAGAAAGGTAAATACAAACCCCTTGAAAAAACCTTTTTTCGTTTATAATCTTTTTCTTCTATTATCAACATTATCAACATTAAAATTTGCAGATGGAATTAGTAAAGTAATAATGTAAAGTTGTAGTGTAGCAATAATTAGTAAAGAGCAATAGTAAACTAGAATTTGTGTTTGTGTCGGTGTTTCCGTGATGACTCAGGCGATGACCTGTGTCTACTAGATCGTGTGGGGGAACGGGAAGTCGATTTATGCGAATGATCGTACTTGGAAGATCTAGGAGAATAGGGAGAGTACCTGTTCGATCTCGAAGTCGATCGCGAGGGAGAATTGTATTTACCGTTTGAACTGGACCTACTGGAAGTCGGAGATAAGGGACTTTTGTGTCGATATTTAGAGGACGATGATGAGGATACGGAAACGGATACGGAAATGGGAGAGTGACGCCTTATCCTAGGGGGGCTGGGCGGACTCAATGCCCTAGCACTTTTCTTACGCGACGGGGATCTGCTTTTGGACCTAGAAATTACAAAATGTGTAGAAATTTGGTTAATGTTTTGTTATAATCGCCTGTTGCCTACAGTAATCATGTATTGTATGTGTTGTAAATATATATATTTTATATCAATTATTCGAAATAAATAGCGCTTTTGTAATTATATAAACAATAGAAATACATGTCAAAAGTAACTAAGGAAAAACAGAAGCTAATTTCTGTGTTAAATGTTGATTAATATACTTCCTATTAAATTAACGAAAATTTTGAAATATTTTAATTTTTTACAATATTCAAAGGAATGTACTAATAACTAAGGATGCACATTTATGAGCATGACACAGCGTCAGAGTGAAAGGAGCTTGGGTTGCACACGCATCTATTATATCATATTATATGTACATATATTTTCGATATATGTGACCAGGCTCAAGTTGGCTGTGATATAGTACAGTTGTTTCGTGTAAAGTAAAAAACAATAAATCAATAACGTCGAAAGCTATAAAGAGACCATTCTACCCACGAAGCACAGAAATTAGCAAATAGATTTACGGATTTAGTTTACGCTGGTACTACAACAATAAACAACAATAAAATAACAATAATTGTGAAATACCGTGCAACAAAATATAACTGCCAAAGGCATGTAAATAGTGCAAAGCATATACGGACAAAAATGATGACGTATTTGTATTCAAGTTTTGTGTAATGTATGATTTACATTAGTGTGGAAGAAACCGTTTCGTTCATTTTGGAAAAAGTACGGAAAAGGCACGTTACTTAGCCGGACAAATTTACAAAGAGTTCCGCCATCCATCCGTTTACGTATTGAAAATATGATTAAATCCGAATTGTAGAATAAGTGTGGTTATCTGTGGATGAAACTACAGATTGAAAAGTCTATTGTTTTAAACGTCGCTCGTGAAGTCACAAACTGGATGTGATCGGTTAAATATTAGCAACATACATACAATCAGTAATTTCATCCATAGATAACCACAATTCGGATTTAATATTTTCAATTCGTGAATGGATGGATGGAATAACCCTTTGTAATGTTGTCTGGCTAGGTAACCTTCCTTCTCCGTACTTTTTCTAAAATGAAGGAAATTGTATCTTCTGTACTAAAGTAAACGATACATTACACAACATTAAAGTTACATATAATTCGAATACAAATAAATACGCCCACCATTTTTTCCGCATATGCTTTGCACTGTTCATCTACCTTTGGCAGTTATATTTTATTGTAGACGAGAGCGGTATTTCACAAACTTTGCATTTTATTGTAATACCAGCGTAAAATAAATCTGGAAACTATTTCTGTGTTTCGTGGTAGAATGGTCTCTTTATAGCTTTCAACATTATTGATTTATTATTTTTCACTGTACACGAAATAACTGTACTATATCGCAGCCGGTTTGAGACTGGTCACATGTATCGGAAATATATATACATATAATACATGCGCATACAACCCAAGTCCCTTTCACTCCGACGTTACGTCTGCTCCAAATCTGCATCTCTATTAATAACAAATCATCTCATATTTACATAATAAACCAAAAATTGAATTCTTCAGTTCATTTTTTAACTTGCACTACCGCTTACAGAAGACAGTGGGCCAGTAAAGTATTTGGTCACATATTTGCCGCGTGCAGAGCCAATGAAACAATTTATTAGTATTAGAAACATGTAATACAACTAACCAAGAAAACGCTGTTTTATTTTTACTGCATGCGTTGACGTACTAGAAAACACGAAAGAAAGGGAAATTTTGAGACTGTCCCTTCCGAAAAATGGAGTCTATATTCATACGTCAACTGTTACTATAGCGCGATCAACTAGATTTGAGCCTCGGAAAATATGCGAACTAATATATCAATCTCTCTACCCCGCCAAGCTGCGATCCAACACTTCACGTTTGACAATCAAGTACAGTCCGGTTCTGTTTGTTTACTCATTGTTTGTCTTTGAGCTTTGTTATTTATAGCTTTTTTCTTGTTTTATTCGTGTTTGACCATTTTTTCGTATGTATATACTAGTGTCCCGTATCGTTATGTCCAAATTTTAGGAGTGTAAAGTAGACTTCATTTCAAGTAACAAAAACGCAAAACTTGTATATCCATTTTTATTTGTTTCAAAGTTACAGATCCATGAATGTGATTGTCAGATCATGAAAAAAATGTAATCCTAAAGTCATTACAAACTGAGTTTATTTAAAAAAAGTTATACGATTCAATAACAGGCCTGTGATTGTTAACGTCGCATAATAAAATGTTATCCTAAAATAAATAAACACGTGTCGTAATGCATACAGTAATTTCTTGGAAATCTACAAAAAAGAGAACTGGAAATTGATTTATAATAAACAAGGTTCTTACTTATTTCGTAAGTGCTGAACAATGAATATCATACAATAAACAAATGTTCAGATGACTGTTAACGTTGCATTTTTTAATAAAGAATTACATTACGTTTCAGTTCATACAACAGCTTATTAGTGAGTGGACACGTTTTCTTTATTCAAAATGCCATACCAATTTTCTTCTCAAGAGTATGCGGACATGCATTTTGTGTATGGCTACTGTAACGGCAGTGCACGTCAAGCAGTTATTGAATACCGACATCGGTTTCCCGATAGGCGCATTCCTCATTACAGAACGTTTCTGGAAGTACACAGACAATTTCGGGAATGCGAACTGCGTGATTATCTTTTCGAGCGAGGAGTAAATTTGCCAGCAGACTTAGAGGAAGAAGCAGTAGCTATTGCTACAAGGGATCCAACTCTCAGTGTACATCGAATCGCTAGACAACTAGGAGTGCCACGAACGACAGTTTGGCGAATTTTAAAACGTGAGGGCTTATATCCATATCACTATCGCAGGGTATACGGTTTGCTTAAGGCAGACCACTATGCTCGTCTAGGTTATTCTACCTGGATATTAAGACAGTCACGGCTTCATTTTAATTTCTGCAGAACAGTCCTCTGGACAGATGAATCTACGTTCACGAGAAGTGGTGTTACAAATCTTAATCAGAAAATCCCAAAGCTATACGCCCATCTAAATATCAACATGAATTTTCTATTAACGTTTGGGTGGCCCTAATCGACGACTTGTTGATTGGTCCTGTCGTTCTTCCTGGCAGGTTAAATGCGGACAATTACCTTCAGTTTCTTATTGACGAACTGCCAGGTCTTTTAGAGGATGTCTCACTGAATGTTCGACGAGACATGTGATTTCACATGGATGGGGCACCACCATATTTCGGAATTGCTGTCCGAAATTGGGTTAACGTCAATTATCCAAGATGGATTGGTCGAGGTGGTCCTGTTGCATGGCCATCACCCGATCTTAATCCTCTTGACTTACATTTATCGGGGGTACATGAAAAATTCAGTCTACGCGTAAGTTTCGAACACAAGAGAAGAGTTGTTTGATCGTATTCACCTGGCTGCCGAGCAAATCCGACAATACAAGTATCAAATTCGGATAAGTACTTCTTCTGTTGGCTTACAGGCACAACCCTACATCCAACAAGGAGGTGGACATTTCGAAAATATTATTAATTGAAGTTTTTTTAATAAAATCAGTTTCTATTGACTTTAGGATTACATTTTTTTTCATGATCTGACAAACATTCATAGATCTGTAATTTTGAAACAAATAAAAATAGATATACAAGTTTTGCGTTTTTTGTTAATTGAAATGAAGTCTACTTTACACTCCTAAAATTTGAACATAACGATACACTTGTATATTAAATAACACCTTATGTCAAATAGTAACTTTAAAAACACTACCGTGAAGGTGAGAAATTTATAACCTAACTTTTTATGTCGTAAAAACTGGAGGAGACGTTGAAGAGTATACAAAAGTACAACAGTATTAATGTGCAATAAATGCGAAACTCCCTGCTTCAAAGACTACCATAACTAGGGATCGGCAAAATATATTTTGACGTCATTATTCCATAGCCGTAGAATATACAAAACGCTTCAATACCGGTACATACCCTCGCTACGCATAATATTTGCCGTTTGCGAAACACAATCGTTCTCTTAGTGCTGAAAATACTGTTGTTGGGAGTGCACGCTATTTCTACTTTGCGTTCGCTATTTATTTTCATTTCTTTGTTTCTTTCTACAAACGTCTATTTCACTATATTTATATTTAATTCAAATATTTCTTGCTAAAGGACACCTATGTTAGTGCTTTTAATAGGCAAAGTAAGACAAGTTTACGCCGGCGTACAGTTACATCTACATGGTGTTGTCCAGCATTTTTCGAGTGGCATTGATATTAACTTGCTTTTAACGAATGCGAGAGTGAGATACCATACTCGTACTATGCTGTTTCAGTGAGCCGGACAAAATATATTTTGCCGATCCCTAACCATAACTAATAATTTTAATATCTTGTTGTGCATATAATCCCATAATCCCAATATCGCGTTTACGCAGCGCAAAAAAATACAGGAATCAATGTTTTGTCTCTTTTTAAGTTAAGTGAAGTATATTTTATATGAAACCTTTTAATGATAAATAAAAAAGTAAACCTTATGCTATTAAATTTAATACATGGGTTAAAAGAAATTCAAATTTGTTTTTATTAAACGCATATTTTAATTAATTTTAACTCGGGCAAATAAAATACATTTACGAATGGTATTAAAAGAAAGGGATTGATGAGTGAAATGCTTTTAAGATCCCCGGTTTATGGTCGCAATACAATGTATTAATTTAGCGAAACTTTTCTGACGATAAATTAACTCCTATATAAAAATGTCCATTTGCGGGTGACATTTTTGTCACTTTGACAGCGATAAAAACCTACATAGCTTTTTATCACCGATAAAAATGCTTCTTCCTCCGATAAAAATGCTTCTTCCTGTTACATATCTAGTAGCCCTGCATCACTTAATTTATTTTGGCAGCTGACAGGTAATAACTATTAAGTATCGTTGAACGTAAAATGTACGAGTCGGTTTGGGGAAATTTCAACAAATATCAAAAGATCAATACCGCAATACACAAGAAATACAAAATCGCCAATATGGAGACAATTTAAAAAGTTTTATTCATGTCGTTAATTTATCTTGCCAAAAAACACTCGAGCTTTTCTTTCAATCGGATAAATTTCTTTTTAACTCAATATTTTTCCAATCAGTAATTTCGCTCGAAAAACTTGACATTAGAAAAAATCGCTCGACCTTTCGGTCTCGCGATTTTTTCATGTAAGTTTTTCTCGTCAAATTACTGATTGGCAAAATAATTTCGTTACAAAGAAAAATTTATCCGATAAAAAAAAGCTCGTGTGTTTTTACTTATGATAAATTTTTCATCGACATTTTGTGGAATATTATTCAGTTGAGACTTTAATATCAAACAAAAGATTTCTATGTACGTAGAACAGCTTCTTTACATTATAAATTTTGCAAAAATTTGTTTATAGACATAAATTTCGGGTAGTTGTATCTAATATCCACATTTCTGTAAGCGCTAGTGTATATATACAAATAAAATTATTTTATTACTCAAAATAAAATAAAATCTTGAGCCGACTAAATAGATGAATTTAAAACTTGGGAAATTCACTGAGATAAATTTGTTTTTTGTCAAAATTGTCTTATAATAACAAAATATCGGTGTAAATAAAAGAGGGAATGTAAAATATTAAATACTTAAAAAGTTAACCGCTTGTGCTCAAATACACACATTTCTTTTTAGTCACATTTTATGCTATATAATTTATTATATTACTTTCTATATACAGTTAAACTGCGTGATTGATTGTGCACCTAAGCGAATTTATTAATCAAAAAGAAATTAAACTAAATATAGAACGAGTCTTATAGAAGTTCCAATAAACTATAGCCTGTTCACACCTTAGAAAACAGTCCCTTTTATGGGACTATATTTATCCCTTTCTAATTATAGAATAACGTATAAAACTCTCATTTGTTAATGTGAAATGTTGTCGAATTCTGCTGAACAATATGAATAGAGAGAAATTAGCTGCATCATTTACCATTTTGTTTTTTGTTGTCATAAGTAACGCTATCAACGAACGCTGCATGCCATAGTCGGCACGAACGCCAAACCCAACCATCGCTGTGCTCATGAGAAGTGTAAGGCAAAGGGTTGTCATCTGACGAATACAGCCGCAACCGACGGAAACTGTAAGGTTGTCAACGAACTATTTCAATCGGGGTACATCTGCTTTAATATGTGAACCAGTGGTGCCAGATTATACACACCCGATTTCGTGGGATTCCCCGGACAAAATCGTGAAATTTCGAAATAGTATATTAAAACACAAGTTTTATAATGCATTATTCTCAAAGGGCCTTGTGAAACAAGTTTTTTTACTATTTTGCATTTTTTACTTAATAATTTGAAAGCCCAGAGTTTTATTTTTATATAAAGTATGCTGTTGGTCAAATTGATACTCAACATTTTTAAATGCAAATATTGCTATCCGTGAAATATTATTTATTAATTTTCGTTATCATTGCTCGATATTTTATTTAAAATATATCAACATGAGTGACATAGAAATTAACTAATAGAATATAAGTTATTTATTTGTGTTCGAACAATGCATATATTTGAGAAAAAGAAAAACAAAAATTATTATTGTTCTCGAGCTGAACATAAGCGTTTAAGTAAAAATATACAAATTTTACTTAAACGCAACGTAAAATATTTATTTTAATACAAGAAATTGAATGTAAGATTTGCTGCTTTTCTGTTTCACGGGTAAAAACTGATATACCCACTCTAAAAAAAAAGATCTCCAGACTTCGAATATCTACTATTGTTTGTTCGCATGGTTACAAACTTGCAGTGTTCAACAAAATTTAAGACACATATTAGCCATAAATTTACCTACTGTTGATAGAGGGCAGCGTATAAAAACACAAAAACTAAGAAATTCGAAAGTTATTTGTATAATAATTTTGACTTATGATTTCGTTCACTGTTCAAATTCGTGAGATATATAAATCATGAGATTTAAGCCGAAATCGAAAATTTTCATGAGGTCTGGCATCACTGATCTGAACAGTGTTTACATAACGGTGTGATAACGTTAAAAGGTCACTGAACGGTGGATGAACCGTAGTGGAGGGAGATCAGCAACGTATTTCCCACGGCTGTAGTTGATATTGAGGTATCGAGGTGTACGTATGTTAAACTATCTGTTGTGTTAGATTAATTTTATCTTTAATCAATCGATTACCTTTGAACCCTAATTATATTCGTATTTTAACTGAAAGGTATATATTGGACAATTTTGTAGTATGTATTTAGTTATCTGTATAACAACACACATTGGACAATTTTGTAGTATGTATTTAGTTATCTGTATAACAACACACATCTCAACATCAGTCAAATGAATCGCAAACGTTAAAGAACAGAAATTCCCAATGATAACCCTATTTTTTAATAAGTTATTATACAAGCTGTCCCGTATCGTTATGGTCAAATTTTAGGAGTGTAAAGTAGACTTTATTTCAAGTAAGAAAAACGCTCAATATCCATTTTTATTTGTTTCAAAGTTACAGATCTATGAATGTGATTGTCAGATCATGAAAAACAATGTAATCCTAAAGTCAATACAAACTGATTTTATTTAAAAAAAAGTTATACGATTCAATAACAGGCCTGTCATTGTTAACGTCGCATAATAAAATGTTATCCTAAAATAAATAAACACGTGTCGTAGTGCATACAGTAATTTCTTGGAGATCTACAAAAAAGAGTACTGGAAATTGATTTATGATAAAGAAGGTTCTTACTCATTTCGTAAGTGCTGAACCATGAATATCATACAATAAATAAATGTTCAGATGACTGTTAACGTTGCATTTTTTAATAAAGGATTACATTACGTTTCAGTTCATACAACAGCTTATTAGTGAGTGGACACGCTTTTTCTTCTCAAGAGTATGCGGACATGCATTTTGTGTATGGCTTGTGTAACGGCAGTGCACGTCAAGCAGTTGTTGAATACCGACATCGGTTTGCCGATAGGCACATTCCTCATTACAGAACGTTTTTGGAAGTACAGACAATTTCGGGACTGCGTGATTATCTTTTCGACCGAGGAGTAAATTTGCCAGCAGACTTAGAGGAAGAAGCAGTAGCTATTGTTACAAGGGATCCAACTCTCAGTGTACGTCGAATCGCTTGACAACTAGGAGTGCCACGAACGACAGTTTGGCGAATTTTAAAACGTAAGGGCTTATATCCATATCACTATCGCAGGGGACACGGTTTGCTTGAGGCAGACCACTATGCTCTTCTAGTTTATTCTACCTGGATATTAAGACAGTCACGGCTTCATTTTTATTTCTGCAGAACAGTCCTCTGGACAGATGATTCTACGTTCACGACAAGTGGCGTTACAAATCTGAGAAACCTGCACAGGTGGTTATCAGAAATTCAACATGAATTTTCTATTAACGTTTTGGTGGTCCTAATCGATGACTTGTTGATTGCTCCTGTCTTCCTGGCAGGTTAAATGCGGACAATTACCTTCAATTTCTTATTGACGAACTGCCAGGTCTTTTAGAGGATGTCCCATTTAATGTTCGACGAGACATGTGGTTTCACATGGATGGAGCACCACCACATTTCGGAATTGCTGTCCGAAATCGGGTTAACGTCAATTATCCAAGATGGATTGGTCGAGGTGGTCCTGTTGCATGGCCACCCAGATCACCCGATCTTAATCCCCCTTGACTTTTATTTATGGGGGTACATGAAAAATTTAGTCTACGCGCAAGTTTCGAACACAAGAGAAGAGTTGTTGGATCGTATTCACCTGGCTGCCGAGCAAATCCGACAAAACAAGTATGAAATTCGGATAAGTACTTCTTCTGTTGGCTTACGGGCACAAGCCTGCATTCAACAAGGAGGTGGACATTTCGAAAATATTATTAATTGAACTTTTTTAAATAAAATCAGTTTTTATTGACTTTAGGATTACATTTTTTCATGATCTGACAATCACGTTTATAGATCTGTAACTTTGAAACAAAGAAAAATAGATATACAAGTTTTGCGTTTTTGTTACGAGAAATAAAGTCTACTTTACACTCCTAAAATTTGAACATAACGATACGGGACACTTGTATAATAATTTTTACTTATATAATTACTTAAATCATTTTTGAAACGTGTTGGAATTAAATCAAGTTTCGCAAGTCTATTATATTACATTTATCTACTTGCTGTTATGCTAATGCTGTTAATAACCTAACCGCAACTAAACATAAATCATTATTTGTGTTAATGTCTTATTCAAATATCTTCACGACAAAACCCGACAACTCTGTGCGGTATTCCCATAAGAGTTGTACTGCCTTCTAAGGTGCTAACGGACTATAGTGGAATATTTAAAAAACATCATTGTTTTAAATCTTAAATATATAAATGCACTTATGGAAAAGTTATAAAAAATGTTAAAATTGATTATTTTTCGTACATAAAATAGTTTTAAAAAGTAAAAAGTCTTTATTTACCTAGACTAGACATGAAAACAAAAGCAAGCAGCCATTAAAATATGAAAGTTCAATGAAAGTTAATTAAAAATAAATGCCTGGCACAAAGTATCTTTTAAATCTTCACAATTATAAAATTTATTACATTGGAGGCACTAGCATATACATTACACTAGAGAAGTATTATGTTTAATGTTCCAAGTGTAATCTAACTGTAATATTTCATGTAGCTACTAATATAAGACGCATATTCAAAAGGAACAAACTGTGAAAGTTCTAAATGATCTTACATAACACTACATAATTCATCCCAGAAGTAATATAATATATCATATAATAAAATTTCTATTATATATGATGAAGTTAAAATCATATTTCATTTGTTGTACTAATAATTTCGGCAAGTATATTAAACAAGATCAATAAGACATATTATTTTAATAATTCTACTTTTCGAGAATATACGGAATGAGGCAATGATTCTGTAAATTCCACATATTTCGTAAACATCGATAAAGTTTAAATTTGATAATTGTTGAAGCAATTTGTAACTGTTTCTGCATATGTTCTTGATTCTACACAAGTAGCTCACTGCGGGCGTTGTTCAATTGTTTGAAGCGGTCAGATTATTACCTCGTAATATTTCTAATCCCAAAAATGGTTACGGGTTAATTACGCGCAAATATCATATGAATGACTTCTAGAAAATAGTTAGGGAATTCCTTAATAACATGCTTAAAGTTTTGATTTTGCAAAATTTCCAGTTGTGTCTAATTTTCTAAGAGGCTACTTTTCTGACCAATACAATTATGGGGGCGGAGTGATGTATAAGGTCTCCAACTCTATAACATAAGAATAAGAAAAGACAAAATAATTATTTTTCCACATAATCACCATTTACTGCAATACATTCCTCAAAAATACTAAATCCAATTCTTCATTCCGTCCATAAAAAAAAAAACTTTCTTGTTTACATCTGATCCAATTGCGAACAATATCCCAAACTTCAGGGCATTGAATGTACATTGCTTTTTATACAACGTAATATTGCATTCCAAATTGAATTTGATTATCTCCTTAAATATACACCCTTCTTCTATCTCTACACCGCTCCATCCCAATTTTCCAATATGCAAAACAGTGCTGGAATTCTTTTTCAGTTAAACTCCTTCATGACATGTGCCACTTTTCCTTTCACAGCTTCAACGGGCTGAAATCTTGTTCCTTGTAATGCAGATTTGACCTTGCACGAACTAGCAAAAATACAGACGATACAAGATTTTATTACGACAATCGCCAACAAATTCTACAACAAGACCATCTATCACGAAAATCCTTTAATAAAGAAGATTACCAAAACGCTCCAAACTCCGGCAAAACATCCCCATCAATATCAACGTTTACCAATATTCCAAATGCCCTTTCCAGATTAGATCTAGACTAAAATTCATCGGAATCGTCTCTTCAGTGGAACAACGAAAACGTTAGAGGTTTTTTAGAAGTTTTTCCTCTAGTGAACATGTGACAGTGCCTGTTATTAAGCGAAAATGACGCAAAATGTTCCTCGTGTGCGCCAGTGATCTGTGCGTGCGTGCAAATAGCGACAAACACATATGAGTCATTAAAGACACATTCCTAACTAAAATTGTAAACATAGAACATTATGTAGGAAAATTTTATAAGCACAAAAGTTAGAGCAACATGTAGATATCTGTATGCAATTATGTAATATGTAAATAAAGATTTTGTTGAGTTGAGTTGAGTTCTCGTCCGATCACTGAAGTCAAACAGCATCGGGCGCGGTCAGTACTTGGATTGGTGACCGCTACTAGATTCAAGAGCGCCACCTTTATATGAAAATATACATTAATATGTGACGCCAGGCGTCTGTCTGGCCAAATCGCGGCCTTACCTACTACAGATTAAAGTCAAATGGTACCATGTCAGGCGAATAAGACGGATGGTTTAACACTGGGATGTGATACTTGGCTAAAAACGTCTTGACAGACAACGTAATGTGCGACTGTGCGTTGTTCTGATGTAGAATCCACGACTAATTTTTTCCACAATTCGGGCCTTTTTTTCTTAGGGAGTTGAGCAAAAACCTCAAGGTAGTAATCCTGATTAACAGTTTCGATCTTCAGGAACCCAGTTAAGGCAACAATCCCATGATTATAGGAAAACCAATGACTTTTGATTTGCTCATTCGCGTTTTCGTAGCTCTCGGTTGGGCTCTTCCAATGGATTAATTGGCGCTTAGTTTCTGGATCATAGGTGAAAACCCAAGATTCATCAATATTTGCAAGAAGTTTAGGTCAGTTTCAATGGCATTTAAAGTGTCGGAACAAATATTTTCACGAGCTTCTTTTTGCTTGATTGTGAGAATTTTCAGTACTTTCGCGCGCTTTTGCATGTTTAAATGCTCGTGCAACATTTGCTTTACGCATTCTTTGTCAATTCCTGCATTTTAAGCAATCGCGCGAATAGTTAACCGACGGTCAGATCGGATTGGATTACCGGTTTTTTCAAATATTTTCATGGAAGGGCTCTCGGGCACGCGTAATCTTCAACGTCTTTTCAGCCATCTTGGAAACGTTTGAACCACTTAAATACCCACGCACGTGATTGCCATATACTTCTTTTAATAAAAAGCTTCAGTAACGGTTTTTCCAAGTTTCATATGAAATTTCACAATTCGTCGCCCTACTAGAACACTTATCATTTTCCGGTAAAATAACAAAATTGATTTTAGACAAACGAAGGTCGCAGCCAGACTATTATCTACAGACATGGAAGAGACGGCAATTGAAAGGCAATAGTTCCCGCTACACGACTTTGGCGCATGTGTAGTCAGTCGGTAGTAGCATCTGTCTTGTTATTTTGTAGACACACCTCGCATCGCGTCATATTTAAAATATTTCAACTTGATTGCGCCTTCCTGAACATAATTGCCTCTAAACACTTAGAACATCTTTAACGTCATTCAGCAACAAACGTAAAACAAATTTTAACATCATTGATGCTTAAAAAATAAATGCGATCTTTCAAATCACTGACTCATTTTGTAGAATCTAGTTAACTGTAGTTACTATATAATTTCTAATTATTTAAAATGTTACCTGTGTTTGGACGATGAACCACTTGAAGAACTTCGTACATGCTTTTTAAGTTTTCTAGTACTACAACATCAGTAACAAGCATGAGCCCATATCAAAAAATTAAGGAATTCAATGATATTCGACTTTATGCCAAATTTTAAGTGCATAAAATATTCATTTCGTGATTAAAAACTTTCTAAATACATTCTTTTGTTTTAAAAAATATATAAAAATACCACTCTTTAAACACAAACACATTAATATATATACAAATATGGTTCGAAATTGTATTTTTAATAGCAATAAAATGTAATTATTTCACAATTTAATAAATTAAGTTCATAAGTAACAAAATGTGGTAGAAATTTCATTAAGCGAACTCAAGTTGAAAGTGACATAAAAGATATGTTTACTTACCTATTCGTACAGAAAGCCTGTCAACAATTTCAGTCTGATGCTAACGATCATCCTGTGTATAGTACTAGCTAGTACAGTAGTTATGGTGTAAAAATATGCTGTGAAAAACTATTAAACACAAGAAAGGCATATTCAAACGAAGTTAAACGTTAAAAAGGCTTTCGGTAAATTTAATGCAAATCGAAATCGCGTTAAAAGATCCCCAAGAATAACCAGAATTATTAACGGAAGTTGGTAGCTGCGATCGCATTCGCTTAACAAAAAAAACAGATTTACATAGATGCATTGCGTCTCGTAAGCCATTGGTAACCATTAACAAAGATTGGGCATAGGACTAATGAGTAGAGTTGGCACTGCCAATATGCGATCAGTGGCACACGTTTCGAAAAAACACAATGGGTTTAGAAGGTGATAAATGTAAATGAACACCCTTGCTAATCATTTAATTTATATTCGATTTAGGATTAAGATTGATTACGTGTAATCTACCGTTTAATTGATTAGATAATGAATTATTTTACTCTTTCTGGAATTAGGTATTTGTACTGGAAATTAACTAGATGGACAACTTTACGAGAAAATATAACATCAGTGCGCGATAACATTGAAAACTGCATTAAATCAGATTTAAAAAATAAGAAAGTACCTGCCTATGTGCGGAGGAATCGATCGATCATCAAAAAAATTGTTTTTAATGTCATGGTACGCACAATGAAAACTCTGAAACCGACGGTTTCAATATTGCTAGCTTGTACAAGTCTAGAAAAATATAATACCAAAATAATTGTAAAGAAGATGCTAAATATAAGTTTATAAATGTTTATGCGTTCATATTTGTGCGAAAATTACTTTACAGGCATGTAGACACGTGCTATAAATTAATTAGTGTATGATGCTGGGAAAGACAAATTTTACAATAACTCCCTTATTACTAGAGACCGGACACATCGGGTTGAAATGACGTCGTTATTACGATTGACGATATAAATAGTCTACAACATCTGTAAGTACATCACGCAGTTATTCAATGCACTATTGATATGGCTAGCGCGCACATCTATTTTCATCGAGAATTGCGATGTTTTTGTTGGATACTTACAGTTAAATTTCTGTTTTCATGAGCGTAGATAGAAGCGGGGTTTTTATCATTTATTTTATTTATTAGTTTATATTTCGTAAGATAAATAAAGTGCTGTGAGTTAGTTTTTTGTTTCCATAGTTTTAACTGTTAATTAATTACATCGTAATTTTTGTGATAGATGCTGTTTAATATCGTTTGATTGAATCTACTTCTCCCAATTATTTCGACGTAAGTGTGCATTGAATTTCGTTCAGTTTCAATAACTTACGCATACATTTTTAGTTTTCATTTATTTAGATCTAGGGCATTGTTTAAGTTACTTTTTCAGATATGATATGGAAGAACGTCGGGAACGGCATCGTAAAACAATGGCGAGTTGGATTTGCGGTCATACTGATTGTATGTCCATTGTCGGTGATTCCGAAATTTATTGCAAAATCTGTAAAATATCGTTAATAAATTCCATGAAATCGCACGTACAACGTCACTTAGCATCGCAAACACATGCACAGAAATTGGAACCGTTGGAATCTGACAATTTTAACGAAGAACTCTGTGAAACTTTTATGGCGGCTAATATTCCATTAAATAAACTTAACAATCCCTCTTTAAAAATATTTTCCAAAAATATACTGGTCGAAATGTTCCTGATGAATCAACCTTACGCAAATATTATGTTTCTAAGTGCTACACGAAAGCAGTAGAACGCATTAGAAGCCATCTTTAAAATCAGTACCTCTGCATAAGTGCCGACGAAACTGTCGATATATTAGGACGCTGTGTGGTAAATGTAGCTGGTGTACTACATCCAACTATTCCATATAACGCATATGTAATAGCAACAAAAGTTATAAATACAGTTGATGCGGAAACAGTTGCTAAAACCATTAACGAGAATATTCAAAAAATACTTCATTCGGACAAGTACAAAGAAAAAGTACTTTTATTTGTAAGTGACAGCGATGCATATATGTTAAAAACAGGCAGACTATTCAAGGAAACATATCCTAATATGCTGCATATTACTTGTGTAGCACATGCTCTGCACAAAATCTGTGAATATATCAGACACCTTTCCGGAAGTTGATAGACTTGTATCCGCTTTTAAAAAAGTTTTCAGAAAAGCACCATTGAGAGTAGCTCTTTACAGGGAAAAACTGCCATCTTTGTCACTGCCTCCCTCTCCAGTAATAATTAGATGGGGGACATGGTTGGAAGCTACTAGATTTTATGCAGAGAATTTCGTTAGTTTACAAAATTTCGTTGGAAGTTTAAATGACGATGCTCGGAGTATTTCTGAGTGCAAGGGACTAACACAAATTCCACAATTAAAAAATCAGTTGTACTTTCTTCAGGAACACTTTGGAAATTTGCCAAACCTAATCACCTATTTTGAAAATCGAAACCTCAAATTAAATGATGGTTTAACGACATTAGATGTGGCTATTAATAATTTGAAAAGTATTCCAAGTGACTTCGGATGTGGCCTTCGGCAAAAGTTAGACGCAGTATTTAATAGAAATCCAGATTTAATAACATTGCGACAATTGTGTATGGGGGACAATGCCACAACATCTAACTGCAAAATATGCGGAAATAAAAGAATATTTCCAGTATGCACCTATAACCAGTTGCGATGTAGAAAGGACGTTTTCTATTTACAAGGATGTATTCCATTCAAAGAGAACAAATTTTACAGAAGAGAACCTTGAGAAAGTATTGCTAGTAAATATTAATACTCCTTTACTCAACTTGAACGACAAAATGAACAAATAAAAATGTATTTCGTCTTTTGTAGCCGTATGTATACCTGTTTTATTATTATAAGGCCCGGTATTTCCACCTCCGAATAAAGTTCGCAATAAGAGTATTCGTAGAATATCTTTGTTATTCTGTATTTCCAATGGTTATTCGAGAGATAAGAGTAGTTATTCGAGAAATAACTTATTAGTAAGGTGAACTTGCGATTATGGGCTTATTCGTCAAATAAAGTGCCGAATCAATTCCGATTGTTTGCGAACATCAATGAAATGCTTTTGAACTGACACTAAAATTTAGGTTAGAATACAAATGTGTCATATTGGTTGTGGGTTATTTTTTAACAAATTAATTAAAAATGGTAAACGGAGAAATCGACGAGCTATTAGAGTTGGAAGAAATAGAGATTATTGATAGGTAATATTATTACCTCTCTCAAATCTTCCTCAAAGTCGTCCAACTGTATTTCAGTCAGGCTTCCACCGCCTGTCTTGAATATGTCAAGTTTTTTGTTTGTTTCCTTTTTTTTCAACTGCCTTTTTACGATATCGTATTTTAGGCGCAGTGCCTTTGCTTCACGATATCCGTGACCGCACGAATTAAATTCGGTAGCAATTAAGCTCCAAGCCTCGTTTTTTGTTTTCCATGTGATCGCGTCCGTACATTTGTTTTCGATATTTTTATATTTTAAGGCGAGTTTTACTAATAATCGAGTTTTAGTGTGGGTAAAATTTATCGATCTTAATCGCTTATTTCTATCCCCCATCTTATTATTATAAATTATTATTATCATATACATACTGCACAAACACACAAATCGAAACTACACAAAGAAATGGGATATTTTCCGTTTCTCTTTTATTAGGTAAACTTACGTAAGTTCCTCCTACTTTAATTTCAAACATTAAACTTCCCTACTTTGATTTTATATAGCAGTGTCGCCAATGTAATAAAGTACGTAGATGTGTCGAATAACTATTCGACGAGTAAAGTAGGCTTGGAAAGACGCATTTCGGATGTTCGGCAAATAAAAGTTCCTAATAAGTTTATTCGACTCATAACTATTTGGGAGTTTATAGGGAGGTGGAAATACCGGGCCTAAGTATAATTATATGAATAAAATTAAAAACTTTAAAAATACAAATGTTCAATAGTACGCTCGTGGGCGATGAGTCATCAACCTCTCGTGTCCGGTCTCTATTTATTACATACAATCAAGTCACAGTATAGAAGCACATTCAGCGCTGCTTATTGACTAATGTAGTATTTACATACATGTACACATGTAGTATGTAGTATAACGAATTTTACAATTTTGCAGGAGAAACTATTCGAAGGTGCTGTCCAGGAGTAGACGGTTTAATAGCGCATTTCTCAATATCCCGACACCTCTGAACCTCCACAGCCGATTCTTACACGCTCGTGTACATGGTTAAAGGCAGCATTTAATTATTTTCCGTATTTTCCAAAAGATAAGTCTGTAGTTTTGCAATTTGATCTTAAGGAAGGACTACGATCAAGGAGTCTATAAAAATTCAAGATGTGCAAGTTGAAGCAGATTTACAAATTATCTATAACAATTACAATGGACTGATTATAACCTGCTAAACCCCTTGTAATTTTTTGAAACGTCCGCTACTAATGAGCAAATGTGTTATGTATTTTTTCGAAAGGATAGGATTCGTGAAATCTTTCAAAAGACGAAATATCAGACAATTGTGAAGAACGGTGGGCATTTTCGTTTTTATATAGTGCTGTTTATCTTTTGCTAGAACAGGAAGATTGCTAAAATACTGTTACAAATTCAAAGTCACAAACTCATGTGGAATTTCTTCAATTATTTGTTGAAGTTACGAGTTTTCTTCAATATTTCACTGTTGGAAAAAAAATTATTAACATTTTTAACATATAATTCAAGGACCATTGCGGAATTATTTCTATAAAATATTTTTAAATCCCCGGAAAGTGTAATATCCTGGAAAAAATATATTTTGTTGCATATTAAATACATATTATTAACCTATCAGGTCTGACAGAAAGATACATCAATTTGTAAATAAAACAAATATAAATTTCAAACAGATTTATTTAAAATATTAGTGACAAATGTATTATTAATTATTTGGTGTATCTTCCATCTTCTTGCATGCAGTCGTAATCGCTCCAAATTGTTTTTTTAATTTGTTCTCCCAACTTCCTCCGAGGAGTCAAAAAGGCGTGTAATTTAGTATTATGCTGTAAAACAAGTCGTTTCCTGTTAACCAGGCCTTGCCTTTTTTGTTTGATTACTGGTTCAAATTTGTCATTTATTGACTTAGTCGTTCTCAGTTGCAAAATTCTGAATAAGGAGGACCTAAACGATACAAAAATGAATCACTTTCATTTCGTACAAGTAACGATAAACAAATTAGGACTTGGTTCATTAACCTATATTCAATAGGTTTTCACATTTGTTGTTGATAGTAGATAAGTCTTCCGAGTGTTTCCGTGGTGTTCTATGACTATGGTCTTTAATATGGATCTATTTACTCGAAAGGTTTCGCTAAGCATTGTCAGTTTCTTAACTGATTCTGTCGTCTTTTGCTTCTCGTTAAGTATTTTATTTTTGTTTGGCTTCACTGATCCGTTTGGACTTTGCTCCAATCAACTATGTCCGTCCTAATAGGACTTGTCACTCGCGATTTTTTCTGTAGTGTCAAATTCCACATGCTGCTTTGTTTGCATCTATCTTCTAAGCTAACGTGGTGTTGAATTGATTCATTAAGTTAAATTCCATTAATTAATATAACACCTACTTTAGACAAATCTTGTGAAAAAACTGAACCTGTCGTCATTTACTTCTAGTTAAATATCTTACTTTTGTTGGGCTCCGCTAATCCGCATCCACGTCACTTCAGTGTTCGAAACAACTAAGTTCGTCCCAATGGTGGGTCACACTATCAGGATTCGTCGTTCCTCATGGTTTTCCTCTCGTAGTGCCAAATTCCACGTGCTAGGATTACGTTGTGTTGAATTCATTCATTGAGTTAAACACCATTAATTACATGTTTCAAAACAAATCTTTATTCAAATTTTCGACGTCCAACTTCATTGCCTATTTCCGAAGGTCAACCGGAACCTCTAAATATACATTTTGCATACGAATCAGCTTTGAATTTTACCTGTTTTTACAATGTTTAGTCACAGAACTACACAAGTTATTTTGCAAATTATAAAAGAGTGCAGGTAATTCTAATCTCACACTAAGAATTTTTTAACGACCGGTACGCAACACCTAGATTATAGGAGTTACAGCAAAACTTTCCAGCAGACCTAATACATTGGATCCGTTCAAAATTTCTTTGATTATAATCGAATCAAATGAAAAATTGTTTAGAATACAAAATATTGTAATAAAATCACTATATATATACATATACCATGCCTTCAAAAACTTTCCTAATTAGAGATGGCCATGCTTTTTTATAACGATTGGTAAGGGTGTATGCACACACTAATCACTTTTGACAGTTTGCATGGCATCAATGTGTGCGAAAATTAAAATTTTTTATTATTTATTAGTTAAATTTAAAAGGTAAATAGTACCAAAGGTTATGCTGAAAGTGTTGTCCATTATTTTGAAGACAAAGTCGAACTCTACTATTCATGTTCTCAAAAGAAATTACCAGGAGTTATGAGGTTATATCAGCACAGGAATCCCTAAAGGCATTGTGAAGATCTGCGATCGTATGTTGCCTGGTGTTCAAAATGGTATTCTTTAAATATGGAAAAATTAAATATTCTAAAATTGTCAGATCTGGAGATCTTGGAGGAAAATTCATAATTCTATCGTCGAAAAATTGTTGCAAAAGAGCTATTGTTTGTCTTGCCGAAAAGATCCTTCTGTAAGTTCGTCAACTTCTGAAGTTCATTTTGGTATATTTCAGCAGTTACGGTTTCGTTAAAAAATATAGGCCCAATAATTAGTCCCATTGAAACTGCTAGCCAAACACCTATTTCTTGTGGATGTAATAAAGTTTCTATTCGTCAGGGATTTCTGTCAGACACATTTTCATATTTTGCTTATTTAAATAGCCAAAAAGATAGAACCAAGCCTGGTCAGAAAGAAAGTATTTATCGAGAATGTTGTCATCATTTATGTCCTGTAAAAACCATTGACAGTACTGTGTTCTAGTACCAAAATCTACCTGTGTGAGTTCAAAAAATGCTTGAAGTTTATATGGAAACTTTCTTAAAATGGGTATGCTGCCACTGACAAATGAACTTCTTGCGGAAGCTTTGCAACTGATTTTTTAGGTGAGTTGTCCATTTGACGTCGAATATCCTCCATGCAATCTGCGATTTGGTTTTTAGGTGCTCCACGGCCAGGTTTACGAGTTATTGCCGGCCCGTTTCACGAAATTTATCAATGGAAGTATGAACATGACTTAGCAGAGGAAACTGTTGCCGGAAATCAGCACTGATTAATTGAATAAACCCATTATCTAATTTTCGACCAGTTCTAAAGTAACTTTTTGTGTTGAAACTCTAACATGTTAATAATAAAATAATACAAATGTCTAATTTAAGTTTGTCACTGACAGCTGTCACAATTTAAAAGTATCGCAGTGTTGTCAATCTTACTAAAGAAAATACTTAAAAACCAGCCTACTCTAATCAGGAAAGATTTTGAAGGCATAGTATATGTTGACTTTTACATTTTGAAAATTGAATAACCTTCTAACATCGAAGCACGTTTAAAGATTGAAAAATTAATTTTTTACATTTGCGAATAGCATTTTTAAATAAATTATTTTAATTTTTATAAATATTATGAATGTTTACAGGTACGTATGCACTTAAAAGGGCATAAAATCGAAGTGAAAAAATAAAACATTATTTCAAAATGATATACTTACATATCCTTGTAATAATTAGAATCTTCATCTGACGTGTCCGCCTTATCACTGTTGTCGTATTCTCGTTTATGTTTGGACGATTTCTCCCGGTCTTTTTCTTTCCTCTCTTTCTCGGATTTTCGCAATAGTTTGCGCCTGTAATGTTCAACCTGTTGGGGCACGGACCATCCACTTTTTAGTGATCTAGAACCAGACTCGAGTTCATCTTGATATTCCATCGCTTTAACCTCAATTTCCCGTAATTTTGTGCGCCTTTCCTCAGTCATTGTCCTACTCAATAAAATCGTATCTAAAGTAATTTGCTTTATTTATCACACACATATTACACAATTAAATACCCTTTTTTTAACAGGACTGATTTCTATATTGTCTGGTTAAGTCCATTTTTATTAAATTCCGCATCGGGACACTTTTTTCTAATTAATAATAAATGTGCAAAATAAAACAAAGTAAAAATAAAATCACAAGAAAGATATTAACTCTATTCGCTTAAGAGTAGATTATAAAAATGTGTAGACTCTATTTGTCAAATTTTCCATTTGTTTGGCATTCATTGTTAACTTTTTCTAGATGTAGTTGATTACCTTATATCTGTACCATCATTAGAATCTTGAGTATCATTTTGTGTACTATCCAAACTTGCGTCGGCACTACTTTCTAGGAGATCCCATTTACTTGTCGTCATTGCTTGAGCCTCTACTTGTTCAGGATCCACAGTTTCCCACTTCGAACGTATGAATCCGGTCAATACAGCCGAGCCTTCCCTCTCCCTATCTCCGTCTTTATCGTCTAGTATTTCTTCTATCGCTTTCCCTATATTTAAATATATTTTTGATCATCTCAATAAGCATAATACCTAAATAACTCAAATTTTAATTTTATTAATTTATCATTTAAACAATTAAGTCTACGTTACAATACTATTAGTCAGAAGAATTTAGCATCATAACACATTCAGACAGGCACGGCTCGTGTTATATGGCTCATGCGCCAGAGCCCCCCCCCCCCCCCTCCCATCTCCGAAAAATAATAAATAAATTTACTACATACTACAGATACTGCAATATACATACATATGCGAATGCGAACCTAGACGGTAAAATTCCCCCTATGTAAAATCATAGGCAAGGATCGATTCGCGCCGATCATGACCGAGGGTCTTACGAGGAAAAAGATAATGGGCTATAATCATGAGAGCCCTCACAGTTCGAGTTTCGCTGTCATTGTGAGGTGTTGTGCTGTAACGGTGTGTTTTATTAACGGGACATGATTTAAGGCGGTTTGTTTTATTGCTCTTGTTTCATAATCATAGCAGTCGTTGAAAATATTAACAGTATGTATAAACAATATCTTTAAAATTAAATGTAGAACTCTTCCGCTAGCCGGAAAAGTTGAGAATTAAAAATATTGGAAGGCCTACTTCGCTCTTAAACCTTACACAGCAAGATAAGGTCGCGTCCCGGGAATTTTACGAGACATTTTTCCAGGAAATTTATAAAACGTTTAAGTGAACTGCAAGTTGTGATGTCTTAAAATGCACTGATTTGTTTTCCGTGCGTTCTATTTTATGCAAATGGATTCAGTTTATCGACAAAATATTATAAAACACAACGAAACGGTGGGCTAAAATATATTTTAAAGAGAATAATTGATATAACGAATCGGAGATTTTTGAAAACTGGGATTTTTCGTGAACCAACTGACTTTTCTGCAGGACTGGATATAATTTTTAAAGAACATTTAAGCAGTGCATCAGTTTGTAAAAGGCACGTCTAAAACTGTGCAAAATTAAATTCTGGAGAGTATGTTGTTACTTTATGCCGACAAGAAATTAAAGAGCGGATTAACGACAGTAAATTTCTGGAAAGTCAGACGAAACGACAGATATTTGCAATAATTTACACTTGTTTAGTTATGTTAAAAACTGAGAGCCCCTTAGGTACAATTATCACGAGCCGCCACTGTATTCAGAATATCGAAATCAACTCCAACGTAAGATTATGATTCTTAAATACTAACACATTTGGAATTTTATTATTACGATTGCCATTCTCGATTACAATTCGCTACTGTCTTCACGGTTATTGGGGTTACGTCGCTCCCCGCACCGATTGTAATGACATACGCTATAATGTATAAAGGCGGATTGATATATAAGGTCTCCAATAACACCATTGCGTGAGTAGTGGCGACAGAAACAAGTTCTAACTTGCAAGCGATAATATCGAGTATCTCGTCTTAACATGCAAAGTTTCATTTCCTGTGTACCGTCGTTGAGTAACAGTGTCATTTATACCAAATAATACAAATCTGTATAAAAACAAATCTGTATCTGCACAGTACGTATTTACCAGCGTTTGCTTCAACCATCAGACGCATGCGTTTCTGTCTAACGACTTTGTCAATGGAGGGTTTACGAAGACAAACGACTATACTACACTTTCGATCAAGTACCAAAATCAGATGACACCAGATAACCTAGTAACATATGACGGACAAAACAGTCTACACCGATGAAAGTGATTTCTTCTCAAATAGCTAAGCTATTCGTTTATCTTCGTAAACTCTCCATTGACAAAGTCGTTAGACAGAAACGCATGCGTCTGGTGGTTGATGCAAACGCTGGTAAATACGTACTGTGTGTCCATGTATACAGATACAGATTTCTATTATTTTGTAGCAAAGCTTGATGCGAGCTCTCGCATCGATATGCTAATTTGTTTTTAGTGTCATTTCTCATGAGTTCGATTTCTGAGATGCGCACCAAGCAACGATCTGTGATAGAATTTTTAACGCTGGAAGGTTGTGCGCCCATCGTAATTAACAGGCGTTTGAAAATTGTTTATATCAACGATTGTATGGATGTGAAGAATGTTTGCCAGTGACTTGGACTTGTAAAACTCTTGTCATAGAAGTGAAATGAAGGTGTTTAATGAAAAGTGATCAGTTCGACCAGTATCAGTAACTTATGAGAAGAATCAAAGATAAGTGAATGCATCGATTCAAAGAAATCGCTGGAATACGCAAAAACAAATTACTCGGTAATTAGGAATTAGTCAAGAAAGAGTCCAGTACATTATTCAGACGTTGAATTACACAAAAATTTGCGCCAGATGAGTCCAGCGACAATTAACGGATGTTATAAAGGTACAAACATTTTTTTTTAAGAACTGCTTAAACAGTATCGACGTGAAGATCATTTTTCTAATGAACACCACAGGGGATGAATCATGGGTTCATCATGGTGACCCCGAAAACACGCGGTTAAATCTCCACGAGTAAGAAAATTCAAAATAGTTCCATCCACGCTGAAAGTAATACTCACCATTTTCTAGAACACAGAGAGAGTCCTTCACACCGAATATCTGCCGAAGGGATATACGATTAATTCAATAAGATACTGCAAAACTTTACAATCACCACCAGGTCTAAGCTGGTGAAATATTGTAAACAGGCCCTCAATAAACTGGCGCAAGACAATACTGTGTCGCTGATATGGGTGCCAGGACACGAGGGAATTAAAGGCAATGAGACAAACTAGCCAAAGAAGGTACAATTGAAACTGTATAGGACCAGAACCTGTATGTGGAATCGCTAAGGATTCCAATTCCACTAAAAGGGAGATCTGGTTGTGGCTAGAAAGAGAACATAAAACGAAATGGAGGTTAACGGAAGGTCAACTCCATACCAAAACACTACTAAGGGAGCTGGACGGAAGGTTTTCAGCCAACCGAATTCGTAGTAACAAAAAAATTAAAATAATTACCGGCTTAATAACCGGATGTTGTCCTTTAAGGAAGCATCTGTACAGAATGGGCTTGGTTAGCGAGCCCTGGTGTAAGAGATGTGAAAAACAGGAGGAAACTAGTCATCATGTAATATGCACGTGCGAGGAACTGAAGGAACTCGGACAGAAATATTTCGGGAGATCTATTGGATCCTACGAGTGTACTCAAACTTCCCGAGGAGGATAGTGGATTTTATCGAGGACACAAGACTAACAGAGTGAAACTGAGAGATCTACAAAGAGCAGTGTGCTCAAGTACCTGGACGTGCTGACGTCCAACCCAAAGCAGAAGAAGAATGAAACTCTTATGACAGTGACAAGGTTAAAATTTGCACCCTCTATACAGCCCTGACGAAGGAAGGCCAACCATATACGAAAGACAAGATATCGCATGCTTTCAATAGCTATACGAATATTCAAGTTTCTATAAAGGGAGGAAACAAAAAAAAAAACAATCCTGGAGTTATTATAGCAATAACGTAACGAAAAAATTATTGATAAATGATATTTACCATCTATGTCTTCTGCTGGTGATGGACTTCTTAACTTCTGTTTCAAAGCACTTTTAAGCAGAGCTGCTCCATCCATTGGCACGTCCACCTCATCATCCACTTGATCTTGTAATGGGTCTCCATCAATGTTATCGCCTTCTATATCTTCTTCTTTCACCTGTACAAAAAATAACGTGTGCATATAAACTTATATGTCGTTGGACTCATTTTATGATTCATAGTAAATTGTGTAGTTATTACCTCGTCTTCCAATCCTAATAAGGTATTATGCAGCCTATCCATAAATACTTTCGGGTATATTGAATCCTCCCACGCCTTCAGAGACCTTAACACTCTCACTTTAAATCCTTCCGCTTTTAATCGCCCCTCTAACTTATCCAATGAGAATTTTAATTGCTTCATTATATCTAGTAGTCTACTCTCAAATCTAAAATAAATAAATATGAAACCGCATCGGAGTTTTTACGTAAACGCTAACTTACGCTTTTCTATATGATGATGCTTTATTAATTTTTACGGCGCAATTATGTAGAATATCTGATACTAAGTATAAACGCGCGATTTTTTTAATGATAACAGTTGAATCGTTAGACAATGATTCGGTTATACAGTCAGCTACTTCTTCAGCCGCTTCACTATGTTCTATACAAAACACCATAACTTCGCCTATTTTTTTGGATTCTGGTGTTAAATTACGTATTAAATCTTCTAATCTATCTCTTTGTCTAGAAATTAATTGTCAAATTTTATTAGATTTTACATTTAGAATTGCAACTTCAATTATAAGAATACCGTTGTATAAAGCTGAAAGTAATTGTTACTCTTAATGTCTTTTATCGTTTTAAAGTTAAATAAATATTAACACAAACACATTATTGGAAAATCTTATTGGAAACTGAGTAGCATGATCAATAATTTAGTAAATTATTGATCAATAAAGGCCGGATTATATGTAGTTTGCATAATATGTGCATTTTCTATATTATTTGCATATTTTGTTGTAAATCAGTATTTTTGCATATTTTAAGCATCCGAGTTTTATTTATTTACTAAATCAAATTTATTATAGGCATTACTAAAAATATGTCGTGGATGTAACAAACAAACCAAAATTAAACAGCCCTTTTTAAATTAAAAATAGCATTTTATTAAGCCTCTTCCCGTTACTTTTCCGATAAGCGTCTCCAAGAATTTATTAATGCTCTTCCCATACATCCAGGGCGAGACAAAATTCCAGGAAAAGCTAATACCTTAAAACTTCTAAATAAATACAAAAATACATTTCACCAGAAAATTAGGAGTACATGTGTTCCTTTACTATTCGGAGAAATTTATTCCCATATTCGAAAGTAATTTTATTTTAAACGTCATATTACGTTGGCTTTTCGAAGTGTAAACTTGTGAGTGGTGATATATAATAGCAAAAATACCGAAAATAGCGACTGTGCCTGGATAGATTGCACCTTATTCAGAATTGCGTATGGATGGAAAAAAAGTGTTTTGCGTAGCATGCTGCAAGATTGTGAGTAAAATTTTAACTTTATTTCCTCTTATTAATGAATTAATTAAGTTTTTAATTATTTCTTTATCTTTTACTAACATTTATTTTATAAGAAAACAACCGATGATGTGGTATTTTTTTTTGCAGATTACAAGTGAGAGAAAGTTCCAAGTCGACCAACATATGAAAACTCCATCTCATGCTGCAAAACTAGCAAAGATGAAATTGGCGAAGAAAAGTCAGCAAACATTACCGAAATGTTTGCCATCGAACTTCCAAAAAATCGAAACAAGAACAATTTAATGAAGATTTGTGTCAAATGTTTGTGTCGGCAAATATTTCACTACATAAATTAAACAATTTAAATGTCAAGATATTTTTGCAAAAGTACATCAGCAAATATAACATTCCCGACGAGAGCATGTTATGAAAAAATTATATTCGCTGTATCTATGCAGAAACATTGAATAGCAATAAGAAGGTTGTTGTAAACAATTATATTTATATATGCGTAGATGAAACTACTGATAGTGTGGGACTGATAGTTCATTTAATGATTGGGATCCTTAACGTATCGGTTCCAGCAAAATCTTATTTAATTTAATCCAAACAGTTGGAAAAAGCAAATAATTTGACAATAACAAGGTTAATACAGGAAGAACTGGCAACGTTCTTCTTACCGGAATCGATTCCAAAAGAGAAGATTCTATTGTTTTGGACGGATGCTGCACCATATATGGTAAAGTCAGCTTTCAACTCGAAAATCTTTTACCCAAATTTAATTCACACAACTTGTTTGGCGCACGGACTAAATCGTGTTGCAGAAGAAGTCAGAAATCATTTTCCCTTAGTAAATACTTTAATTAGTAGTGTTAAGAAACTATTTTTAAAGGCCCCATTACGAGTTCAGTTTTACAAACATCTACGCGGTGTTCCGCTTCCTCCTCAACTAGTAATCACACGATGGGGAACGTGGTTGAAGGCTGCTATTTTTCATGCAAATCATTATGAAGGAATAAAGACAATTATTATAGATCTTAATAGGGATGCACAATCTGTGATAGACGTCCAAAAGGTGTATTCGAGTAAAGAAATACCTCAACAGTTGGCGTTTATTAAAGCCAATTACAGTTTTATTTACACTTCTATATTGCAGTTGGAAAAACAATTTATGTCGCTAATCGAGAGCGTTGAAATAATAAACAAATTTGAAAAGTCATGTTTTGATGTTAAAGGAGTGGGACAGTCCGTGTTGAAAAAATTTTAAGTGTAATAGGAAAAAATTAGGGTTTTAAAAAGCTAAAGGACATTGCTAAAATCTTGTGTGGTGATTCAGTAGAAAATATAGAGTTGACAATAGATTATATTTCTAATTTGAAATATGCTCCTATAACAAGCGTCGATGTAAAACGAACCTTTTCAATACATAACTACATGTTTTCAGACAAGCGTCACAATTTCTCTGTTGAAAACTTTGAGAAATATGTGATTGTAAATTGTTTTCATAGTTAATTATGTTGTAAAATGTTCTAAATAAACTTGTAGTAAACATAATAGAATACTTTTTCTACAGTATTCCATTTTCTAACATCCTCGTATTTTTTTACCTGCATATTTTTCATAAGGAAGTGCATATTTAGGCTAAAACATCTGCATATTTATGTGCATATTTTCAGTTTTTTTTGCATATAATCCGGCCTTTAATGATCAATTATACTTATAAATTGGTATATTTAAACAGGATTATAGTTTGCAAACCCGTCCGTAATACTAAACGAATCAATTAAAGATTGGTGTAATCGTCCGGGGTTAGCACACAAGTGAATATGTTTAAACCGTCCACCAATTAATGACATCGGAATTGATTAATCAAGTTGTGAAAGATCAATGGTCCCAAGTTAGAACCTTGTGGTACACCGGATGTGGCCAAATATTTCGTCAAATATATTCATAATAAATAGCATAGTGCATTCGATTGAGAAAATAAAGTTGAATTAATTCTTTTTGAATGTAAATACTTTAACATACGTATTAGAAAGCGTTCCTTTCGTGGACATCCTTTCGTCGTCATCAACAATCAGTTCATCTGGCATTCCAGCTGTGTAACAATTCATTAAAGGTGGCTTCCAGATAGAACCTTCTTTGAACATTCTGAATTCCTTTTGAGACCATTCCTTCTGTGAATCTCCATGCATTATTGAGTAGATCTTCCATCTATAATAAATGTGTGCAGGGCTTTGGTTTTCAAACAAAAATCTACGAGAAAACACATTAATAATATAGTATACTATTAGAAGATATATAATTAACCTAAATAGAGGATTGTTAATCTCTCTATTCATTATCATTGCTTCAAACATGGGCCCCTCTCTTACAACAAATTCAACCATACGATGTATTAGCATTAACAAATTCCTAAGAAATAAAATAATGCTTAAAGAAGTCCATTAAAAGTATGTTTGGCAATTTACCTATCTGTTGGTACTACAACTTTTACAATTGATCTCTTTAGTACCTAACGAATGAACATATCAGTAGATTCATATTTCAGTGAATTATATGAATTTATTTAGGGTTATACCTCATTAAATTCTTCTGTTGATTTCGGTAAAACGTCCTTATCTTTTCCCTGAGGCTGTGCATTAAATGGTAATCCAGAGGGTGGGGGTGGTAATGATAACTCCAGCAGTGATGGTGGAATATAGATAGGATGTGGTGGAATAACGACAGATTTACCCCAGCCTAGCTTCATCTCATAGCCAATAATATCTTTCCCTAAAACACTTTACAAATAAAATATCTTGTTTACCATGGCAAAACAGAGAATTATATATATATATATATATTGTTGTAAAATAACACGGCAATATCCAATAAAAATATAAATAAATATGATAATACTGTGATGCCTCAATTGGATGGACATTGTTAACGCATGTGTGCAGGTTAGTTCCACAAAGTTGGTCATCCTTTGTCAGTAACAATCGCATTATTTGAATAGTTACCCAGTTCCTTTGCAAAACATGTTATAATCAAGTTTTTTTTTTAACTGGAGAATATGTTAAAGCAAAATTCTGTGTAATTAGGTCGATTATTTGATAGAGAAGATAAATCGAAAAGCCCAAGTATACAAGTGAAGTCATTACGGTACGAAATATTGTTGGAAATTTAACGCATCAATTTGTTTTACAAGCTTATGAAGGATGATCAGCAGCTGACAAGTGGGTGTCCCAAAGACAAACTTGTATTTATCAAAGCCAAAGGGGTACAGACTAACTTTCAATGCATTTTAAGAGGATTTTTTTGACGTACCTTCCCCTTTGAAATGCATATTCATTGAAGAATATTCTTTCGGTTTTAAAAGTGGTTGAAATGTATGTTTTGACCGATCAGGTTACCAACTTCTTCAGAAACTTTCTAAAGACTTAATTATGATTATAATTAAGTGTGGTGTTAGATAATTATCTAACACCAGCTTCTAGGCATTGTTCCATCTGTAGCCATTCTCTTGGTTGAAATTCTAGGGCTTTTTCAGTATTGGTAGTAATGTTCGCTTCTAACCAATATCTTGACATCCTCATAGACAATCTTGTGAACTCCCTCAACCATGGCTAAGCCCGAAAGAAGATTCGTCGTGAATATTACCTCTTCCACAAACTTCTTATAACAAGTTGTAACCTTTATACAATCATTTTAAGACTTTTTCGATGACCTTATAGTTCAGGTTTATATTTTAAGAGTGTATAAATAAATGTTTATTGTAAAAAGATAATTATGTATGTATGTAATAATAAATTCAAATCATAATGAATACCATTCAAATTTCTCAAGGCACGTTCCCCATCTCTCCTGCTCATATATGCAACGAATCCACAATTCCTTCCTCTTGATTTTTCTTCATCTGATCGAGGCCACATAATCTTAATACTAGCTAGAGGTCCATATCTTCCAAATATTTCCATGAGTTGCTGTTCTGTTATCTGCAAATTATTTATTTAAAAATTAAAGCACCTCTGATAAGACAGATTTTATCAACTACCTTTGGATTTAAATTTCCCAAGTATAAATTAGTTGTTGTAGGATCGCCATTATCAAATGATCCTATATCACCACTTTTTAAGAACAAATCCAATTCTGATTCTATAGGTGTCCTCAATGCACCTTTATACTTATGCCTTTCCTCCCGTTCCTCTTGTATCCTATAAAACGATTAAGTCAGTTTAAATTTATTATATATAAAAACGCTTACTGTCTGAGTTCTTCTTTAAAAGATTCTAAGTTACTTTTTGTTAATGGTTTCTTTTTGCCGAGCCTTTCTGGTTTCCTATCACCTGCTAATAATTTTGCATATGCTTGTGCTTGTTCAGCTGTAGAAGGTAACTCTTGTGATGAAGATGCTAGCCGGGACTGTGGTTTATACAATTTTCCTTTATCTTTCGTATCTTCTTCTAAAAGTATAAAAATAATTTTAAAAAATGGGGATAATATTTCTATACAATTTGAATTACTTCTTTGACCAGCATCATAGGTCCCTGCCTTAACCCAAACTTTGCTAGATCCATTAAGTGGTGTTTCTTGAAAGGTTTCTACAAACTCTTGAAATACCTATCGCAAAACGCAAAACATTTGACATATTATAGTTACAGGTTATGACTAAATATTCTCTAAAAATCACTTTCTTTTAAGACACTCACATGAGCTGCAGCTTTTTCTTCTTCTTTTTTACGTTGTTCTTCTAATTCACGTTTAGACAATGTTCTTTTTCCCATTGTACCGATAGTAAATGCCTTTAATTTCTGTACTGGTATTTTCTGTTTAAGTGAAAACCCTTTTAATCCACATTATTTGAACGAGTAAACCACACATCTTACCTTTACCTTATCGGTCATTATTTGATGTAATTCTCATGTCACTTTGCACAGGTATTACAATAACAAAATAATATAAGCAACATGTTATATATTCAATTATAGAAAATAATAAGTACGGTAACACAGAATATTTCGCCAGATTAATGCATTACTCTGAAGTTTGAGGTTTTGCCGGTTTTATTACTTGAAGTTGGCAAAATTTAAATAGAATATTTACAAAAGGAAATTCTAATATTTATTTGATAGTTTGTCTTTATAAGATTACTCTATGTATACATGTATATATGCTTATAAATATTTTTAAAGCATAATGTGTACTTTAATAATGTATTGCCTCTATAAAAATCACTCTACATACTTGTTGGTACTATTTATAGTCACATTTTAAGTAACGGGTCGTTTTATAACTCCATAACATACAGAGTGAATCAAAATGCTGACGATAAATTCTGATTTGTTAGTTGTCTACGTAGATAGTGTATTTGTTAATCATTTTGAAGAAATAAATAAATTTAAAAAAATTTAACAAAATCTTAAAAGAACGTGTAAATAATAAATTAAATATATCTATGCTGATTCATTATTAAAGAAAGGAACGCGTTTTCAGAATAGGTGAAAGGATACATGTTCTCTGACATCAATGAAAATTGATAGAGCAATGGCCAAGTGTCAAAATAAATAAAAAGTTAATGTTTATTCATATTTTAAAATTCTTACTTTGTTTCCAAATATTCCTATTACTGATATTAAAATAGATTTAGAAAAAAAATTATTAGCACCAGCAAAATTATAATATCTCTGCATCATACAAAAATTCATCATCATAGTGTGTGCCTATAAATAATCACACTCATTATTTCAAGTGATACAGTAATTTGTTGCATAGCAATAGAGAGAAGAGTTGTTCTGAATAAATGTTTTATTGCATAGGTACCTTTTATTTAACATATAAACACCAAAAAATATATATAATTTAATGTTAACGATAAGTAATACGTACTAAATTTTTGAAATTAGAAGTTTAGTACTTATTACTTATCGTTATAATGAAGTTTTCAACAAGTATATCCTTCGTCAATCAACGACTTAATTTAATGTTTGTGGAAATTTAATTAATTACGATATATGATGTGGAATCAAAGAAATTATCAGAATAAACATACAGTAATATAAATACGTAGAACCTGTAACTCTATACTGCAATCTAATGAACTGAGGATAAAATCGATATTTAAATATAGAATATGTGAATTGATTGGGAGAGTAAATAAATACAGTTATGTAATTGTAAATATATAACTGTACACTGCAATTTAAAAATATATTGTATAATAAATCTGTGCAAATATATAAATTTATTATACAGATACAACACTGGCAAATGAGGGTAATAGGAACCCAATTAGAAATAATGTTACAAGGGTTATTCTCATGTTCATTTGTAGAGGTATTTTTTGTATACTATTATAGCAAATGCCAATTAAGTTGGCGCGAGGTGGGGTAAGGTCGCGCAGGATTAGAAGTAGTTGGGAAATTTGTATTTGGTTTTACATCAAATGTCAGATAATTCTAACCTCTGAGCGTTAATCACTTTATGATCCCCTAGCAAAAACATTATGTTCCGTCAAACGTCAATGACAAATGTATTCTGACAATTACTTGAGTAGTGGGGGTGGACGTTTTTAAAAACAGCTTCTGCGCACCTCCTCCTCGCGCCAACTTAATTAGCGTTTGCTATACTTAGATAAAGATCAAATAATAAAGAAGAACATAAGAAAGATATAACTATTACATGTATCCCGATTTCTTACGAGGAAAATTTTTAAAAAAATATTTTCTAGGGTTACCCTATTATATAATTATTAATTATTTACAATGTTAACTTACAATTGAGAAGCAACATGATCTAGTTTATGGTTAGTTTAACTAAATTTACAAAATACCCCCAAAAATACCCATAATCTGTTAAATATTGTACACGTAAATTTCTAACAACAAATATGCATTGCAGGTAATTTTAAAAATTGAATTGCAGTAGTACCCCGTTATCCGCTGACTCCGTATCCGCGGTTTCAGTCATCCGCGATTTACCTATGATGTGCAGAAAACGCGTTATATCAATAAATATAAAAGTTATAGGAGCATTTGTCGATATATCGTCGTATATATGAGTCATCCCCTGAATTCGGCGCTCTCTTATGATAAGTTAAACAAGTTGGAACGTGCTTAAGGTGCCACTCGCTTTTACTTGTACATATAAACGCTCCTTTAACTGTTAACTATGAGTTTAGTACTATTCGAATTGTCGGACAAGACAGTGCTTGCAATAGTTTTTAAATAAAGCAAGTAAATTTGAAAATAATTTTAAAATGGCTTCTAAACCAAAAAGAAAACGTGAAATGCTCACTATTAGTGAAAAAATAAAAATCATTAATATGATTGAAATAGAAAAAAAATCTATTGCAACTGTTGCTAAGATATACAATAAACACGAATCTTCGATACGAGAAGTGTTAAAAAACAAAGATAAGATTCGAGCTAGTTTTTCTAGTGCACCCCAAACTGCAAAAGTTGCAACCACAATACGTAATAAAGTGTTGCTTAATGTAGAAAATGCCTTAAATTTATGGGTGGAAGATATGACAAGAAAACATATTCCTATCGATGGCAAAGTGCTACAACAAAAGGCGTTGGTTTTATATGAAGATATGCAGACCCAAGATTATACTGAAGAGGAAGGAAAATCATTCACAGCACGTAGGGGGTGGCTGCATAGATTTAAAACTCGGTTTAATCTAAAAAATATAAAAATGACAGGGGAATCTGCGTCGGCTGATCATGTAGCTGCTGCCCTGTTTCCAGAAAAATTTAAACAAATTATTGCAGAAAAGAATTATCATCCTAAGCAAGTTTTTAACTGCGATGAGACTGGTCTTATGTGGAAAAAAATGCCTCAACGGACTTATATTCATAAGACTGCAAAGAGTGCGCCAGGCTTTAAAGCAATTAAGGATAGACTTACCTTGATATTTTGTATAAATGCAGCTGGTCATATGATTAAACCCGGACTTGTTTACCGATCACAGAATCCACGTGCTCTTAAATACAAAGATAAAGCTTGCCTGCCTGTGTTTTGGCAATCAAATCGAAAGGCGTGGGTTACGGCTGTTCTATTTACACAATGGTTTCATCAATGCTTTATTGCGGAAGTGAAAAGATATTTGGAAAAGGAAGAATTACCATTTAAAGTGCTGCTGATACTAGACAATGCTCCTGGGCATGCTGTGTCACTAGGCACAGAAGATAAAAATGTTGAAGTGCTTTTTTTACCACCTAACACGACCTCATTGCTTCAGCCCCTTGATCAAGGTGTCATTTGATGCTTTAAAGCCATATAAGTATATTCGACAGGTTTTCGAAATCCTGTATACAATGGCTAACGAATGCTCTGATATCGGGCTCATGGAATGCTGGAAGTCATTTACAATTGCTGACGTAATTCTATTTATCAAAGGAGCGATGGAGGAATTAAAGTCAGAAACCATAATAGCATGTTGGAAAAATCTGTGGAATGACATCGTTCTTAGTTCTGAAGACACACATGATATTAATTCACATCTAACAACGTTATTTAACATAGCGCAGAAAATAGATGGAGAAGGATTTAACGATATAACCCAAGCGGAACTCAGTGATTACATAAACGAAGAGGATCAAGTATTCACCAACGAGGAATTGGAAGACCTTGTGAAATCTTCTCCAGAAGCGAGTGACGATGAGGATGAGGGTCAACAAGAACCGCTAGCATGGACGCTTGAAAAATTTTCAGCGATATTTCGAACTGCTCAAACATTAAAAGAACAGATAGTAGAATATGATCCAATAATGGAACGCAGTATAAAAATTACTCGCACTATAACAGAAGCCTTGAAACCTTTGGAGGATTTGTTTATTGAAATGAAAAGACAAAAACGACAACTACCAATAACAATGTTCTTTGAAAAAGTCGAGAAAACTATCGATAATGCACAGCCATCAACATCGTTTGCTTCGGATCTAAGTCAACAATCGACTGCTAACTTGGACTTGGAGGAAGATGAATATGTAGCTCACGATGATAAAGTTTTTCTTGTTGTGTATGTAAATATGTCCTATATGTACATATTGCTGTGAATAGTGGGTTTGATTGAAGGGTAGTCCACTGTTCACCACAATATGTCCGAACTATACTCAGTCTGGTTTTCTTCTTAATTGAGACTTCTTAATCCAGGGCTTTGGAAATTCAAAATAGTCAATAAAAGAACACAATTGCAATATAATGTTTTATTAAAAAAAAATAAAAATGAATTAGCATTGCGTACATTTGTATATTCCACGCTTCCATCGTTCGGGCTTGCTTCTTAGCGATACAGAAGGTACATAGTATCTGAAAATAAATAAATCCGAATTAAATTCAAAAACCTCTTGAATACAATAAGAAGATCAAATATCAGTCATTTATATTCTCCATATTCAGATTTATGTGTAACCGAATCTATGTTAAGCAGGTGCGTTTTTTTTTGTCAATACGCATACTGCCGCACTTACATGAAATTCTGTACATACCAGGCACGGAATATTCGTTTATGATTCAATTAACTTTTGTCTGGATTGGTAGTTACTATTACAAACAAGCGTGTTGGTTGGGCGGCGGCTGTGGGTGCTAATAATAATGAATTATTTGATATAAATAATTGATATTGCTTTTGGGCGCCTCTTATTATTACAAACACGCCTCACGTTATGGGTGCCAGTTATTACCAACAAGCTGTACGTCTGGGCGACATTTATTACTAACAAGCGTTCTGGTTGGCCGGCTGGTGTGTGGTAATAATAATGAAATTATTCTATAATACTAAATAATTTTGGTGCTGGTGAAGCTGCATCAAAGGTCCAGGGCGCGTACGATAATGCTTAAATATATTACAACTTACTAACTAAATAAAACACAGGGGCGTTGTCTTTAAAGTTTGTACATATTTATTATTTACATAAAAGAAATTGAGCTTGATATATTTAAAAGTAATTAAATAAGAGTAATATACATAAAGAGCGGTAAGTAAGTAATTAAAACATTAACACAAAAATAAACTGAAACGTACGTTAAATTGGGCAGTAAATTAAATGTTAATTAATTACGATTAATATAAAACAATCTAGGTATCGAACAATACAGAGTTACCTGTTGAAGCGTATTCGAGCACAAGGTCTGCGAAGATATTCTTGGGCAAGTACGGAGAGTGATGGTTGGCAGACGGACGAAGAAATCAATTAAATTAATGTGGATTAGCTTAAAACAGCGATGCACATACCGCGGCCCACTGTCGATATTTATGCGGCCCGCCAACGAATTTTAAAAATTGTTCGAAAAAACTACAAAAGTAGGTAAAAATCCATTCAAATCAATATTTCTTAACTTTTTATTTTATTCTAACTTTTGTAATTGTTAGTAAGATATGTACCTTTAAGTACCTACTACTTTCTTGTTCAGGTTTACTAAGTAGGACAGGTATGCTCCTCGTCGTTCCAAGCATATTATTACGAGACTAGAAATCTGTCGAACCAACTAGATTACTCGAAGATTCGCGAAACACGTCGGTAGTATCCCCGAACAATGTGGTAGGTTCTCGATGTTAGGTAACTCGTATAAATACAACGTATCGCCCGCTATCGGGGCAGTTAAGTTTTAACTACGGACAAGCGAACGTTATATTGTTTGAATTGTAATCTGCGAAGAATAAATATTTCGTCGTTCGAACTTGGCATCTACCTACGTAACAATATCATATCAATTTTGATATGGATAAACCAGCCCCAGTAAAAAACGTAGTCGTAAGGTTGAAGATGAAAATCAACAGTTTCAAGATATTTGGACCGAAAAATACTTTTTTATTTCATCGCATAACAAAAGTGTCTGTTTAATATGCAAGAGTAGTGTTTCTATTCCGAAGTAATATAATGTGAAAAGGTATTATGAAACCCAGCATCATACTTTTACCGAATTAGCCGGCGAAAATTGAACGCAAAAAATTTCCACTTTACAAAGGGAACTAATAGGCCAGCAAGCTATGTTTACAAAACCAATTTAAGATGTTGAAACAGCTACTGAAGTTAGCTTTGAAATATCTCGAATAATAGCGAAAACTTCTCGGCCTTTTAAAGATGGTGAGTTTGTTAAGCAGTGTTTAGATATCGCCGAAAAAAAAATGTGTGCGAAAGATGCAAAGAGGTTTAAGAAAATTCAACTAAATCGGATGACTGTTCAAAGAAGACTTACCACATTAGCAGCTAATATAGAAGAGCAATTAGCTACGAAATCGAAAAGTTTTGAGTATTTTTCTATAGCACTCACGAATCTACAGATGTAAGTTTCACTGCTCAACTTTTAATATTTTTACGAAGTGTAACGCAAAATTTTGAAGTGAGTGAAGAACTAATTGGTATGAGTTCTTTGACAAGTCAAACCAAGGGGAGTGACATGCTCAAAGCTCTTCTGGAAAAATGTTCTGTAATGGATTTGGATTTAACGAAATTATCTGGAATTGCATCCCCGTATAGACTCTCAGTCTATACGGGGATGCAGTGTATAATAGTTGTGCGGAAGCGTTTCTCTTGTTTTACTGTGCCCCATGTGCGACTCTTAATTAGTAGTTTTTACCTACTGATGATGACAACTTAGTTGTCGAAATACGTATTTAGGATACGACTAAAAATTGTGGTAAGGGCTTATATACCTTTTTTAAAATTTTTATTTAACCACAGTCTCCATTGAAAGAATTTTCAAGACATTACGTTGCTTCTTCATTCTGATCTTTATCTATATATTAGTTACTACTTTTTGAATGATCCATTTAATTATCAATTAATTTCTAATACTATTCTGAAGTTTTAATTCCTTTTTTTCAGAAAGTTACAGATCCATAAAATTTATTGTTTTATTTGTCATAAAAGACAAAGCAAAGAGGCAATCTTGTTGAAAGAAATTTATTATCTTTACTCTTGGTGATTCAAATAGCTATCGGTTATAGTTACAGTAAATATTTTGGTAATTTCATCTTCTCCAGATCTGTTCCCATGCTAAAGCAGCTATTTATTTCTATCTAAAGAGTACAAATATTAGAAATATATTGACATTTAGGGTGCAATAAAAAACACATTTAGAGTAACAACCATTTACTTAAAATATTCAGTCAATACCTACAATTTGAGATATGTTAAGTACAAACAAACATATAATAAATACAATCAAAAATAAATAATATCACACGTTGCAAAATTATTACTTGAACACTCATAATTAAGACATTTTAGTTATTGCATTTATATTTAAAATATATATATAAAAAAAAAATTTAAGTTGATGTATATAAAAACTATCATTAAATTTGAACATATCTTTTCATTATTAAGTACACTGTCTTCGTGAATTATGTTTCTTTCTTAATTTGAATAACCGTTGGCCTGTATTGTAGATTTTGAGCTACATTATTTGACACTAATGGTGGATGTATATGGGAAGTTACTGAGAACCTTTTTCCAGCAATGTCAATTTCATATTTAACATCTTTTGAAGTAATGAAATCGTTCGTCATATTTCTAATTTTAGAAGATTTGGGTCTGCTAATAAAGCCCAAACATATTAACTTATCCCTTGAGAATCCATACCTGAAAAATTAATAAATTGCATTTAATGTGTAATAAATTGTAACCTGCCCAATGAAGTAATGAGACACCTTGTTTGTATACAGATAACACAATATGCAGACCAGTAGCAAGCTAAACCCGCACATTCAATAAAAACCGATATACCACTTAATTATACAGAAGAAGGGCGTAGAACTTAGCGTGATACAGACCTGCAATTTGTGTTGCATATCTCATTACTTCAGGGAGTTGCTGTAAAAGGTATTCCATAAAAGTATTAAAAGATATTTTAAAAACTGCATAAAATTGTGTTATTGTTCTTGATGAAATGGAACATTTAAGTTCCAAAGTAACTGTGTTTTCATGAGTGGTGATACAAACTTGCAGCCTATAAAATAAGCGGAGATTATCTTAATTTAAAAGGTGCCCTCAATTAAATAAATATCTAAGCATGGATTTTAAAGTATTGATTATCTTATTGAGGAAACATTCTGCTATGTAAATATCTATTATCTTTTATGGGCGTCTTTGAAATGTGAGATCTATTAAATGTAAGGCCAAGCAAGTGACAGCATCAGAAGAACACATTATTCATAATTCTGTCAATAAAGATCGTTTGGTAAAATCTTGTAGAAGCATACTAGGATGTTACCAAATTTCAAAAATCTCTTTGGCGTCAATCTTGTCATCAAATTAAATTGGAGAACCTTAGAATGATAGAGTTATATTGGTTGATAGACATAAAGTCATAAATGTCTTTAAAAAATAGATTCCTTACATGGAACAAAATATAACGACAGATTAGTGCTACTAAATTCAGAATTTCTGTAATACAACCAAAGTTTTTTGGAGTTGTACTTGATGCTTATGTGTTACAGACCAATCCATCACGATCCCCCTTTAGTATCAATCCAAGACACAAACGAAAGAAGCTATACATCACCGAAAGCTATATAATACATGTCTATCGTCTCTTAAAACCATTTATGCAATAAAGGTACAACAGAAGATTGAAAAAAAGCTGTCCGATAATCCAAATCAAGTAATGCATAGCTGTAATTGACTGATGAGGTATTCGACATAGGTGTTGGAAGTACATATAATATATTGATATACTGATTTTTCGAAAATTTTCTTAGTTCATTTTGACACCAAACTATATTGGAAGGAACACAAAGTAAAGAGAGAAATATTTGCAACTTCCTGCTTAGCAGGAAGTTGAAAATGTAAACAAAAAACTAAATGCCTATCTGGACATACATTTTAGAATCAGCAGGTTGTGCAAGCAAATCCAGCATGGCTGTAATATGGCAGGTAGAATTGAAGACCTTCCAAGCAATAGTTTCTCCATGATATGTTACAAACGAGATGTTCCATCAGGATCTCTATATATTAATAATGTTGCAATTGTAAATAGAAAAATTTACATTGTAAATCCTTATTTCGATATACACCATGGGGTTGTGCCAGCAAATCCAGCATTGCTATGATATGATAGGTTGAATTGAAAACCATCCAAGCAATAGTAAATGCTTCATGATATCTCACAGAGTAGATGTCACCTCGCGACCTTCCTATGCTAATATAAGGCACAATGCGATGAAAGAAGCTATAAACAGCAAAATCTAGAAAAATATTCAAATCGTCTCCTACAAGTGTGCAATAAAGATGCAACAAAAGTTTGACTATGAGATATCAAGTAAGGTGTAAGAGATCTGGTAGAACAATGCTAGTCTCCTAGTTGGAAATTAAACTACTGTACTTAGCAATTAAGCCAGTTTTGTAATGTTTGCTATAATATCATACCCTGCAGAAGTTACACTCCCTACATATTCATTATTTCTGTAAATTGGTTCTCCACCCCAAGGCCATATGTCTGCATCGGGATTAATATCATTCACTTGAAAGAATACCAATTGTTTTGTTATTCCATCTTGCTTCTGTTTTTCTAGAGCAGCCTTTCCTATAAAATCCTCTTTCTGCAACATACTTATTAGAACTAATCATTTTACCTTATTTACTCATTACCTTCTCCAAATGAACTATATAACCATTTCCTGCCTCAAATGGTGTCGTAAAACTTGTCAACTCTTCACCCCAAAAAGGTATAAACCTTTCTATTCGCATAAAACGCTGGGTTAGTGTTCCTACATCACGGACTCCATAATCTCTTCCTACCTAAAATGTATTAGTATTGTAAAATATTTGTCTTTCCGGGTGCTTAAATAAAACTAACGGTAACTTAAACATACACTATATTAACAATAAAAACAGAATACACTAAATAACAACTTAAAACTAATAACTAATAATAAGAACATTTATTTTCACAATATGTATTTATCACACGACGACGTTTATTCGTTGAATGCCCTGTCTCCCTTCATTTCCAGTCCTTTTATAGGTCTATAGATCTTTGAGAATAGCACCGGAGTTCCTAGGTCTTTCCAGGGACGGGTGGTATATTCGATGCATGTGAGTCATCGCCAGACTGTCGCGTGACGTATTGGGGATGACTCACACCACAAAATTGTTGCACAAGGTATTTAAAAGTTTATTGAAATCAATTTGCAATTCCTAACTCCGATTTTATATTTTAATATTCATTATACAAATAATAAAGAACCATTTTTGACCTAGCTTATTTTTAAATGAATTAACTCTAGTTGCCCACTTCGTGTAAGGTAACCTCACCATAGGCTATATTGCTTTTAATGCATTACACATAACTAAATTATAAATTTCTCTTGGTATCACAAATATTAGAAAATATTGCACAATATTTCTGCACTAAAGGAAAAAATATTTTATACTCATTAACCCAATAGTTATTCGCTAAGTATCTAATCATCAGATAAAAAAGAAATTCCTGTCCTAACCAGGTTATTACTATATGTCAATACAACTTACCATCATCAATCTGTAATATACATGCAGTGCATATTCCGATGGTATATAAAGACAATATCCAGGTTCACCAGTATGTGTAAAAGACATAACCATTACATCAGAGGCATATCCGACATTTACTTTCTTATATGAAAATGGCGCCAGAGTCATGCTCGTATTGGAAAGTTCATTGAGTAGTTCAGAAGCCTTAGGTCCAACTACATTTACAACAGTATACATTGAAGTCACATCGTTTAAATTAACTAAGGACTTAGACGGTAAATGATTTTTCATCCATTCGTAAACACGTGTTTGTTGGCTTGTAGGCGATACCATAAAATAGCTGCAAAAATGTTTGAACACGTAAATATATACAGAGCAGTAGGATCAAATAGATACACCACTGATATAGTTACATTCGTTAACGATATAACTGCGATAAACTGCGCGCTTTTAATTTGGTTTAAAATTTCACGTTAGTTAATCAAAAATATGGTGGTTATCATTACTTTGCTGAAGGATTCTAGCGTTTGGATTTTGGTTCGTAGTGATATCACCCAGATTAATCGTCGACAACCATTTGGCGTAAAAAATCAAATGCTGTAATGATAAAGCCCAACACAAGTACTGACCATCAGTGATCAATCGTGGAATCCACTGTGCAGAAATTCTGTGACAGCAAAGGGTATGAAGAATGAAATTGCATGTAAAACAAATTCCAGCTGTCCCATATTGTCATTTTATGTTGCAACAAAGCAAGTCCTTGATTGGACGGAGTGATCCATCTTAAGTGAAGAGAAAAATTAGTTCGGTATCATTGTACAGTTGGCAGTAGCATGTTTCAATAATCCGCAAACTTGAATGTATGTTTAAAGGTTATGTCAAATGACGGGACTGTCGAACAAACTGTAAATATTACGATCGGTATCTGACAAACGTAAAAATTATCTAGAGAATTTTATGGTACTACCACACTTCGGTTGAGTGTGGATGAGTGTGGAGGGTGGATGGCTATAGAATGAGACGGTAACATCTTGGTGTATCTAGTTGACCTGTTTATTTAGTAGCCCTAATGTATATCTAGCAAAAGAATGCCAATCAATTTTAGAATATTCTACTCTAATATGCTAAGATTATATTGATATCTAAACGTTTCGTCTTTAGGAAGCGTCAAAAACACATTTGACATTTTATATTGTCTTAGCTTCATTCAATACATCCCTTTGATTAATTGCATTTATTTCTGTAAATAATTTAAATAGTAACACATCATAAAGAAAAAACGGTCAGATAGAAAATATTTGCGCTAGTTAAGTAATGAGAATCCGGACTTTTTTTAGACTGTAATATTATAATTTTAGCATAAATTTCTTAAAATTCTTTCAATGGAGACTGTGGTTAAATAAAAATTTAAAAAAAGGTATATAACCCCTTACCACAATTATTAGTCGTATCCTAAATACGTATTTCGACAACTAAGTTGTCATCATCAGTAGGTAAAAACTACTAATTAAAAGTCGCACATGGGGCACAGTTAAACAAGAGAAACGCTTCCGCACAACTATTATACACTGCAACCCTGTATAGACTAAATTTAACAAGTCAATCTAAAACTACGAGATAAACGCGTACCTACTTTAGGAAAGGTCTAAACATATGTTAAATTGTCGGACAAAGGAACGGCAGACATCCTCTCTAAGGGGGGCGGCACTTCGATTTTTAAAAACTACGATGACCCACTATTAAACTTAGATAAACCACCTTTTATTTTCAACAAACCAATAGTATATTTAAACGTATTTACTCGAGTACATGTATAGTAAAAATATCTATTTTGGGTAGGGGTGTAAAAATATTTCCAATTACAAATGGTTAAAAAATGCTAAAATCGGAAAGTGTGGTCGTATATTGTAAAAAGTGTACTCTATTGAAAATTCTAAGAAGGACAAAATTTTGAAGGAACCGTTACATATGAAAAAACAAGACATCTGACTGTGTTGACTTATATTAAATGACAATCAAGTAACGTGAGAAGGTTCTATGAATTCTTAGATAGCGATAAATAAATAAAAAAATAAATAGCGATAAATCACCTATACCGTTCAGCTGTTTATTCACATTTTTATTAACATAAAAGGGTGGGTGGGTAACAGCAGAAATTTTAGACATGTGAGAAGCCATACATATGAAAAAACACAAAAATTACCTCCTTAACAATGACATGTCACCTATTTATAATTAACTTTTAAATTATATACCAACAATATCTAAGAATTCATAGAACCTTCTCACGTTACTTGATTGTCATTTAATATAAGTCAACACAGTCAGATGTCTTGTTTTTTCATATGTAACGGTTCCTTCAAAATTCTGTCCTTAGAATTTTCAATAGAGTACAGTTTTAACAATATACGACCACACTTTCCGATTTTAGCATTTTTTAACCATTTGTAATTGGAAATATTTTTACACCCCTACCCAAAATAGATATTTTTACTATACATGTACTCGAGTAAATACGTTTAAATATACTATTGGTTTGTTGAAAATAAAAGGTGGTTTATCTAAGTTTAATAGTGGGTCATCGTAGTTTTTAAAAATCGAAGTGCCGCCCCCCTTAGAGAGGATGTCTGCCGTTCCTTTGTCCGACAATTTAACATATGTTTAGACCTTTCCTAAAGTAGGTACGCGTTTATCTCGTAGTTTTAGATTGACTTGTTAAATTTAATCTATACGGGGTTGCAGTGTATAATAGTTGTGCGGAAGCGTTTCTCTTGTTTAACTGTGCCCCATGTGCGACTTTTAATTAGTAGTTTTTATCTACTGATGATGACAACTTAGTTGTCGAAATACGTATTTAGGATACGACTAATAATTGTGGTAAGGGGTTATATACCTTTTTTTAAATAAATTTCTTAATAGTTACTTTTTATTAAGAAAATATGTTTTTTTATGTCTATTTTATACCATTATTGATATTAATTTTCGTAGGTCTATATTATTGTATATTATTTTAGTTATTTAGAATTGTATAGTAGTTATAATAAAGTAAATTTTATGTGAAGTATTCCAATTATTTCATTGAACATAATAAAGTGTACCACTAAAGAAGAATACAAATGTTTGAACGATATGTTTATACATTTTCAGTTCTTTTTCTTTATGTATTAAACATGAAGAAACTGCTGAAAATGTAAAAATAAACATTTCGTATGAACATAAAAAATAAATACGACAATAAACTAGAGAAGCAAATTTAAATTTTGGCGGGTAAATGCGTCATCGTTGGACAGTGCCATCTTTAATTGACTGCCCAATTACTAGAGAAGGACGTAATGATCTTCCATTTCACTAGGACAAATTTTTGTTATTAGTTGCCGGTCTCGTTGGTCTCTGCTCTGAACCTACCGAACTTTTCGATCTTCCACGACACTGTGACCGGACCAATCTAATCATTTATCACGTGACACACCATATACACCAATATTATACGGCTGTTACACCAAAAGTTAACAAATCGATAAAAATGAAGAAAATTGAATATTTCACTAGGGTAAATCCCCCAGCTAACAAGATTTGAGTTTTAACAACTGCCATGGTTTCGAAATTTTTGAGGAATTTTCCACCCAACGTTTATTTTTTATTTCTAAACTGAGGAAAGTTATTTAACGAGAAAAATGTAATCTTTGATGTTAACGAGTGTCTGGAAAGAAAATAGAAGGATTTTTTACAAGGGCATAGAATAGTTAATGCGATAAAAGTATTATTAAAACTTGAAGGGATTAAATTACAAAATAAAATTGTTTCAAACACCCCAGTTGTTTTTATTTATGGTGGAGATATTCGTGAATTCTCCTTGTATGTATATCTACAAATGTTATGCTATGACTTTCACTAGGAAAACCCGTCCATACTTGTCCTCCTATTCAATTTATGATGTTCCACTCACCAGAATGAGTGAAATTAAGGATCTTGGTGTGTCATTTAATTCATCTTTATCGTTTAACAGTCACGTTCAATTCGTCTGCCTCAAGAATGTTGGGATTTACTATCAGAACTTGTAAATATTTCAATGATGTTGCGTTTCTGGAGTCTTTATAGTTCGCTCTTGTTCTTCCTAAATTGGAATATGGATCTGTCGTTTGGTTTCCTCATTATATATCGCAGCAACTTCCTATTGAGCGTGTACAGCGACGCTTTTTGAAATTCTTGGTTTTCAAAAATACTGGAGTGTACCCAGACAGAAATGTTTCCTATGATGAACTAAGGCTGCGTTTTGGGTTCCAGACACTTACTGATCGGAGGATTGAACAAAGTGCTCGTTACTTGTTTAAACCTGTCACCAATAGTGTTGACTGCGCTGGGATATTAGCTGCTGTTCGATTTAATGTACCTTCAGTTAATACTCGCTATACGAGTACATTCAACTTGAGCACCCCGAGGACCAACCTACTAATGAAATCACCTGTTTACCACATGATGCGGAATGCGGATGCAATATACAGCGATATATTTACTGGTGAAGTCATTAAATGAGTTTGCGTATGTGTTCTAATTTATTAATGTACACTTTTTGTTTATTTATGTATATCTGTAATTTAACTTTTACTATATTTTTCTTTTTTTTCTGTTTTGTCATATGTATGTATGTATGTATGTATTACACAGTTTTTGCCCTGTTACTGGGTACGAACCTGTTGGGCGAATAAACAATTATTATTATTATTACAATGATTGAACAATAAATGAAGCCAGATAATTTAGTTTCCCTGAGATTTCAAAACAGTATATCGTTTTTTTTTTAATTTTACACGTGCTTTACATATTCAACATTTCAATTTATCAGTTTCATACAATTTTGACTAACTTCCCAATTCATAATTTCTAATTTCATATTATTTTCTGATAAATAATTTGGTAAAACATGTAATGATAATTTTATAAATACAACATAAATATTTGCCATAATTTCTTGGTCTTTTGTAGTTAAATTGTAGTAATTATTGTTTATTTTAAATTTACGAATATAATCCGGTTCCCCATTAGTTTTAAGTAAGATAATACCTTTTCTCAGATTGTCGAACTAACATACAATCATTTTCATAACCACCCCGTTCGTTTTGCATTCCAGTATGAACAATACCTCCGATTGATATATCCACGTCATTGGAACAGAGAAATTGTAAATATTGTACAACATCCATATTTTCCGACTTGAATAAAAGGATAAAAGTTTTGATAATCTGTTATAAAATACAATCACGGATATAAATGTTCAATGCACTCTGTATATTCGAAACAATAAAATTCGTATGCAGGTAGTAAAACTTATACTCACCAGACAAACAGCACAGCATTGCCAGGTGGGGATGTATGACGAACGGGAGTCCGTTAGTGTCACAGCAACGCGACGTTGCATGGAGTCTATCAGTCGCTATATGCAGAGTGGAGGGATGGGGAACCATGTCGCTTCAACTCGTCACCAGTGCTCTTCAAAATTAGCTGAGAACCGAATATTGTTGAAGCATCCGATCGATTATGTCCCAGACATGTTCAATCGAAAGGAGATCTGGAGAACGAGCAAGCGAGAGAAGCATCCGTATGTGATCGTGTTCCATAAAGGTCAGTACTACACGTTGTCGTGCTGGTAATATTGGACATAGGTCTACATAACGGCGATTTGTAATTGTCTGCTGTATACGCACTAGACGTGTACGGCCCTCCTATACAATACTACCCGATGCCATGATGCTCTATTAAACCCGTTTTAGACGATGTCTATTTTGCCAGAAAATTTGACTGTAAGTTAGACAGCAAATTTCCTATGACATCTTGCAAATTTATGTTTTACACTTATATTATTTGTCTAAGTTACAGAGAAATCCATGCGACAGTAATATTTTTCGTTACGCAGAACATGTTGCGCCATCTATTGTACTTATTTTTAGACATTTGCTTGACATTACCACATAAACACAAACTCAAACATACCTACATACCTTTACGTGTCGCAATAATATTATACGATTTACGTGTCTGTAAAATAGGATAATTATTAACCTTGGAAATTTGATATAACCTACGTTAGCGATGACATCCACTACTATATTGTATTAGGAGCTGTTGCAACATTAGCAACGACAATAATACCTCAAGTGATTAAAAAAAACGCAGCAAGCGGAGACGGGGTGTATGGATGAAGACTTAGATTAACAGAAGGTTACAAACTGAAGGAATTTTAAACATGTTAAACATCGAATTGTTAGTAGAAGATCCCCTAATGCACAATTTTTTTTATGTATGACAAATGAACAGTTTTAAGAATTACTAATTACTAATAATCAACGAATTACGCTTGCAAACATTGTTGCCGAAAATGTCTATTCTTGTAATCCTTGCTTCTCACATCGTAGAAAGACTTCACGACATTTTTTAAAATTCAAAATCAATAATTTTTAGCAAAATAAATACCAACTGACCATCAACTGACACAATGGTTATGTTTGGCAGTCAAACGGCATCAAAATATGGCGATCTTCTTGCGCAGATGTCTGGTGCGTCGTTTAGACATGGATTTAATTATTTATAGTTATTATTTAACTATTAAATTTTAGTCGGCAAATTTTCCGGTAAATAAGACGGTGTCAATTTTGGAACGCATATTATCTAGTAAATTTTCTGTCAAAATAGACATCGTCTAAAACGGGCTTTAGTGGTGTAAAGGATTTTCACGATAAGAATGCGTTCACGTTATTGACAGAAACTTCGGTTTAACAAATATACAATTATCAAAATATCTTCTTGATATAAAAATATTAATCGGGTTATCCCAAGGTTATACGGCCTTCATGTTGTCTGCCTGCAAACAATTCCCGTGTTTTTGACATATTGCGCAATTTACACAAATTATTTTGACATTTAGGATAATGACATCTATCGTTTTGTTCGCATCCGATGAAATAAATGACAATTGTTGAATATAACCTGCAAATGAAATACAATTGACAACACAACATAGGCGATATCGGTGACGTTAAACGCGCTTTTACCGTGAAAATCCTATAATAACATGATTTAAAGCACGATGAGACGCTCACCACGTCCGTAACACCCAGTGTGACATAATCTTGATTTATCCGAGAACTCTCTGTAACTGCACTAACAACCAGCTACGAGGAATACATAAGAAGGGACACTTATTTGTCGGCACTTTGATGTTCGTGTTTCCATATTTCGTGACCTTCACTGAAAAGTTTGGCAATCTTTCACTTAGTGGCCACTAGATGACTCTTATTAGTAATGAGTATTTATTTTAGTTATTTGTAGTAAATTAACAAAAAGAAATATTATAATAAATGTATTAAACAGAATAATCGTAAAGTAATATTTAATAATTTTAGAATGTTCTAACCCACCACATTTGATAAAGACATTAATTTTTGCATTATGTAGGTAAGTATAATTTTGAATTTGAATGGAAAGTCGAGTCTTGGTTATATAAAACAATTATCTAATATTAATAAAAAATAAAATGTAGGTTAACACCGAAATTAACAACGCTCATATTTTCCAAATTTCCAATGAAATCAATACACCAATTTCATTGGTAACTGTTGCACTAAGCACTTGGGTTACAAGGGAAACTTTCATTTTTAATCGATTAATTGGGAAAATAGCGTGTTAATTTCGGTGTTAACCTACAATTCATTTTTTTTATCAATATTATATGATTGCTATATATATATAACAAAGACGCCACTTTCCATTCAAATTAAAAATTATACTTACCTACATAATGCAAGTATGCCTTCATCAAATGTAGTGGGTTAGAGCATTTTAAAATTATTAAATATTTCCTAATATTTATTTTACGATTATACTATTTAATACATTTTAACATTTCTCTTTGTTAATTTTCTACAAATAATCTAAAATAATACGAGAGTCATCTAGTGGCCACTAAGTGAAAGATCGACAAACTTTTCAGTAAAACAAGATGAAGGTCACGAAATATGGTGACGTGGCGATAAGACAATTGTCTCTTCTTATACAATATATTTATCTTCGCTGTAACAACTCTTGCAATTATAACCCCATTTTCATACCACGACCATAGTTACATGCGCATTACTGTCTCCCTCCTCTTCGCGACGAGATAGAGATATATAACTCACGATATTTGCTCGTATCCATGTCAACTTATTTTACACCAAATATAACGCATGTTCACGCATTCCGAATATACAGGGTGTATTGGACACCTATTTCCAAGAGTGTATTTGATAATTGTTATATCAGTATTATTATTGTTAATGCATTTTTTGGCCAAAACTGATCACTTAATAAACAATAAATTTAATAAAAAAAAAGTTAAACATGCAGACAAACTAATGCGCTCTATAATATGTTAAAAATGCAAATAAATCAATATAAAAAGGGTAACATTATCTAAAATTAAAAATGTCACTACATTTTTAGAATATGCAAAACACACATGATATAAAAACGATATTTTATAATGTTTGGAATTATCCGGCAAATAAGTGTTAAATGTTATAGGAGTCTTGGATGTTTTTCGAATACAATTTCCAGAAATAGCGGAAAAATATGAACGCGAAATAAAAGAAAATTTGTTATATAGTAAATGCTCGTGCCATACTAAAATTATGTATTGCTAAAGATTACTCACCTTTATTTCAATTTTCGAAAATGACGACATATCAATAATACCTACTCCTTCCCTGCAAGCTAAATATTCTTCACGCATAAAATCAAAGAATTTTGGTTTATAAAAGCTGCCTTGTGGCATTTCCGGTGGTACGTCACCTTCTAAAAGTTTACAGCATATTATTAAAAATTCGTGTGTATAAATAATAAACATTGTAACTATAGTGCTATACAATGTATGCAAAAATAAGTATTATTTCAAAGAGCTCAAATACAGCAAACATTAAATACATACTTTTATAAGAAGAATCGAAATATAATGCTCTTTCATACGCCATTTTAATACCAAAGACAGCACCATGAGTTTCCAATACACTGTAGAGCGGTGAGCATCGCAACTTTCTGGCATATTTATATTCACATTGATGAGGGTAGAGAATTGAATAATTTCTATAAGTGCAATAAATATCAGTAACTTGTCTATTTTATAGTTCTTCCATTAAAATAACCAATAACTTGAGCAATGAAAAGTCATGAAATATAATTAAAGTTATCAGTACTGGCTTATTGCAAAGGTAAATAACAAACCTCTGATGGGTCTAGAAAGTACAAACCTGCCTACAACTTCTTTCGTTCTTTGTTCTAAATATTGTCTACTATTATGAACATCCAAAAATCTTTGTATTTGAAATGGTAAAAGATCTTGTGTTGGTTGGCCTTCAATAATCCATTCAGCTACAGCTCTACCTATTCCACCTGCACCCTGATTAATAATTAATAAAATAATTTTAATAAATACTGTAAATACCTCGAACCAACTGCTTGTTCCATAATACAACATTTTTATATCTCTTTTCCTAAATATTAACACTTATTTATGTATTAATAATACCTGTAGTGAATTGCCATTCATTCCACAAGCTACAAAATAATTCTTCACAGTGGGTGTTTCCCCTAATATCCATCTTCCATCAGGTGTAAAATTATCTGGTGAATTTACTAAAACTGGTTCTTTACATTCACTTAATATTGGCAATCTTTTAACAGCGTATTTCCAGAAAGGATCTGAAATAACATAAATTTAGGAATTCTGTTTTTGGTCTAAACACTAACACTAACCAAAATGTTTCCATTCTACTGATAAATCTTCAATCCAATCTCTTGGAACCTGCTTTCCTTGAAATGCAGGTTTTGCTTCTGGTTCAAACCAACCAATCATAAATCCTCCATTATATTCTCTAGCATATGTAAATGAATCAAAATCTCTCACACATGGCAAATTTTCATCTACAAAAAGTATTTTTAATTTACATGAAAATTTGTTTAATAATTATCAATACCAATGTCTAAAAAATTTGTAGTGGCATAAAAATGTTCTGCTGGATAAGCTGGAATTCGTACAGGTGGATCACATTTTAAACCCAATTGTCTAGCCCACATACCAGCACAATTTACAAAATATTCGCAATTAATTAAGCCTTTCTCAGTTTCAACACCTGCTACTCTATTATTTCTTGTCAATACTTTTTCAACTTTTACATTTTCACAATACTTGACACCTTCTTTCTGAGCTAATTGCGCCAAAACATCACAAATTGCTTGTGGATCTGCTACAGCATCGTGAGGTATCCAAACAGCTCCAATGATATCATCGACATTCAAATACGAATGAATGTTTTTTAGTTCCTCTGGCGACATCAATTCACAATGTAAGCCAGTTGGTATATTATATGCTATACGCCTTCTTAATGCTATTAGTCTATCTTTTGTTTGTGCTAAATTTACACTTCCACATTGTTTCATGCCTATTTCATAACCCATACTTTGCAATTTTTGATATAACTTTATACTATACCAAATTATATTGCGATGAGTGATGGGTTTAAATAAACCTAAGGTACCTGAACCAAAGTGAGAAGTACCACTGCCAATTTTATTTTGTTCCAGTACCAGTACATCTTTCCAGCCATTTTCTGCCAAATGATAAGCAACTGAATTTGCCACAACACCTGCTCCTACAATAACAACACGTGCTTGCGATGGTAGCGAAAGGGCTCTTGTGAAGTATTTTGTATATGTTGGATTTTTTAAAGATTTATACATAGTTTTCAGCGAATTTATAGTAACTAGATTATTATTTATATTTGAGAACATTTTTAAATACTTTAAAATTATTGCATTTTCTGAAACTATTAAAATATATCTTCTAAGTCATATTTGGTTGATTTTTTACGTATTTTTAACACCATTTGACATATTATAATAGAACAGACTTCAATGAATATAACTATGTGAAATGTGTGAAATATAGGTATGCGACCTGTGTATGCGACTCAGAGGAAGGATTTCGTTCCTTACATTTGAATAAAATTACAAAATTAATAATTTTTTTATTATTTAAATCTGTGATATAAATTTTTTTAAACATTTCCACAATAAACAAAAGTGCCAATATTTGCCCATCTAAATATAAATTATTTAATTTAAGAAACATTTCGGTTTTTATAAAATTAAAAGCATTTGTATTTTAACAATTATTTTATTAGTGGAAAATGTAATATTTATTTTAATTTAAAATTTCATTATTAATTAATTAATTTATTACTACCATCTATTGTTAAAGTGCTGAGTTATTTTTGGCAATCAATTTGAAAGCGCTCTTATTTACCAGGGGATTTAAAATAGTTAATATCATTATCTAACATTGAGGAAGGACTCAATAAAGATTTAATTGTGTCAGTGGTATATTACAATTTGTAAATTGGTTTGATATTTATATAGTATATTTAATAGTTAATTGTGGGACAACTTTCATTTATATGTGTGTATAAAAATTTGTTTGCAATATGAACAAAATCAATCGTGCCGATGATGTAGATGATATTATTATGACCGCGCAAGAATTGCATATTTTATCCGACCTCGACAGGTAAATCTAAATAAATATCTTTATATAAATAATAATTTTAATATGATTTATAAAAACTAGCCGGCAATATGGATTTTTACAATTGAACACGTCGGAAAACACCAAGAAGAAGGCTTTAATTGTCAAGGTATGTTTCTCTGTAAAACATGGCAAAAAGAATATTGCAATAAACATTTTTTAGGCGGTAAAATATTTGCAATTGATGGTCGTTCAAGCCAGGCGACAACATCGCCAGTCTGAAAATATACTACAACAGAAAAGTGGATCGAAAAATATAAGCATTGATCCAAAAACATGGGTCAAATTAGGTCACTTTCATTTACTTTTAGAAGAATACCGAAAAGGTATTTATTGCATATGATGATATATTGATTGTTTATCAAGTGTGTATTTACAGCCTTATCGGCATATCAAATGTTTTACAAAATTCAAGCAGAAAATCATTGGATGGATCCAACTTTTCTATATGGTTTGGGGCTTGTATATTTCCATTACAATGCTTTTCAATGGTAAGTTTCTTTAATATTCCATAAATTTATATAAAAAAATAAATCAGTGTTTTCATAGTGTACTCATTAAATTCATTATTAAACAGTTTTCAACATGTTTCATGTTATTTACATCATCCTAACCCATATAATATTTAGTATTAATATATCACAAAATTAGGATTAATCCTTTAAGATATGTATACAATTCCACCTGCATCTTTAACGCCGAATTTATTTGAATGCATCATGTTAATCCTTCAATGTCAAGTGCAATTTGAAGTTTATATAGATGACTTAAAGATGGCGCCCCACGTCTATAATTTCTATACGTTAGCCTTATTTCTTGGCTGTATTGCTTTTAACAGCAAATATAATTTATTGAAGTAGTAAGTTAAACATTGCAATATAACTGTTCAATACGATTTGTGTATTTGTCTGATTTTACGATGTTTTTTCAATGTGGTTGAAATATTCACTAGTAAAATATTTATTTCTATTGTAAAATTGATCAGAAATGTTTATAATTTAACGAACTAGCGCCTTCATTCTTCATCGGTATTCTTCATCGCGAATTGTTAGTTGGAAAATGATTACGTTTAAATACAAGAGATATTCTAGTGAAATATAAAAAAAAAATGCGAACAAACTGATAATTGTAGAGTATCATTTGCTTGTTAGATATAGCAAGCAGCAATTAAGTTGGCGCGAAGAGGGGGTGCGCAGAAGCTGTTTTTAAAAACGGCCACCCCCACTACTCAAATAATTGTCGGAATACATTTGTCATTGACGTTTGACGGAACATAATGTCTGCTAGGTGATCATAAAGTGATACACGCTCAGAGGTTAGAATTATCTGACATTTGATGTAAAACCAAATACAAATCTCCCCACTACTTTTAATCTTGCGCGAACTTACCCCTCCTCGCGCCAACTTAATTGGCGTTTGCTATACTTGTATCAAGGTGTACACCCCAATAATATAGAAAAAGCTCCGGAATAAAATTCTAAATAAATTAGAACATGAACAAGTTGCCTTCAAAGCAGAAAGAAACACAACAATGTACATATATGTAATTAGAAACATAGTCCAAAGAAAACTAAAAAAATGAAGAATTATTTATAGATTTGAAAGCCGATTTTGGTACAGTCAAAATAGAAATATTATGCGATGCACTGAGGAATTAGATAATTCGAAACTTGATATAAATACCGATAAAAGAAAATACATAAGTATGTATAAACTAAAATGAAGAAGATGTAGATACTATGGAAATAAAAATTGGTGACACAAAATTGGAAACAATTACAAATGATAGGTTGGAAGCTGAAATAAATAACAGAATTAAGAAGGTATGGCAAACGCCAATTAAGTTGGCGCGAGGAGGGGGTGCGCAGAAGCAATTTTTAAAAACGCCCACCCCCACTACTCAAGTAATTGTCAGAATACATTTGTCATTGACGTTTGACGGAACATAATGTCTTTGCTAGGGGATCATAAAGTGATACACGCTCAGAGGTTAGAATTATCTGACATTTGATGTAAAACCAAATACAAATCTCCCCACTACTTCTAATCCTGCGCGAACTTACCCCTCCTCGCGCCAACTTAATTGGCGTTTGCTATAACCAGTATTTCTAATTCTTCAAATAAAATTGTATTTGAAAAGAAAGAATTAGATAAGAAAACTAAGTTCAGAGTTTATGACGTGTTCGCCATACCAACATTAACACTTTGGTACTGTAGTAGATACAAGAATCATCTATGACTTTATGTGAAAACTGTTTAGAATGTGTGAATGTAACCCACCCAGCGTTAGTAATAAAAATAGCAGATCATTTGGTGGGACATTATAGCTTCGAAAAATAAATTCTATTAGATACCTTGCCTGACATTTATATGTATATTTTACGCTTTACTCTATCCTCGTATAATGTAAGCTAATTCAATTTTCAGTGGACTAAAATGTAAAATTTGAAAATGTTTAAAATTTTTTTAGCACTCTGTATGTTTGACTTAATATTTTTTAAAATAATACCCAAACGTATCTTTAAAGTAATATTTTAGCCGTCTCAACTAACTCTCGCTTCGGGATATCATCACATTAAAACAATATATTGCCCCTAAACTAGATTTTATTGAGGCTTTAAAATACACTCTTTTATTTATTTTTCGTATGGTGCGTGGTTAGTTGACCTTGAACGAATAAGAAGTGCAGTGGCCAGTTAGCTTGTGATCAGGTAAATGACCCTAGACCGTGCAATCCAAACTTCTTAAAAATGAAACTGCGTCTTCATTAAGCTTTTAATTCAATATGTCCGATGACAGTTTTCGAAGCGGTTCTTAAGCGAGTCGAAATATAACAAACAAATGCGCTAATCAGCGTGATTAGAAATGTTTTTTTTTAAAACTCTGTGTCATCATTAAAAAATGAAATAATTCGTCAATATTATTGAATTTAAATCATATTTGAACTTGTTTAAAAATATATGTAGTTATTTCTCTAAATACAGTATTTCCGTTTCTTTAAAATAATTAAAAAATATATACAGGGTTTCCCAGAATTATTGCGCCAGAGAAAAAAGGGAAATCACCATGCAATGACAGATAAATAATGTCAAAGAAAAAAATTTCGTATCTTGAACGGCATTCAAGAAAAGAACATTTAATTCAATAAATTCAATAAATCTGTAAGCCATCTACGAAAGTTACATATTTTACGTTACCAATAAACAGGTCGACTATGGAACTTTTAAGAAACATAAGTGTCGAAGTTTCTTTCAAATCGCTTTAGTACCACCGTTGTGCTCAACCATAGTCTTTTATAATTTTTTATAATGCCGCGGATTATGAGGAAATATTGATAACACAGGCCTGCATAAAATTTGTGATGACGTGATTTTTGTTTGTTAAGCTCAGTTTTTATATAGCAATAGCTAATTAAAATACAGTTGGTCTCTACCACCCACAGATTTTTTTTGCACAAAAGAAAAAGAAAAAATATTAAAAAAATCTTATAATAGGCGTTTTAATACATTTCAAAATGAATGTACTACTTCAAATTCTAGGTATTAACCCAAAAATGATTTTCTGTTGTGGTTTTAAAGAAATTTGTTACATAGGCTCTCATTACCTGATGTAAATGTAAATTATTACATGTATTTATTTTGGACAAGATTTCCGGGAATTTTTACCTGCTAAATCCTATTTATTATGCTTTCACATTATTAGTACTGCGAAGAAGGATTTCAAGTTTATCACTCCAAACAAAATGTATATTTTAATGTCATTTACTTCATTATAGCTCTGAGCGTCGATAAGTAAACAAGTAAAATGAATTTGTCTTTAGTGTTGTGCGTGGTATTTGATAAATAAACATTGCTTAAAAATATGTCTGGCCGGTGTTGCAAAAACAAACCAGATGATTTCTGTTATATTTGTGGATATTTCGTCTTGAAAAAGTTTAAGAGACCAATTGGTGAATTTGTTAAAAATGCATATTATGCTTATTTCAAAATCAAATTAGGAAATCAAGATAAAGATTGGACACCGCACGTTGTTTGTAAGGTATGTGAAGAAGGTTTAAGACATTGGACCAAAGGGAATAGAAAAAGCCTTCCTTTTGGAGTACCGATGGTTTGGAGAGAACCGCAAAATCATCATGAAGATTGTTACTTTTGTCTTTGTGATATTAAGGGGCATAATAGAAAAACTTTGAAACATATTTTGTACCCAAACAATATTAAATCAGCTATCAGACCAGTTCCTCACAGTGATCATGTACCTATACCCCCCAAAGTACTACAAGAAGATATTGAAACCTCTTCAACTTCCGGCTCCGTACAGATGGATAGTGATTTTGAACCATCAACCTCAGGTCAAAACCAACCTCAGCTATTTTCACAAGCCGAACTGAATGATTTAGTAAGAGATTTGGGACTTTCAAAAGATCATTCTGAAGTACTGGGGTCTAGGTTGAAACAAAAAAATTTGCTTGCCCCAGAAACTACCTTCAGATCTTCCTTTAGCTGAATATGACAGAAAAACAACCAAACGAAGCTTTTCTGAAAAACGAAAACTTTTTTTAAGAAGCATAAAGAATAAATAACTATTTCTAATAGTTTCTGTGTATATTTTGTATTTTTTTTAATATAATATAAAACTAGCTTATAAATGAAATAAATCGTGTTTTTTCTATATTTTTTGATTTAACTGGTTTGAAAAATAACCTTACGTGATACAAAAAAAATAAAAGATTTGAAATCAGCGCTACCCAATTACTAGAAAACAGTTAAAATTTTTAAATCAACATTCAAAGAGTTGAAAAATGCAGGCCTGTGTAATTTATGGAGAATGTGGAGGGAATGCTAGAGAGACTTTAAGCGCCGATACCTAACACTTTCCTAACATGAGTCATCCCGATCAAAGTGATCCTCAGGACTATCACACGAACAATTGAGACAGGCCAAATTTTACATAATGGAAAGGAGATTGATCGCCTAGGGCTGTACGCACTGTGAAAACGAAAAGGTTATTTCAGATATCTTTGAATGAGGTACTGAAAGCATTAGAGAAGTTGCACAAGAATTGGATATTTCGAAAACTTGCGTACATCAAGTGATCAAGGCTGAACGACGACATCCGTATCATTACACGCGTGTGCAGGATTTACAGACACAAGATTAGCCTGCTAGAAACGAATTCTGTACAAGGCTCTAAAATCAAGAAGAAAACAATCCTAATTTTGTATCTTGGATCTTCCGGCAAACAAGGATGCTACAATGTGCATAATTGGCACATCTAGGTAGAAGAAAATCCACATGCTCTGTTTTCAAGAGCATTTCAAAAATTATTTTCCATAAATTTCTGGGCTGGTCTATTATGGAAACGTGTGGTATGTCTTCAATAGGAACTAATTTACATGTCGTCTAACTTCTCTCTGTATACAAGACCTTTTCAATTTTCTGCACGGTTAACAGGACACATTTATGCAGAATTTTTGAACGCAGAACTTCACAATTTGCTTGAAGATATTCCACTTCTTTTGCGTGTTAAGAACTGGTTTCAACACGATGGGGCACAAACATACTTCAGTCGAGAGGTTCGAGAAATTTTAAATCAACAGTATCCTGATCGATGGATAGGTTGTGGCGGTCTCCCGATTTACATCCTCTGGATTTCTTTCTTTGGGGACACGTTAAAAATGTTGTATATGCTACAGAAGAACAACTTAGGGGTCGCGTTCCAAAGGCCTTTATTACAATTACACCTAAAATGGTTACGAATTCTAAACTGAATGTGAGTCTTTTGTTGCGGCGGTTATGCTTGCAAATAAATTGTGGCTACTTTGAGCACTTGCCCTGATAGAATTTATTTTTCGTTTCAACATTTTCTCCTGTTTTTTTATGATTAGTTCACGTGTATTAGAATAAACATTTTAATTTAATAAAAAAATAAAAATAAATTAATATGATGGCGAGTGTAACATCTTGAATGACATCCGCCTTAACCTAACATGTTGATACTTTGACAGGCACGTCTTTGTGACGTGCATTATTTACATTAACACCTGGAGTGCCCTTTCTGGAATTGGTGGATCTTAAACATCTCACAGCTATGTTATGCAAGCAATTAATTTTTTTCCTTTGTATTTTTGGGATCTAGATTGTCGTCGGCATTTGTCAGTTTTCTCTGGAGCGGGAGTTTTGGTACAGCCTGTTTTAATACATTACAGAAGTATCTGGAAGGTGTAAAGCAGTTTCAATATTTTTTTAGTAATTATTTAACCTTCCAGATACGAGAGGTTTTTAAAATTTTCTGTATAAAATCACGGGCTATTTTTAATCACTATTTGTAATAGTTTTAAGAATTATATTAATTTATTATGAAAAAAAAATTAATAATAAAGGTCATTATTTCATTTTTAGCATTTAGCATACATTATGGGAGAAACGTGATCATCGCATTTAACAGAAAAATATAGAAAAAACTTAATATTTCTGAATATGGTAAATCTCGAAGCAATGTTTCAATAAATTTAATCAATTCTTTGTAATTAATGAAAATTTTTGACTCACCATTTTTTGCTTGGTAGATCCCGGATTTTTTCGTATTATCGTTCTCTTTTTCCACACTAGGAAAAAATAATAAGTCATGAAATTAAAGCAGACAAAGTCTTCAAAATATTATTGAAAAATATGTCGGGAACAGATTTTACATCGCGAATAATATCAATGACTGTCTAATTTGTCATCACGAATAATTATGTACAAAATTCATTAAAAATTCCACATAAAAAATAAATATTTATTTATGAAAAATTTATCAGTTCTTTACCTCTTTTTTCTATTTTCTATCGTTACATCTTCTTCATTTTATAACCCAAAATATGGGATTTTGAATTTTTGCCAGTTCAATTTTTTAGCACTATAGGGGTAACATTGTCAAAGTGTTTTTTATAATTATATTTTCTAATTTTTTTTCTATTCACCCTAAAATTAAAATAAACTTAGTAAAGTAGCAAATAAATAATTGAAACTTTCCTGGTATTAATTTTTAAGTCAGAGATTATTTGAAGTCATTATGCAGCAGGTAAGCATTTTCAAGACAGGGTAGAAATCATCATAAATTTATGCTGACATGTTTTAGAATTATGTAAGGATTGTTTGTAACAGGAGTAGTGTATCTTATTAAACAAAATAAATCAGTAGTTTGTTTACTTGAGAAGAAATAATTATTAAGCCATCTTTACAAACTTGATTCATGTTCTTTTTGTAATAGTATTGAAAATATTTTGCTCATCTGTTTTTTTGTTGTAATTTTTTCTGTATTTTCTATGAATTGGGGCAATAGTTTGCTTCACCTAAAATATAAAAAAAAGACAAAACTAAAAGTAGGCAATGTGTTTAATGTTATTAAAAAAATATGTCAGTAATATATTTTATATCTTTAAAAAAACTCAAAATCCTTATCACCTCATTTTTTCTTACGTTTTATTTATAAAATATTAACTTATAACTAGAGAACGGACGCAATTTCCATAAAACGCAATCGGCAATTGGAATTGTGTATAACGTCGCTCAGTACATCCCGGCGTAATTCAATGAAGTATTTGTTTGACTTACTCGGACACCTGGTCTCGCCGCGATAACAATGGACAAGCCAGCTATTGTATTGGGAGAATATAGTGCTTTTTAAAGTGTTTTCATGAGCGTAGATAGAAGCGGGGTTTTTATAATGTATTTTATTTATTAGTTTATATTTCGTAAGATAAATAAAGTGCTGTGAGTAAGTTTCTTGTTTTCATAGTTTTAACTGTTAATTACATCGTAATTTTTGTGATAGATCCTGTTTAATATCGTTTGATTGAATCTATTTCTACCAATTATTTCGACGTAAGAGTGTGCATTGAATTTCGTTCAGTTTCAATAACTTACGCAGACATTTTTAGTTTTCATTTATTTAAATCTAGAGCATTGTTTAAGTTACTTTTTCAGACATGATATGGAAGAATGTCGAGAACGGCATTGTAAAACAATGGCGAGTTGGATTGACGGTCATACTGATTGTATGTCCATTGTCAGTGATTCCGAAATTTATTACAAAATCCGTAAAATATCGTCAAAAATTCGTCACTTAGGATCGCAAACACATCTGAACTCTGTAAAACTTTTATGGCGGCTAATATTCCATTAAATAAACTTAGCAATCCCACTTTAAAAATATTTCTTCAAAAATATACTGGGCGAAATGTTCCTGATGAATCAACTTTACGCAAATATTATGTTTCTACGTGCTATACGAGAACAGTAGAACGCATTAGAAGCCATCTTTTAAATCAATACATATGGATAAGCGCCGACGAAACGGTGGATATGTTAGGACGCTGTGTGGTAAATGTTGTAGCTGGTGTACTACATCCACCTATTCCCTATAACTCATAAGTAATAGCAACAAGTGTTATAAATAGAGTTGATGCGGAAACAGTTGCTGAAACCATTAAGGAGAATATGCAAAAAATGCTTCATTCGGACGCCACGTACAAAGAAAAAATACTTTTATTTGTCAGTGCTAGTGCTGCGTATATGTTAAAAACAGGCAGACTATTGAAGAAAACATATCCTAATATGCTGCATATTACTTGTGTAGCACATGCTCTCCACAGAATCTGTGAATATATCAGAGACACTTTTCCGGAAGTTGATAGACTTGTATCAGCTTTTAAAAAAGTTTTCAGAAAAGCACCATTGAGAGTAGCTCTTTTCAGGGAAAAATTTCCATCTCTGTCACTGCCTCCCAACTCCAGTAATAACTAGATGGGGAACATGGCTGGAAGCTACTAGTTATTATGCTGAGAATTTCGATAGTCTAAAACATTTCGTAACACTGCTAAAGGAGGATGCTAGAAGTATTGGTGAGTGCAAGGAGCTCACACAAATCCCAAATTTAAAAAATCAGTTGTAGTTTCTTCACGAACACTTTGGAAAATTGCCAAAACTAATCACTTATTTTGAAAATCGAAATCTCAAATTAAATGACGGATTAACCACATTAGATGTGGCTGTTAATAATTTGAAAAGTATTCCAAGTGACTTCGGAATTCTTGATAGAAACCCGGATTTAATTACATTGCAGCAATTATGAATGGAGACAATTCCACAAAATCTAACGGCTAAATATGAAGAAATAAAAGAATATTTCCAGTATGCACCTATAACCAGTTGCGATGTAGAAAGGACGTTTTCTATTTATAAGGATGTACTTAATTCAAAGAGAACAAAATTGACAGAAGAAAACCTTGAGAAACTATTGCTAGTCAATATTAATACTCCTTTACTCAATTTGAACGACAAAATGAACAAATAAAAATGTTCCAATTATAGAAATAAAATTAAAAACTTTAAAAATACAACTTTTCAACAAATAAATATGTATTTCGTAATTTTATAGATCATCACCCGTTCGTTTTCCAATTATATAAATAAAATTAAATATTTTAGTAATACAGCCTTTCGCCAGTACTGCACTGGGTGGTAAGCGTGTCCGTTCTCTACTTATAACTTACTTTATATTTTATTTCTTGCTATTTTAAAATTCTATATTCCAACACTTTTTGGTTTTTCAAGTTCACATTCTTTTAGTAGTATATGGGTAAAATTGTTCAATATTTTATAAGTTTGTACTATCTTTTTAATTTGCATGATTATTCCATTGACAATTGCGTCATCTTCATTAAAATTATTGAATTTTTCTTGCTATTTTAAAATTCTATATTCCAACACTTTTTGGTTTTTCAAGTTCACATTCTTTTAGTAGTATATGGGTAAAATTGTTCAATATTTTATAAGTTTGTACTATCTTTTTAATTTGCATGATTATTCCATTGACAATTGCGTCATCTTCATTAAAATTATTGAATTTTTTCATACACTGATCGAATATTAACGGATGTTATCAAGAGTTCATTTTCAGTTTCATTTAATTAAATAAATAATGAAGGAATTCTTGTCCTGCAACAAAAAAGGGTTAATCAGTGTGTTCAGAAAATGTTTTATAAAATTGTTTTTTTAGAGGATCAGCAGATACGAGAGTTATCATTTTAATATTTCAAACTGTGTGCATTGGTATTAGTCATTATAAAGAAACACAATATTTCGTGAATATTATTTTGGATTTATTACCTGAATAAAACTAAAGACTGCTTTTCTAAATTAACCATTCACCTTAAGAAGTTTAAAAAATATGTATTTAAAATATTTATTTCGATTCTTTGTTTGGTTGTATTTTTTTCCTGTTATAGTTTTCTTCATCTTAAATAGAAAAAATAACAAAATTAATAAATGCAATTAAAAGAAAATTTCTTGTTTAATGTTATTTAAAACTACATCAGTAATATATTTGATATCATTAGAAGAGACCTTCAGATGAACAAAATCCTCATCACGTTTGATTGTGGGAAAAATTCATAAAAATATCATTTATTCCTTCATGAAAACTAAATAGTTTACTTATTATTTTGTAGTATTTTCTTGTATTTTTAAATTTGATGTGGCAATTTTTTTTATTTTCAAGTTCAAATTTTTTAGGAGGAAAGGAGTAAAATTGTCAAAGTATTTTATGCCACTTGTATTTTGTTTTCAATTTGCATGATTATTAATAATTAAAGAAATTCTGGGTTGTCTTGTAACAAAAAAGGGTTTAATTAGTGTGTTCAGGATGGTTGATAACCTTTTCTTTCAGATCAGTTGCTATGAGGGTTATCATTTTAATATTTTAAAACTATGTGCATTAGTACTAATTATGAAAAGTTATTATTTCAGTTCCACCTAGGAAATAATGTTAAGCCATCTCTCCAAATTTGATTAATGTGTTTAGTAATAGTATTGAATGAAAATAGTTTGCTCACCTCTTTTTCATCTAATTTTTGCTGCATTTTTTTATAAATTGTCAATAGTTTGCTCCACCTAAAATAGAAATAAGAACAAAATTGAAAAACCAAATTAAAAGTTGGCAATATTTAATGTTATTAAAACTACATCAGTTATATATTTGATATCATTAAAAAAGACTTTCAGAGTTTCAAAATCCTCATCATGTTTGATTATAGACAAAATTCATTAAAAGTATCATGAAAACAAATATTTATTAAATACTTACCAATAGCTTATCTTCTCTTTCCATTGTGTTTCTTATACTGATCGAATATTAGCGAATACTAAGAAAATTTCGTAATTCAGTTTTGCTTAATTAAAAAATTTATATTTGATGAAATTCTGAGGTGTCCTGCAACAAAAGTGGGGCTAATTAATGTGTACAGAATAGTTTTATAAAATTTGTTCTCTCAGAATATCAGTGACTATGAGAGTTATCATTTTAATATTTCAAACTGTGTGCATTGGTGTTTGTCATCATAAGAGAAAACACAATAATTCGTGAATATTATTTTAGATTTATTACCTGAGCAAAAGTAAAGGTTGTTTCTCTAAATTCAGGATTCACATTGCATTAAAAAGTTTTGAAAATCTCATTTAAAATATTCCAAAATATTCCTCGAAGACATAAAGCAAGATGAATAATTTTGGTTAATTATTTTTAAAAGTAATTTGAAAAATGTTACTCTCAACTTAGTTCTGATCTAATATATTTTATTAATTGGTTTGAGTAGACAATTAATGGTAGTATGGGTTTCCGTGGGAACTTCAATCCAAGATGTTTGTCTATAAAGATAACCTATTATTCTACCCTGAATTACATTCAATTTTCTTCCGAGCAACTAAATTTAGGAATCCAATGTAATTTCTAAAAAAAAGACAAAACATGGGTCATAATTTCCCAAAATTGAACTTTATAGTTTTTTTGGATACTAAAAACATCAGGAGTTGTAGTTCTCATCATTGTGAAATATCAAACGGAATGAGTAACATCATCATTTGTTATTTCGATTTTAAAACTTGTAGTGTGGGTTTCCGTAGGAACTTCAATCCAAGATGTCTTATCTATTAAAATAACTTACTACTCTATCCACCTAGAGTTTATTACATTCAGTACTCTTCTGAGCAACTAACTTTAGGAACAATGTAATTTCTGAAAAAAGACAGAAACATGGGTCATAATTTTTTTAATTGAACGCTTTATAATTTTTTCGAATATTAAAGACTTCAGCGGTTGTAGTTCTCATCATTGTGAAGCATCAAACGGAATGAGTATCATCATCATTTGTTATTTCGATTTTACAATTTTATTTATCAAATTAGAATAGGAAAGAAACTTACCAAAAATTAATTGGATAGAACCCTCTTATATAAGGCAATTTGTTCTTGAAATTTGCTTGGTTTTATTTCTCTAATGCAGTTTTTCAAAAGCTATTTTCTAGTATTTGCCCTGAAATGAGAACAGGTAAAGTTGTAAGGTATTGTGTTAATAATTGAAATTTTTTTCGTCTTAGGAATTTTAAAATCAGATTATTTGAAATCGTTATATCACAGATACATAGTTTCAGAACAAAAGGGCAAAAATCATCATAAATATTTGCCGATTATTTTATATTTAATATGATGCAAGAAATATTCAGGCAAATAAATGAAATAAAACTGTTAATTGTTTACAAAACAAATAGGTAGTTTATTTCCTTGAGAAGAAACAATATTAAAAATGTCTTTACTTCCAATATATTTAGTTAATACTTTTTTTGTAATAGCAAAGATATTTTACTTACCATTTATCTTGGTCTTTGCTGCTGTATTTTTTTTAAATTATCGTTTTCTTTATCTGCAACAGAAACAAAATAATCTTATGTTAACAAATAAAACTAAAATCCCACAAGCTATTTAAAATATTGAAAATATATCAGTAACAGATTTTACATCACGATTAATATCAACGACTGTCTAATTTGTCATCATGGCTAATAATGTACAAAATTCATTACAAACATTTATTTCTTCACAAAAACAAATATTCACTGAAATTATTTATTCTTTCTAATTTGAAAGATTATCCCCGGGCAATTGGGAAATCTATATTAATATTATTCATTTTTCTTCTAATGCTGATCAAATGTAAATGATTATTATAAAAAGTTATTATTCCAGCTTTACTTAATACATATAAAAATTAATAATTTAAAAAATTATAAAATAAACAAGCCACTCCTCAATATATTCAAAAACGTTCTTTAGAATTTTTTTTTCGGAAGATTAGTAGTTACGTAAGTTATCATTGTAATTTACAAAGGGACTTACCTGTTTACTTAAATAAAATAAATATTTCTCCTGGACAACTGATTTTTGGAATTGTATATCCAATATTCTTTCTGAAAAAGCGAAGATATCAGCAATAATTTTTCAAAATTTGATATTTTAACTTTTTGAATATTAAAAATATCAGTTGTTAAAGTCATCATCATGATAATGCATCAAGCGCAAGGATGTGATCATCATTCATTATTTCTAATTTAAACTTTATTCATAAAATTACAATTACGTTTATCTCATGTAAGGCAATTTATTTAGAAAACGTAATTGATTTTACTCTAGCAATCCAATTCTTTAAAAGTTATTTTTTTTCTATTTGCCCTAAATATTAGAACAAACATTGTAAAGCAATATGTAAATAATTAAAGTTTTCCTTCTATTAATTCTAAGGTCATAGATTGTTTGGGATCATTATATCCCACGTAAGTATTTTCAGAGCAAAAGGGCAGAAATCATCATAAATTTTTTTCTTGTTTCAAAATTTTCTAAGAATTATAACAAAAGTAGTGCAAATTACTAAGCAAAATAATATTAAGGCATCTCGCCAAATTTGATTAATGTGTTTTGCAACAGTATTGAAAATAATTTGCTCACCTTTTCTTGTTTCAAATGTCAAAAGTTTGCTTCGCCTAAAATAGAAAAAAGAACAGAATTAAAAAAACTAAATTAAAATTGAGCAACTTTTATAAAATTATTAAAACTACTTCAGTAATATATTTGATATCATAAAAACAGACTTTCAAAGTAGCAAAATTCTCATCACGTTAGGTTATAGACAAAATTCATTAAAAATATCAGGACAAACAAATATTTATTAAATATTTACCAATAATTTATCTTCTTTTTGCATTTTATTTCCTAATATTGTTTTGCATTTTAAAATATATGACAACTCTTGTTATTTTTCGGGTTCAAATTCTTTCATGGTAGAAATTGTCAGTTTTTTATACAATTATACTTTCATTCAAATTGAGTTATTACTCTTTTCTGGTTTTATTTCCGAAATGGAAATCATGTGGCATCTAAGTATTTTCAGAACAAAAGAGTAAAAATCATCATAAGTTCTAGTTTAAATATCCGAAATTATGGAAGATTGTAGCAAAGATAATGTTATTACAGAATAAAATAAATCAGTATGTAGTTTGTGAACTTGACAAGAAATCCATGCAGAATACGTCATCTTGCCAAATTTAATTAATGTGTTTTGTAATAGTATTCAAAATATTTTGCTCACCATTTTTGTTTTTTTATTTTTTATAAATTATGAATCGTTTGCGTCACCTAAAATAGAAAAAAATTGAGAAACAAAGCTAAAGGCGGATATCTGGTTTCATGTTGCTAAAAGCTACATCAGTAATATATTTGATATCATTAGACTTTTCAAAAGACTTTCAGAGTGACTCTATTCTCATCACGTTTGACCATAGGCAAGTTTCATGAAAAGTAAACCTTTATTTATTAAATACTTACCAATAGTTTATCTTCTCTTTCCATTTTGTTTCCTAAACTGATCAAATAGTGGTGAATACTAAGAAAGCTTTGTATAAAAATTTTTTTATTTCATTTTTCCTGTAATTATTCTTTCTAATTTGAAAGATTATCCCCTGACAATTTGGAAATCTTCATTAATATTATTAATTTTCTTCCAATGCCTATCGAATGTTAATGAATATTATGAAAATTTATTATTCCAACTATACTTAATTTAAAAAATTCTAAAAAATATGTCAGGCCCAGATTTTACATCACGAATAATCTCAGCGACTGTTTAATTTGTCATCACGATTAATTATACCCAAAATTAATTAAGAATTCCACATAAATAGTTGTTTATAAAAAAATTATCAGTTATATATCTCTTTTTTCCATTTTCTGTCGTTACATTTTCTTCTATTTTATAACCACAAATATTGGGCTTTTTTTTGTCTAGTTCAATTTGTTTAGCAGTATAAGGGTAACATTGTCAAAGTGTTTTTTATAATTATATTTTCTAATTTTTTTTTCTATTCACCCTAAAATTAAAATAAACTTAGTAACGTAGCAAATAAATAATTGAAGCTTTCCTGGTACTAATTTTAAAGTCAGATATTATTTGAAATCATTATGCGGCAGGTAAGCATTTTCAAGACAACAGGGCAGAAATCATCATAAGTTTATGCTGATATGTTTTAGAATTATGTAAGAATTGTAACAGGAATATCTTATTAAACAAAATAAATCAGTAGTTTGTTTAATTGAGAAGAAATAATTATTAAGCCATCTTTACAAACTTGATTCATGTGCTTTTTGTAATAGTATTGAAAATATTTTGCTCATCTGTTTTTTTGTTGTAATTTTTTCTGTATTTTCTATGAATTGGCAATAGTTTGCTTCACCTAAAATATAAAAAAAAATACAAAACTAAAAGTAGGCAATGTGTTTAATGTTATTAAAAATATGTCGGTAATTATATCTTTAAAAAAAAATCAAAATCTTTATCACCTTATTTTTTCTTACATTTTATTTATAAAATATTATAAACTTACTTTCTATTTTATTTAATTTTATTTCCTTGTTTTTTAAAATTCTATATTGCAACACTTTTTGGCTTCCGAGTTCACATTCTTTTAGTAGAATAGGGGTAAAATTGTTCCAATATTTTATAAGGTTATATTATCTTTTAATTGATTTTGCATGATTATTCCTTTGACAATTGCCTCATCTCCATTAAAATGATTGAATTTTTTCATACACTGATCGAATATTAACAGATGCTATCAAGAGTTCATTTTCAGTTTCATTTAATTAAATGAATAATTGAAGGAATTCTTGTCCTGCAACAAAAAAATGGTTAATCAATGTGTTCAGAAAATGTTTTATAAAATTGTTTTTTTTTAGAAGATCAGCAGATACGAGAGTTATCATTTTAATATTTCAAACTGTATTAGTCATCATTCATCATAAAGAAACACAATATTTCGGGAATATTATTTTGAATTTATTACCTGAATAAAACTAACGACTGCTTTTCTAAATTCACCATTCACCTTAAGAAGTTTAAAAAATATGTATTTAAAATATTTATTTCGATTCTTTGTTTGGTTGTATTTTTTCCTCTTATAGTTTGCTTCATCTTAAATAGAAAAAATAACAAAATAAATAAATGCAATTAAAAGCAAATTTCTTGTTTAATGTTATTTAAAACTACATCAGTAATATATTTGATATCATTAGAAGAGACCTTCAGATGAACAAAATCCTCATCACGTCTGATTGTGGGAAAAATTCATAAAAATATCATTTATTCCTTCATGAAAACTAAATAGTTTACTTATTATTTTGTAGTATTTTCTTGTATTTTTTAATTTTATGTGGCAATTTTTTTTATGTTTTCAAGTTCAAATTTTTTACGAGGAAAGGAGTAAAATTGTCAAAGTATTTTATGCCACTTGTATTTTGTTTTCAATTTGCATGATTATTAATAATTTAAGGAATTCTGGGTTGTCTTGTAACAAAAAAGGGTTTAATTAGTGTGTTCAGGATGGTTGATAACCTTTTCTTTCAGATCAGTTGCTGTGAGGGTTATCATTTTAATATTTTTAAACTATGTGCATTAGTTCTAATTATGAAAAGTTACTATTTCAGTTCCACCTAGGAAATAATATTAAGCCATCTCTCCAAATTTGATTAATGTCTTTAGTAATATAGTATTGAATGAAAATAGTTTGCTCACCTCTTTTTCTTCTAATTTTTGCTGCATTTTTTTATGAATTGTCAATAGTTTGCTCCACCTAAAATAGAAATAAAAACTAAATTGAAAAACCAAATTAATAGTTGGCAACATTTAATGTTATTAAAACTACATCAGTTATATATTTGATATCATTAAAAAAGATTTTCAGAGTTTCAAAATCCTCATCATGTTTGATTATAGACAAAATTCATTAAAAGTATCATGAAAACAAATATTTATTAAATACTTACCAATAGCTTATCTTCTCTTTCCATTGTGTTTCTTATACTGATCGAATATTAGCGAATACTAAGAAAATTTCGTAATTCAGTTTTACTTAATTAAAAAATTAATATTTGATGAAATTCTGAGGTGTCCTGCAACAAAAGTGGGGCTAATTATTGTGTACAGAATAGTTTTATAAATTTGTTCTTTCAGAATATCAGTGACTATGAGGGTTATCATTTTAATATTTCAAACTGTGTGCATTGGTATTTGTCATCATAAGAGAAAACACAATAATTTGTGAATATTATTTTAGATTTATTACCTGAGCAAAAGTAAAGGTTGTTTCTCTAAATTCAGGATTCACATTGCATTAAAAAGTTTTGAAAATCTCATTTAAAATATTCCCAAATATTCCTCGAAGACATAAGGCAAAATGAATAATTTTGGTTAATTATTTTTAAAAGTAATTTGAAAAATGTTACTCTCAACTTAGTTCTGATCTAATATATTTTATTAATTGGTTTGGATAGACAATTAATGGTAGTATGGGTTTCCGTAGGAACTTCAATCCAAGATGTTTTGTCTATAAAGTGCTCTTCTGAGCAAGTAACTTTAGGAATGCAATGTAATTTCTGAAAAAAGGCAGAAACATGGGTCATAATTTTTTTAATTGAACGCTTTATAATTTTTTCGAATATTAAAGACTTCAGCGGTTGTAGTTCTCATCATTGTGAAGCATCAAACGGAATGAGTATCATCATCATTTGTTATTTCGATTTTACGATTTTATTTATCATGTTAAAATAGGAAAGAAACTTACCAAAAATTAACTGGATGGATCCCTCTTATAAGGTAATTTGTTCTTGAAATTTGCTTGGTTTTATTTCTCTAATGCAGTTTTTCAAAAGCTATTTTCTAGTATATGCCCTGAAATGAGAACAGGTAAAGTTGGAAGGTATTGTGTTCATAATTGAAACTTTTTTCGTCTAAGGAATTTTAAAATCAAATTATTTGAAATCATTATTTCATAGATACATAGTTTCAGAACAAAAGGATAAAAATCATCGTAAATGTTTGCCGATTATTTAATATTTAATATGATGCAAGAACTATTCAGGCAAATAAATGAAATAAAACTGTTAATTGTTTACAAAACAAATAGGTAGTTTATTTCCTTGAGAAGGAACAATACTAAAAATGCCTTTACTTCCAATATATTTAATTAATACTTTTTTTTTGTAATAGCAAAGATATTTTACTTACCATTTATCTTGGTCTTTGCTGCTGTATTTTTTTAAATTATCGTTTTCTTTGTCTGCAACAGAAACAAAATAATCTTATGTTAACAAATAAAACTAAAATCCCACAAGCTATTTAAAATATTGAAAATATATCAGTAACAGATTTTACATCACGATTAATATCAACGACTGTCTAATTTGTCATCATGACTAATAATGTACAAAATTCATTAAAAACATTTATTTCTTCACAAGAAACAAATATTCATTTATGAATTTTTTTTTTCTGTAATTATTCTTTCTAATTTGAAAATTATCCCCTGGCAATTGGGAAATCTATATTAATATTATTCATTTTTCTTCCAATGCTGATCAAATGTTAATGATTATTATAAAAAGTTATTATTCCAGCTTTACTTAATATAAAAATTAATAATTTAAAAAATTATAAAATAAACAAGCCACTACTGAATGTATTCAAAAACGTTCTTTAGAGTTTTTTTTTCGGAAGATTAGTAGTCATTATAATTTACAAAGTGACTTACCTGTTTACTTAAATCAAATAAATATTTCTCCTGGACAACTGATTTTTGGAATTGTATATCCAATATTGTTTCTGAAAAAAGCGAAGATATCAGCAATAATTTTTCAAAATTTGATATTTTAACTTTTTGAATATTAAAAATATCAGTTGTTAAAGTCATCATCATGATAATGCATCAAGCGCAAGGATGTGATCATCATTCATTATTTCTAATTTAAACTTTATTCATAAAATTACAATTACGTTTATCTCATGTAAGGCAATTTATTTAGAAAACGTAATTGATTTTACTCTAGCAATGCAATTCTTTAAAAGTTATTTTTTTTCTGTTTGCCTTAAATATTAGAACAAACATTGTAAAGCAATATGTAAATAATTAAAGTTCCTTCTATTAATTCTAAGGTCATAGATTGTTTGGGATCATTATATCGCACGTAAGTATTTTCAGAGCAAAACGGCAGAAATCATCATAAATTTTTTTGTTTCAAAATTTTCTGAGAATTATAACAAAAATAGTGTATCTTACTAAGCAAAATAAAGTCAATGATTTATTTAGTTGAGAAGAAATAATATTAAGGCATCTCGTTAAATTTGATTAATGTGTTTTGCAAAAGTATTGAAAATAATTTGCTCACCTTTTCTTGTTTCAAATGTCAAAAGTTTGCTTCGCCTAAAATAGAAAAAAGATCAGAATTAAAAAAACTAAATTAAAATTGAGCAACTTTTATAAAATTATTAAAACTACTTCAGTAATATATTTGTTATCATAAAAACAGACTTTCAAAGTAGCAAAATTCTCATCACGTTAGGTTATAGACAAAATTCATTAAAAATATCAGGACAAACAAATATTTATTAAATATTTACCAATAATTTATCTTCTTTTTGCATTTTATTTCCTAATATTGTTTTGCATTTTAAAATATATGACAACTCTTGTTATTTTTCGGGTTCAAATTCTTTCATGGTAGAAATTGTCAGTTTTTTATACAATTATACTTTCATTCAAATTGAGTTATTACTCTTTTCTGGTTTTATTTCCGAAATGGAAATCATGTGGTATCAAAGTATTTTCAGAACAAAAGAGTAAAAATCATCATAAGTTCTAGTTTAAATATCCGAAATTATGGAAGATTGTAGCAAAGATAATGTTATTACAGAATAAAATAAATCAGTATGTAGTTTGTGTACTTGACAAGAAATCCATGCAGAATACGTCATCTTGCCAAATTTAATTAATGTGTTTTGTAATAGTATTCAAAATATTTTGCTCACCATTTTTGTTTTTTTATTTTTTATAAATTATGAATCGTTTGCGTCACCTAAAATAGAAAAAAATTGAGAAACAAAGCTAAAGGCGGATATCTGGTTTCATGTTGCTAAAAGCTACATCAGTAATATATTTGATATCATTAGACTTTTCAAAAGACTTTCAGAGTGACTCTATTCTCATCACGTTTGACCATAGGCAAGTTTCATGAAAAGTAAACCTTTATTTATTAAATACTTACCAATAGTTTATCTTCTCTTTCCATTTTGTTTCCTAAACTGATCGAATAGTGGTGAATACTAAGAAAGCTTTGTATAAACATTTTTTTATTTCATTTTTCCTGTAATTATTCCTTCTAATTTGAAAGATTATCCCCTGACAATTTGGAAATCTTCATTAATATTATTAATTTTCTTCCAATGCCTATCGAATGTTAATGAATATTATGAAAATTTATTATTCCAACTATACTTAATTTAAAAAATTCTAAAAAATATGTCAGGCACAGATTTTACATCACGAATAATCTCAACGACTGTTTAATTTGTCATCACGATTAATTATACCCAAAATTAATTAAGAATTCCACATAAATAGTTGTTTATAAAAAAATTATCAGTTATTTATCTCTTTTTTCCATTTTCTGTCGTTACATTTTCTTCTATTTTATAACCACAAATATTGGGTTTTTTTTTGTCTAGTTCAATTTGTTTAGCAGTATAAGGGTAATATTGTCAAAGTGTTTTTTATAATTATATTTTCTAATTTTTTTTTTCTATTCACCCTAAAATTAAAATAAACTTAGTAACGTAGCAAATAAATAATTGAAGCTTTCCTGGTACTAATTTTAAAGTCAGAGATTATTTGAAATCATTATGCGGCAGGTAAGCATTTTCAAGACAACAGGGCAGAAATCATCATAAGTTTATGCTGATATGTTTTAGAATTATGTAAGAATTGTAACAGGAATATCTTATTAAACAAAATAAATCAGTAGTTTGTTTACTTGAGAAGAAATAATTATTAAGCCATCTTTACAAACTTGATTCATGTGCTTTTTGTAATAGTATTGAAAATATTTTGCTCATCTGTTTTTTTGTTGTAATTTTTTCTGTATTTTCTATGAATTGGCAATAGTTTGCGTCACCTAAAATATAAAAAAAAATACAAAACTAAAAGTAGGCAATGTGTTTAATGTTATTAAAAATATGTCAGTAATATATTTTATATCTTTAAAAAAAATCAAAATCTTTATCACCTTATTTTTTCTTACATTTTATTTATAAAATATTATAACTTACTTTCTATTTTATTTAATTTTATTTCCTTGTTTTTTAAAATTCTATATTGCAACACTTTTTGGCTTCCGAGTTCACATTCTTTTAGTAGAATAGGGGTAAAATTGTTCCAATATTTTATAAGGTTATATTATCTTTTAATTGATTTTGCATGATTATTCCTTTGACAATTGCCTCATCTCCATTAAAATGATTGAATTTTTACATACACTGATCGAATATTAACAGATGCTATCAAGAGTTCATTTTCAGTTTCATTTAATTAAATGAATAATTGAAGGAATTCTTGTCCTGCAACAAAAAAAGGGTTAATCAATGTGTTCAGAAAATTTTTTATAAAATTGTTTTTTTTTAGAAGATCAGCAGATACGAGAGTTATCATTTTAATATTTCAAACTGTATTAGTCATCATTCATCATAAAGAAACACAATATTTCGGGAATATTATTTTGAATTTATTACCTGAATAAAACTAACGACTGCTTTTCTAAATTCACCATTCACCTTAAGAAGTTTAAAAAATATGTATTTAAAATATTTATTTCGATTCTTTGTTTGGTTGTATTTTTTCCTCTTATAGTTTGCTTCATCTTAAATAGAAAAAATAACAAAATAAATAAATGCAATTAAAAGCAAATTTCTTGTTTAATGTTATTTAAAACTACATCAGTAATATATTTGATATCATTAGAAGAGACCTTCAGATGAACAAAATCCTCATCACGTCTGATTGTGGGAAAAATTCATAAAAATATCATTTATTCCTTCATGAAAACTAAATAGTTTACTTATTATTTTGTAGTATTTTCTTGTATTTTTTAATTTTATGTGGCAATTTTTTTTATGTTTTCAAGTTCAAATTTTTTAGGAGGAAAGGAGTAAAATTGTCAAAGTATTTTATGCCACTTGTATTTTGTTTTCAATTTGCATGATTATTAATAATTTAAGGAATTCTGGGTTGTCTTGTAACAAAAAAGGGTTAACTAGTGTGTTCAGGATGGTTGATAACCTTTTCTTTCAGATCAGTTGCTGTGAGGGTTATCATTTTAATATTTTTAAACTATGTGCATTAGTTCTAATTATGAAAAGTTACTATTTCAGTTCCACCTAGGAAATAATATTAAGCCATCTCTCCAAATTTGATTAATGTCTTTAGTAATATAGTATTGAATGAAAATAGTTTGCTCACCTCTTTTTCTTCTAATTTTTGCTGCATTTTTTTATGAATTGTCAATAGTTTGCTCCACCTAAAATAGAAATAAAAACAAAATTGAAAAACCAAATTAATAGTTGGCAACATTTAATGTTATTAAAACTACATCAGTTATATATTTGATATCATTAAAAAAGACTTTCAGAGTTTCAAAATCTTCATCATGTTTGATTATAGACAAAATTCATTAAAAGTATCATGAAAACAAATATTTATTAAATACTTACCAATAGCTTATCTTCTCTTTCCATTGTGTTTCTTATACTGATCGAATATTAGCGAATACTAAGAAAATTTCGTAATTCAGTTTTACATAATTAAAAAATTAATATTTGATGAAATTCTGAGGTGTCCTGCAACAAAAGTGGGGCTAATTATTGTGTACAGAATAGTTTTATAAACTTGTTCTTTCAGAATATCAGTGACTATGAGGGTTATCATTTTAATATTTCAAACTGTGTGCATTGGTATTTGTCATCATAAGAGAAAACACAATAATTTGTGAATATTATTTTAGATTTATTACCTGAGCAAAAGTAAAGGTTGTTTCTCTAAATTCAGGATTCACATTGCATTAAAAAGTTTTGAAAATCTCATTTAAAATATTCCCAAATATTCCTCGAAGACATAAGGCAAAATGAATAATTTTGGTTAATTATTTTTAAAAGTAATTTGAAAAATGTTACTCTCAACTTAGTTCTGATCTAATATATTTTATTAATTGGTTTGAGTAGACAATTAATGGTAGTATGGGTTTCCGTAGGAACTTCAATCCAAGATGTTTTGTCTATAAAGTGCTCTTCTGAGCAAGTAACTTTAGGAATGCAATGTAATTTCTGAAAAAAAAACAGAAAAATGGGTCATAATTTTTTTAATTGAACGCTTTATATTTTTTTCGAATATTAAAGACTTCAGCGGTTGTAGTTCTCATCATTGTGAAGCATCAAACGGAATGAGTATCATCATCATTTGTTATTTCGATTTTACGATTTTATTTATCATGTTAAAATAGGAAAGAAACTTACCAAAAATTAACTGGATGGATCCCTCTTATAAGGTAATTTGTTCTTGAAATTTGCTTGGTTTTATTTCTCTAATGCAGTTTTTCAAAAGCTATTTTCTAGTATATGCCCTGAAATGAGAACAGGTAAAGTTGGAAGGTATTGTGTTCATAATTGAAACTTTTTTCGTCTAAGGAGTTTTAAAATCAAATTATTTGAAATCATTATTTCATAGATACATAGTTTCAGAACAAAAGGATAAAAATCATCGTAAATGTTTGCCGATTATTTAATATTTAATATGATGCAAGAACTATTCAGGCAAATAAATGAAATAAAACTCTTAATTGTTTACAAAACAAATAGGTAGTTTATTTCCTTGAGAAGGAACAATACTAAAAATGCCTTTACTTCCAATATATTTAATTAATACTTTTTTTTGTAATAGCAAAGATATTTTACTTACCATTTATCTTGGTCTTTGCTGCTGTATTTTTTTAAATTATCGTTTTCTTTATCTGCAACAGAAACAAAATAATCTTATGTTAACAAATAAAACTAAAATCCCACAAGCTATTTAGAATATTGAAAATATATCAGTAACAGATTTTACATCACGATTAATATCAACGACTGTCTAATTTGTCATCATGACTAATAATGTACAAAATTCATTAAAAACATTTATTTCTTCACAAGAAACAAATATTCATTTATGAATTTTTTTTTTCTGTAATTATTCTTTCTAATTTGAAAGATTATCCCCTGGCAATTGGGAAATCTATATTAATATTATTCATTTTTCTTCCAATGCTGATCAAATGTTAATGATTATTATAAAAAATTATTATTCCAGCTTTACTTAATATAAAAATTAATAATTTAAAAAATTATAAAATAAACAAGCCACTACTCAATGTATTCAAAAACGTTCTTTAGAGTTCTTTTTTCGGAAGATTAGTAGTCATTATAATTTACAAAGTGACTTACCTGTTTACTTAAATCAAATAAATATTTCTCCTGGACAACTGATTTTTGGAATTGTATATCCAATATTGTTTCTGAAAAAAGCGAAGATATCAGCAATAATTTTTCAAAATTTGATATTTTAACTTTTTGAATATTAAAAATATCAGTTGTTAAAGTCATCATCATGATAATGCATCAAGCGCAAGGATGTGATCATCATTCATTATTTCTAATTTAAACTTTATTCATAAAATTACAATTACGTTTATCTCATGTAAGGCAATTTATTTAGAAAACGTAATTGATTTTACTCTAGCAATGCAATTCTTTAAAAGTTATTTTTTTTCTGTTTGCCTTAAATATTAGAACAAACATTGTAAAGCAATATGTAAATAATTAAAGTTCCTTCTATTAATTCTAAGGTCATAGATTGTTTGGGATCATTATATCGCACGTAAGTATTTTCAGAGCAAAACGGCAGAAATCATCATAAATTTTTTTGTTTCAAAATTTTCTGAGAATTATAACAAAAATAGTGTATCTTACTAAGCAAAATAAAGTCAATGATTTATTTAGTTGAGAAGAAATAATATTAAGGCATCTCGTTAAATTTGTTTAATGTGTTTTGCAATAGTATTGAAAATAATTTGCTCACCTTTTCTTGTTTGAAATGTCAATAGTTTGCTTTGCCTAAAATAGAAAAAAGAACATAATTAAAAAAACTAAAATAAAATTCAACAACTTTTATAATATTATTAAAACTACTTCAGTTATATATTTGATATCACAAAAAAAGACTTTCGGAGTAGCAAAATTCTCATCACGTTAGGTTATATACAAGATTCATTAAAAATATCAGGAAAAACAAATATTTATTAAATATTTACCAATAATTTTTCTTCTCTTTGCGCTTTATTTCCTAATTTTGTTTTGCATTTTAAAATATATGACAATTCTTGTTATTTTTCGGGTTCAAATTCTTTCATGGATCTGTAGAAATTGTCAGTTTTTCATACAATTATACTTTCATTCAAATTGGGTTATTACTCTTTTCTCGTATTAATTCTGAAATTAGAGATTATTTGAATTCATGTGGCATCTAAGTATTTTCAATACAAAATGGCAAAAATCATTATAAATTTTTTAAATATTCGAAATTATGGAACATTGTAATAAAAATAGTGTATTACTTACTTACTGAACAAAATAAATCAGTAGTTTGTTTACTTGAGAAGAAACATTACTAAGCCATCTTGTCAAATTTGATTAATGTGTCTTTTAAAAGTATTGAAAATATTTTGTGACTATGTGACTATGAGAGATATCATTTTAATATTTCAGAACTGTGTGCATTAGTATTAGTCATCATAAGGAAACGCAATAATTTACGAATATTATTTTGGATTTATTACCTGAAAGGTAATAAAGGTTGTTTCTCTAAATTCAGAAGTCACATTGCTTAATGTACTTCCAATGCAAAAAATTTCAAAATTTTTCGTTATTAAAGAAAATTGAAAAACGTTGCTTTCAATTTAGTTATGATTTGAGATATTGTATTAATTGGTTGAGTAGACAATTAACGGTACTGGTTTCCGTAGGAACTTTAATTCAAGATGTCTTGCCTATAAAAATAACTTATTACTCTACTCTACCCACCTAGAGTTTATTAAATTCAGTTTTCTTCTGAGCAACTAACTATTGGAATCCAATGTAATTTCTGAAAAAAGACAAAAACATGAGTCATAATTTCCCAAAATTGTACACTTTGTAATTTTTTTCGATATTATAAACATCAGCGGTTGTAGTTTTAATCATCGTGAAGCTTCAAACGGAATGAGTATCATCATTTGTTATTTCGATTTTACAATTTTATTTATCAAACTAGATTAGAGAAGAAACACTTACCAAAAATTCATTGGATGGAACCCTGATATATAATGCAATTTGTTCTTGAAATTTGCTTGATTTTATTTCTCTAATGCAGCTCTTCTAAAGATATTTTCTAGTATTTGTCCTGAAATCAGAACAGGTAAGGTTGTAAGGTATTGTGTCGATAATTGAAACTTTTTTGGTCTTATGAATTTTAAAATCAGATTATTTAAGATCGTTATATCATAGATAAATAGTGTCAGAACAAAAGGGCAAAAATCATCATAAATGTTTGCTGATTACTTTAATTTGATGCAAGAATTGTTCAGGAAAGTATGTAATTGAAATAAAATCGTTAATTGAATATTAAACAAATGAATAGTTTATGTTCTTGAGAACAAACTATAGTAGAAATGTCTTTACTTCCAATACATTTAATTAATATATTTTTTTTTATAATAGTAAAGATATTTTACTCACCATTTATCTTGGTCCTCGCTGCTGTGTTTTTTTATAGTATTCTCTTTATCTGCAACGGGAACAAAATAATGTTAAGAGATAAAACTAAAGTATGTTGCTTACTATTTTTTTGGTAATTTTTGGATATTTTGTATAAATTATCGATCGCTTCCTTCATCTAAAAGAGGGAAAAAATTAAAAAGCCGAGCCAAAAGCAGACAACTTATTCGATATTATAAAAAGGTACATCAGTAATATATTTGATTTCATTAAAAGAGACCTTCAGATCAGGATAATTCTCATCACGTTTGATCATCGGCAAAATTTATAAAAATATCATTTATTCCTTCATGTAAAAAGGATAGTTTACCTTTTATTTTGTAACATTTTCTTGTATTTTAAAATTTGATGTGGCAACTCTTTTTATGGTTTCGAGTTCTAATTCTTTTACGAGAGGAATCAAATTGTCAAAATGTTTTGTGGCGCTGTACTCTCTTTTCAATTCGCATGATTATTAATAATTGAAGCAATTCTGGAGTGTTCTGCAGCAAAAGAAAAAGGTTAATTAATGCTTTTAGAAACGTTTGATCAAACTTTTTCTTTCGGAAGATCGGTTGCTGTTAGATTTATCATATTAGTATCAAAGTTGTTTCTTTAAATTCAATACTTACAATGGTTTAAGAAGTTTTCAGATATATATTTGAAACATTTCTAAATGTACCTCCAAGGCATTGAACAGCATTACAAATTTTCCGTAATTATTAAAAAAAAAAAAAATTGTTGAAACATGTTGCTCTCTCAAGTTAGTTTTAATTTAGTATATTTTATAAATTGGCTGAGCAGACAATTAAGAGCACAAACAATATTAAAAATGTTTATACTTCCACCGCCGTCAATTAATACGTTCTTTCTAATAGTGTTGTTTGGTTGTATTTTTTCTTATTATGGTTTGCTTTACTTACAATAGGAAAAAAAGTAATATTAAGTGGTGATACTAAAAGCAGACGGGGTGTTTAAAAGATTATTGAAAAATATATCAGTACCAGATTTTACACCACGAAAAGTATCTTACTATCTAATTTGCCATCATGATTAATGTATTTTGTAATAATATTGGCCTTATTTTACTCACTATGTTATTTTTTGTTAATGGTAAAGATATTTTACTCACCATTTATCTTGGTCCTCGCTACTGTGTTTGTTCATATTATCGTTCTCTTTATCTGCAACAGGAACAAAATAATGTTTAGAGATAAAACTAAAGTATGTTGCTTACTATTTTTTTGGTAATTTTTGGGTATTTTGTATGAATTATCGATCGCCTCCTTCATCTAAAAGAGAGAAAAAATTAAAAAGCCGAGCCAAAAGCAGACAACTTATTCGATATTATAAAAAGCTACATCAGTAATATATTTGATTTCATTAAAAGAGACCTTCAGATCAGGATAATTCTCATCACGTTTGATCATAGGCAAAATTTATAAAAATATCATTTATTCCTTCATGTAAAAAGGATAGAGTTTACCTTTTATTTTGTAACATTTTCTTGTATTTTAAAATTTGATGTGGCAACTCTTTTTATGGTTTCGAGTTCTAATTCTTTTAGGAGAGGAATAAAATTGTCAAAATATTTTGTGGCGCTGTACTCGCTTTTCAATTCGCATGATTATTAATAATTCAAGCAATTCTTAAGTGTTCTGCAATAAAAGAAAGGGTTAATTAATGTGTTCAGAAATGTTTGATAAAACTTTTTCTTTCGGAGGATCAGTTTGCTGTTAGAGTTATCATTTTAATATTTCAAAACTGTGTGCATTAGTCATCATAAGAAAACAGAATAATTCTTGAATATTATTTTAGATTTATTACCTGAACAAAAGTAAAAGTTGTTTCTATAAATTTAATACTTTCGAAATGTACTTCCAAGACATTGAACAGCATTACAAATTTTCGGTAATTAAAAAAAAATAATAAATTGTTGAAACATGTTGCTCTCTCAAGTTAGTTTTAATTTAGTATATTTTATAAATTGGTTGAGTAGGCAATTAAGAGCAGAAACAATTCTAAAAATGTTTTTACTTCCACCGCCTTTAATTAATTCTTTGTAATTATGAAAATATTTCTCTCATAATTTTTTGTTTGGTTGTAGTCTTACTTATTATCGTTTGCTTTACTTACAATAGGAAAAACAGTAATATTAAGTGGTTATACTAAAAGATTATTGAAGAATATATCAGTACCATATTTTACATCACGAAAAGTATCTACTATCTAATTTGGCATCATGATTAATGTATATTGTAATAGTATTGACAATATTTTACTCACTATTTTTTTTTATAATTTTTGGTTATATTTTCTATGAATTATCAATGGTTTGCCTCACCTAAAATAGAAAAAATAATAATAAACGAAACTAAATGAGGGTTCATGTTACTAAAAAAACTACATCAGTAATATATTTGATATCATTAACAAAGGCCTTCAGTGCGTACAAATCTTCATCACGTTTGATTATAGGCAAAATACATTAAAAATAAATATTTATTAAATATTTACCAATAGATTATCTTCTCCTTCCATTACATTTCCCAACATTTTCTTGTATTTTAAAATATATGGCAACGTTATTATTTTTCGAGTTCAAATGATAATGTAATGATTGATGTATGTATTTTGCAATAGTATTGACAATATTTTCCTCATCACTTTTTTCGTCTAATTGGTTAATTTTATTATGAATTATCGATTTCATGTTACTAAAAACTACATCAGTAATATATTTGATATCATTAAAAAATGCGTTCAAAACGTCCACATACTCATCACGTTTGCTTATAGACAAAAATTCATTTAATATATCATTTAGAATAAACCTTTATTTATTAGATATTTACCAATAGTTTATCTTCTCTTTCCATTTTATTTCCTAACATTTTCTGTATTTTAAAAATATATGGCAATCTTTTTTTTCCCGAATTCAAATTCTTTTAGCAGTAGAGCTTTAAACATTGTCAAAGTGTACCAAACAATTATACTCTCTTTCAAATTTGCCAGATTATCCCTTAAAAATTCAGTCATTGCTTTTTCTTTGTATTAATTCTAAAATTAGAGTTTACTTAAAATAATTTTATCATAGATAAGTATTTTCAGAACAAAAGAGCAGAAATAATTATAAATTAAGGCTTAAATGTGTTCTGTTAGTAGTTTATTTTCTCGAGAACAAACTGCAAATGTTAAAAATGTTTTTACTTCCAATACATTTAATTAAATACGGCTTTTGTAATAGTGAAGATATTTTACTCACCATTTACCTTTGTCCTTTCTCCTGCTGTATTTCCCCATATTATCGTTTTCTCTATGTACAACAGGAACAAGATAATGTCAAGTGATGAAACTAAAAGCCAACAATGTATTTAAAAAACTGAAAAATATATCAGTAACAGATCTTACATCAGGATTAATATCAGCGACTGTCTAATTTGTCATCATGATTAATAGTGTATAAAATTCATTAGACATTTATTTCGTGTTAAGAAATAAATATTTATCTACTTCTTTGGTTCTTTTTCATTTTAAGTTTTTTTATTTGTTTGATTAAATTTTTTTTAGCAGTAAAGGGGTAAAATTGTCATTTGTATTTTCAATTTAAACTTTATTCACAAAATTAGAATAAGATAGGTATGTTTTCGTAAGGTATTTTATTAAGAAAATGTTAGTGATTTTACTATTGCAAAGCAATTATTTGGAAGCTATTTTATTCTATTTGACATAAAATTACAGTAAACATTTTAAAGCATCATATATGTAATTGAAGCTTCCCATTCTATTAATTCTAAAGTCAAAAGTTTATTTGAAATCATTATATCGCACGTAAGTATTTTCAGAACAAAACGGCAGAAATCGTCATAAATTTTTACTCAAAAATCGAAATTATAGGAGATTTTAATAAAAGTGCTGTATTACTTACCGAACAAGATAAATGAATAGTTTGTTTACTTGAGAAGAAATAATATTAAGCCGTCTTGCTAAATTTTCTTTGTAATAGTATTGAAAATATTTTGCTCACCACTTTTTTTTTGTAATTTTTGGGTATTTTTTTATGAATTATCGGTCGTTTGCTTCGCCTAAAAGATAGAAAAAAAAATAAAAATCGGAATTAAAAGCAGACAACTTGTTCAATGTTATTAAAAACTACGTCAGTAATATATTTGATATCATTAGAAGAGACCTTCAGATGAACAAAATCCTCATCACGTTTGATTGTGAGAAAAATTCATAAAAATATAATTTATTCCTTCATGAAAAATAAATAGTTTACCTATTATTTTATAGTATTTTCTTGAATTTTTAAATTTTATGTGGCAACTTGTTTTTATGTTTTAGGAGGAAAGTAATAAAATTTGTCAAAGTATTTAATGCCACTTGCATTTTGTTTTCAATTTGTATGATTATTAATAATTTAAGGAATTCTGGGTTGTCTTGTAACAAAAAAGGATTTAATTAGTGTGTTCAGGATGGTTGATAAAAACTTTTTCTTTCAGATAAGTAGCTATCTCTTCAAATTTGATTAATGTGTTTAGTAATAGTATTAGAAATAGTTTGCTCACCTCTTTTCCTTGTAATTTTTGCTGTATTTTTTTATCAATTGTCAATAGTTTGCTCCGCTTAAAATAGAAAAAAAGAATAGAATTAATAAAACGAAATTAAAAGTGAGCAACTTGGATAATGTTATTAAAACTACATCAGTAATATATTTGATATCATTAAAAAAGACTTCAGAGTGACAAAACCCTCATCATGTTTGATTATAGACAAAATTCGTTAAAAATATCATGAAAAACAAATATTTATTAAACATTTACCAATAGTTTATCTTCTCTTTACATTTTATTTCCTAATATTTTCTTGCATTTAAAATATATGGCAATCCTTGTTATTTTTCAGGGTCGAGTTCTTTCTTCGAGCTGTAAAAATTGTCTAAGCTTTTCATACAATTATGCCTTCATTCAAATGGCAAACATCATCATATCGAAATTATGGAAGATTGTAACAAAAATAGTGTATTACTTACTGAACAAAATAAATCAGTATTTGTTTACTTGACAAGAAACATTACTAAGCCAGCCATCTTGCCAAATTTGATTAATGTGTTTTGTAATAGTATTGAAAATATTTTGCTCACCATTTTTTTTGTCATTTTGCGTATTTTTTTTGGAATTATGAATCGTTTGCGTCACCTAAAATAGAAAAAAAAATAATTGAGAAACGAAACTAAAGGCGGATATCTGGTTTCATGTTAGTAAAAACTACATCAGTAATATATTTGATATCATTAGAAAAGACTTTCAGAGTGAGTCTATCCTCATCACGTTTGATCATAGGCAAATTTCTTGAAAAGTAAACATTTATTTATTAAATACTTACCAATAGCTTATCTTCTCTTTCCATTTTGTTTCCTAAACTGATTGAATATTAGTGAATATTAAGAAAACTTCGTAATTCAGTTTTACTTAATTAAAAAATTAATATTTGAAGAAGTTCTGAGGTGTCCTGCAACAAAAATGTGGCTAATTAATGTGTACAGAATAGTTTTATAAAATTTATCCTTTCAGAATATCAGTGACTATGACGAGAGATATCATTTTAATGTTTCAAAACTGTGTGCATTAGTACTAGTCGTCAGTAGGAAACGGAATAATTTGCCAATATTATTTTGGATTTATTACCTGGAAGGTAGTAAATGTTGTTTCTCTAAATTCAGTAGTGACATTGCTTTAAAATATGTATTTAAAGGAGATTCCCAAATGTACTTCCAAGGCATAAAACCATCAAATTTTTTTGTTATTAGAAACAATTGAAAAACGTTGTTTTCAAGTTAGTTTTGATTTAAGATATTTTATTATTTGGTTGAATAGACAATTAATGTTCGTATTGGTTTCCGTAGGAACTTTAAGATGTCGTCTTATCTATAAAAATAACTTATTACTCTATCCACCTAGAGTTTATTACATTCACTGTTCTTCTAAGCAACTAACTTTAGGAATCCAATGTAATTTCTGAAAAAAAAACAGAAAAATGGGTCATAATTTTTTTAATTGAAGACTTTATAAGTTTTTCTAATTTTAAAGACTTCAGCGGTTGTAGTTCTCATCATTGTGAAGCATCAAACGGAATGAGTATCATCATCATTTGTTATTTGGATTTTACAATTTTATTTATCAAATTAGAATAGGAAAGAAATTACCAAAAATTAACTGGATGGTACCCTCTATAAGGCAATTTGTTCTTGAAATTTGCTTGGTTTTATTTCTCAAATGCAGTTTTTCAAAAGCTATTTTCTAGTATTTGCCCTGAAATGAGAACAGGTAAAGTTGTAAGGTATTGTGTTCATAATTGAAACTTTTTTCGTCTAAGGAATTTTAAAATTAGATTATTTGAAATCATTATGTCATAGATACATAGTTTCAGAACAAAAGGGCAAAAATCATGATAAATGTTTACCGATTATTTTATATTTAATATGATGCAAGAACTATTCAGGCAAATAAATGAAATAAAATTGTTAATTGCTTACAAAACAAATAGGTAGTTTATTTCCATGAGAAGAAACAATACTAAAAATGCCTTTACTTCCAATATATTTAATTAATACTTTTTTTTGTAATAGCAAAGATATTTTACTTACCATTTATCTTGGTCTTTGCTGCTGTATTTTTTTAAATTATCGTTTTCTTTATCTGCAACAGAAACAAAATAATCTTATGTTAACAAATAAAACTAAAATCCCACAAGCTATTTAAAATATTGAAAATATATCAGTAACAGATTTTACATCACGATTAATATCAACGACTGTCTAATTTGTCATCATGACTAATAATGTACAAAATTCATTAAAAACATTTATTTCTTCACAAGAAACAAATATTCATTTATGAATTTTTTTTTTTCTGTAATTATTCTTCCTAATTTGAAAGATTATCTAATGAAAGATTCTGATACATGAAAGATTATCCCCTGGCAATTGGGAAATCTATATTAATATTATTCATTTTTCTTCCAATGCTGATCAAATGTTAATGATTATTATAAAAAGTTATTATTCCAGCTTTACTTAATATAAAAATTAATAATTTAAAAAATTATAAAATAAACAAGCCACTACTCAATGTATTCAAAAACGTTCTTTAGAGTTTTTTTTTCGGAAGATTAGTAGTCATTATAATTTACAAAGTGACTTACCTGTTTACTTAAATCAAATAAATATTTCTCCTGGACAACTGATTTTTGGAATTGTATATCCAATATTGTTTCTGAAAAAAGCGAAGATATCAGCAATAATTTTTCAAAATTTGATATTTTAACTTTTTGAATATTAAAAATATCAGTTGTTAAAGTCATCATCATGATAATGCATCAAGCGCAAGGATGTGATCATCATTCATTATTTCTAATTTAAACTTTATTCATAAAATTACAATTACGTTTATCTCATGTAAGGCAATTTATTTAGAAAACGTAATTGATTTTACTCTAGCAATGCAATTCTTTAAGTTATTTTTTTTCTGTTTGCCTTAAATATTAGAACAAACATTGTAAAGCAATATGTAAATAATTAAAGTTCCTTCTATTCATTCTAAGGTCATAGATTGTTTGGGATCATTATATCGCACGTAAGTATTTTCAGAGCAAAACGGCAGAAATCATCATAAATATTTTTGTTTCAAAATTTTCTGAGAATTATAACAAAAATAGTGTATCTTACTAAGCAAAATAAAGTCAATGATTTATTTAGTTGAGAAGAAATAATATTAAGGCATCTCGTCAAATTTGATTAATGTGTTTTGCAATAGTATTTAAAATAATTTGCTCACCTTTTCTTGTTTCAAATGTCAATAGTTTGCTTCGCCTAAAATAGAAAAAAGAACATAATTAAAAAAACTAAATTAAAATTGAGCAACTTTTATAATATTATTAAAACTACTTCAGTAATATATTTGATATCACAAAAAAAGACTTTCAGAGTAGCAAAATTCTCATCACGTTAGGTTATATACAAAATTCATTAAAAATATCAGGAAAAGCAAATATTTATTAAATATTTACCAATAATTTATCTTCTCTTTGCATTTTATTTCCTAATATTGTTTTGCATTTTAAAATATATGACAACTCTTGTTATTTTTCGGGTTCAAATTCTTTCATGGATCTGTAGAAATTGTCAGTTTTTCATACAATTATACTTTCATTCAAATTGGGTTATTACTCTTTTCTCGTATTAATTCTGAAATTAGAGATTATTTGAAATCATGTGGCACCTAAGTATTTTCAATACAAAATGGCAAAAGTCATTATAAATTTTTTAAATATTCGAAATTATGGAACATTGTAATAAAAATAGTGTATTACTTACTTACTGAACAAAATAAATCAGTAGTTTGTTTACTTGAGAAGAAACATTACTAAGCCATCTTGTCAAATTTGATTAATGTGTCTTGTAAAAGTATTGAAAATATTTTGTGACTATGAGAGATATCATTTTAATATTTCAGAACTGTGTGCATTAGTACTAGTCATCATAAGGAAACGCAATAATTTACGAATATTATTTTGGATTTATTACCTGAAAGGTAATAAAGGTTGTTTCTCTAAATTCAGAAGTCACATTGCTTTAAAATTTATATTTAAAACACATTCCCAAATGTACTTCCAATGCATAAAATATCAAAATTTTTCGTTATTAAAGAAAATTGAAAAACGTTGCTTTCAATTTGAGATATTGTATTAATTGGTTGAGTAGACAATTAACGGTACTGGTTTCCGTACCCACCTAGAGTTTATTAAATTCAGTTTTCTTCTGAGCAACTAACTATTGGAATCCAATGTAATTTCTGAAAAAGACAAAAACATTAGTCATAATTTCCCAAAATTGTACACTTTGTAATTTTTTTCGATATTATAAACATCAGCGGTTGTAGTTTTAATCATCGTGAAGCTTCAAACGGAATGAGTATCATCATCATTTGTTATTTCGATTTTACAATTTTATTTATCAAATTAGAATAGAGAAGAAACACTTACCAAAAATTCATTGGATGGAACCCTGATATATACTGCAATTTGTTCTTGAAATTTGCTTGATTTTATTTCTCTAATGCAGCTCTTCTAAAGATATTTTCTAGTATTTGTCCTGAAATCAGAACAGGTAAGGTTGTAAGGTATTATGTCGATAATTGAAACTTTTTTGGTCTTATGAATTTTAAAATCAGATTATTTAAAATCGTTATATCATAGATAAATAGTTTCAGAACAAAAGGGGCAAAAATCATCATAAATGTTTGCTGATTACTTTAATTTGATGCAAGAATTGTTCAGGAAAGTAATTGAAATAAAATCGTTAATTGTATATTAAACAAATGAGTAGTTTATGTTCTTGAGAACAAACTATAATAGAAATGTCTTTACTTCCAATACATTTAATTAATATATTTTTTTTTATAATAGTAAAGATATTTTACTCACCATTTATCTTGGTCCTCGCTGCTGTGTTTTTTTATAGTATTCTCTTTATCTGCAGCGGGAACAAAATAATGTTAAGAGATAAAACTAAAATATTTTGCTTACCATTTTTTGTGCTAATTTTAGTGTATTTTGTATGAATTATTGATCGCTTCCTTCATCTAAAAGAGAGAAAAAATTAAAAAGCGGAGCCAAAAGCAGACAACTTATTCGATATTATAAAAAGCTACATCAGTAATATATTTGATTTCATTAAAAGAGACCTTCAGATCAGGATAATTCTCATCACGTTTGATCATCGGCAAAATTTATAAAAATATCATTTATTCCTTCATGTAAAAAGGATAGTTTACCTTTTATTTTGTAACATTTTCTTGTATTTTAAAATTTGATGTGGGAACTCTTTTTATGGTTTCGAGTTCTAATTCTTTTAGGAGAGGAATCAAATTGTCAAAATGTTTTGTGGCGCTGTACTCTCTTTTCAATTCGCATGATTATTAATAATTGAAGCAATTCTGGAGTGTTCTGCAGCAAAAGAATTAATTAATGCTTTTAGAAACGTTTGATCAAACTTTTTCTTTCGGTAGATCGGTTGCTGTTAGATTTATCTTATTAGTATCAAAGTTGTTTCTTTAAATTCAATACTTACAATGGTTTAAGAAGTTTTCAGATATATATTTGAAACATTTCCAAATGTACCTCCAAGGCATTGAACAGCATTACAAATTTTCCGTAATTATTAAAAAAAAAATAAATTGTTGAAACATGTTGCTCTCTCAAGTTAGTTTTAATTTAGTATATTTTATAAATTGGCTGGGCAGACAATTAAGAGCACAAACAATATTAAAAATGTTTATACTTCCACCGCCTTCAATTAATACGTTCTTTCTAATAGTGTTGTTTGGTTGTATTTTTTCTTATTATGGTTTGCTTTACTTACAATAGGAAAAAAAGTAATATTAAGTGATGATACTAAAAGCAGACGGGGTGTTTAAAAGATTATTGAAAAATATATCAGTACCAGATTTTACACCACGAAAAGTATCTTACTATCTAATTTGCCATCATGATTAATGTATTTTGTAATAATATTGGCCATATTTTACTCACTATGTTATTTTTTGTTAATGGTAAAGATATTTTACTCACCATTTATCTTGGTCCTCGCTACTGTGTTTGTTCATATTATCGTTCTCTTTATCTGCAACAGGAACAAAATAATGTTTAGAGATAAAACTAAAGTATGTTGCTTACTATTTTTTTGGTAATTTTTGGGTATTTTGTATGAATTATCGATCGCCTCCTTCATCTAAAAGAGAGAAAAAATTAAAAAGCCGTGCCAAAAGCAGACAACTTATTCGATATTATAAAAAGCTACATCAGTAATATATTTGATTTCATTAAAAGAGACCTTCAGATCAGGATAATTCTCATCACGTTTGATCATAGGCAAAATTTATAAAAATATCATTTATTCCTTCATGTAAAAAGGATAGAGTTTACCTTTTATTTTGTAACATTTTCTTGTATTTTAAAATTTGATGTGGCAACTCTTTTTATGGTTTCGAGTTCTCTAATTCTTTTAGGAGAGGAATAAAATTGTCAAAATATTTTGTGGCGCTGTACTCGCTTTTCAATTCGCATGATTATTAATAATTCAAGCAATTCTGAAGTGTTCTGCAATAAAAGAAAGGGTTAATTAATATGTTCAGAAATGTTTGATAAAACTTTTTCTTTCGGAGGATCAGTTTGCTGTTAGAGTTATCATTTTAATATTTCAAAACTGTGTGCATTAGTCATCATAAGAAAACAGAATAATTCTTGAATATTATTTTAGATTTATTACCTGAACAAAAGTAAAAGTTGTTTCTATAAATTAAATACTTTCGAAATGTACTTCTGAGACATTGAACAGCATTACAAATTTTCGGTAATTAAAAAAAAATAATAAATTGTTGAAACATGTTGCTCTCTCAAGTTAGTTTTAATTTAGTATATTTTATAAATTGGTTGAGTAGGCAATTAAGAGCAGAAACAATTCTAAAAATGTTTTTACTTCCACCGCCTTTAATTAATTCTTTGTAATTATGAAAATATTTCCCTCATAATTTTTTGTTTGGTTGTAGTCTTACTTATTATCGTTTGCTTTACTTACAATAGGAAAAACAGTAATATTAAGTGGTGATACTAAAAGATTATTGAAGAATATATCAGTACCATATTTTACATCACGAAAAGTATCTACTATCTAATTTGGCATCATGATTAATGTATTTTGTAATAGTATTGACAATATTTTACTCACTATTTTTTTTTTATAATTTTTGGTTATATTTTCTTTGAATTATCAATGATTAGCCTCTCCTAAAATAGAAAAAATAATAATAAACGAAACTAAATGAGGGTAGCTACTTCATGTTACTAAAAAAACTACATCAGTAATATATTTGATATCATTAACAAAGGCCTTCAGTGCTTACAAATCTTCATCACGTTTGATTATAGGCAAAATACATTAAAAATAAATATTTATTAAATATTTACCAATAGATTATCTACTCTTTCCATTACATTTCCCAACATTTTCTTGTATTTTAAAATATATGGCAACGTTATTATTTTTCGAGTTCAAATGATAATGTAATGATTGATGTATGTATTTTGCAATAGTATTGACAATATTTTCCTAATCACTTTTTTTGTCTAATTGGTTCATTTTTTTATGAATTATCGATTTCATGTTACTAAGAACTACATCAGTAATATATCATTAAAAAATGCGTTCAGAACGTCCACATACTCATCACGTTTGCTTATAGACAAAAATTCATTTAATATATCATTTAGAATAAACCTTTATTTATTAGATATTTACCAATAGTTTATCTTCTCTTTCCATTTTATTTCCTAACATTTTCTGTATTTTAAAAATATATGGCAATCTTTTTATTTCACGAATTCAAATTCTTTTAGCAGTAGAGCTTTAAACATTGTCAAAGTGTACCAAACAATTATACTTTCTTTCGAATTTGCCAGATTATCCCTTGAAAATTCAGTCATTGCTTTTTCCTTGTATTAATTCTAAAATTAGAGTTTACTTAAAATCATTTTATCATAGATAAGTATTTTCAGAACAAAAGAGCAGAAATAATTATAAATTAAGGCTTAAATGTGTTCTGTTAGTAGTTTATTTTCTCGAGAACAAACTGCAAATGTTAAAAATGTTTTTACTTCCAATACATTTAATTAAATACGGCTTTTGTAATAGTGAAGATATTTTACTCACCATTTACCTTCGTCCTTTCTCCTGCTGTATTTCTCCATATTATCGTTTTCTCTATGTACAACAGGAACAAGATAATGTCAAGTGATGAAACTAAAAGCCAACAATGTATTTAAAAAACTGAAAAATATATCAGTAACAGATCTTACATCAGGATTAATATCAGCGACTGTCTAATTTGTCATCATGATTAATAGTGTATAAAATTCATTAGACATTTATTTCTTGTTAAGAAATAAATATTTATTTACTTCTTTGGTTCTTTTTCATTTTAAGTTTTTTTATTTGTTTGATTTAATTTTTTTTAGCAGTAAAGGGGTAAAATTGTCATTTGTATTTCCAATTTAAACTTTATTCACAAAATTAGAATAAGATAGGTATGTTTTCGTAAGGTATTTTATTAAGAAAATGTTAGTGATTTTACTATTGCAAAGCAATTATTTGGAAGCTATTTTATTCTATTTGACATAAAATTACAGTAAACATTTTAAAGCATCATATATGTAATTGAAGCTTCCCATTCTATTAATTCTAAAGTCAAAAGTTTATTTGAAATCATTATATCGCACGTAAGTATTTTCAGAACAAAACGGCAGAAATCGTCATAAATTTTTACTCAAAAATCGAAATTATAGAAGATTTTAATAAAAGTGGTGTATTACTTACCGAACAAGATAAATGAATAGTTTGTTTACTTGAGAAGAAATAATATTAAGCCGTCTTGCTAAATTTTCTTTCTAATAGTATTGAAAATATTTTGCTCACCACTTTTTTTTTGTAATTTTTGGGTATTTTTTATGAATTATCGGTCGTTTGCTTCGCCTAAAAGATAGAAAAAAAAATAAAAATCGGAATTAAAAGCAGACAACTTGTTCAATGTTATTAAAAACTACGTCAGTAATATATTTGATATCATTAGAAGAGACCTTCAGATGAACAAAATCCTCATCACGTTTGATTGTGAGAAAAATTCATAAAAATATAATTTATTCCTTCAAGAAAAATAAATAGTTTACCTATTATTTTACAGTATTTTCTTGAATGTTTTTATGTTTTAGGAGGAAAGTAATAAAATTTGTCAAAGTATTTAATGCCACTTGCATTTTGTTTTCAATTTGTATGATTATTAATAATTTAAGGAATTCTGGGTTGTCTTGTAACAAAAAAGGATTTAATTAGTGTGTTCAGGATGGTTGATAAAAACTTTTTCTTTCAGATAGTAGCTATCTCTCCAAATTTGATTAATGTGTTTAGTAATAGTATTAGAAATAGTTTGCTCACCTCTTTTCCTTGTAATTTTTGCTGTATTTTTTTATCAATTGTCAATAGTTTGCTCCGCTTAAAATAGAAAAAAAGAATAGAATTAATAAAACGAAATTAAAAGTGAGCAACTTGGATAATGTTATTAAAACTACATCAGTAATATATTTGATATCATTAAAAAAGACTTCAGAGTGATAAAACCCTCATCATGTTTGATTATAGACAAAATTCGTTAAAAATATCATGAAAAACAAATATTTATTAAACATTTACCAATAGTTTATCTTCTCTTTACATTTTATTTCCTAATATTTTCTTGCATTTAAAATATATGGCAATCCTTGTTATTTTTCAGGGTCGAGTTCTTTCTTCGAGCTGTAAAAATTGTCTAAGCTTTTCATACAATTATGCCTTCATTCAAATGGCAAACATCATCATATCGAAATTATGGAAGATTGTAACAAAAATAGTGTATTACTTACTGAACAAAATAAATCAGTATTTGTTTACTTGACAAGAAACATTACTAAGCTAGCCATCTTGCCAAATTTGATTAATGTGTTTTGTAATAGTATTGAAAATATTTTGCTCACCATTTTTTTTGTCATTTTGCGTATTTTTTTTGGAATTATGAATCGTTTGCGTCACCTAAAATAGAAAAAAAATAATTGAGAAACGAAACTAAAGGCGGATATCTGGTTTCATGTTAGTAAAAACTACATCAGTAATATTTGATATCATTAGAAAAGACTTTCAGAGTGAGTCTATCCTCATCACGTTTGATCATAGGCAAATTTCTTGAAAAGTAAACATTTATTTATTAAATACTTACCAATAGCTTATCTTCTCTTTCCATTTTGTTTCCTAAACTGATTGAATATTAGTGAATATTAAGAAAACTTCGTAATTCAGTTTTACTTAATTAAAAAATTAATATTTGAAGAAGTTCTGAGGTGTCCTGCAACAAAAATGTGGCTAATTAATGTGTACAGAATAGTTTAATAAAATTTATTCTTTCAGAATATCAGTGACTATGACGAGAGATATCATTTTAATGTTTCAAAACTGTGTGCATTAGTACTAGTCGTCAGTAGGAAACGGAATAATTTGCCAATATTATTTTGGATTTATTACCTGGAAGGTAGTAAATGTTGTTTCTCTAAATTCAGTAGTCACATTGCTTTAAAATATGTATTTAAAGGAGATTCCCAAATGTACTTCCAAGGCATAAAACCATCAAATTTTTTTGTTATTAGAAACAATTGAAAAACGTTGTTTTCAAGTTAGTTTTGATTTAAGATATTTTATTATTTGGTTGAATAGACAATTAATGTTCGTATTGGTTTCCGTAGGAACTTTAAGATGTCGTCTTATCTATAAAAATAACTTATTACTCTATCCACCTAGAGTTTATTACATTCAGTGTTCTTCTAAGCAACTAACTTTAGGAATCCAATGTAATTTCTGAAAAAAAAACAGAAAAATGGGTCATAATTTTTTTAATTGAACACTTTATAAGTTTTTCTAATTTTAAAGACTTCAGCGGTTGTAGTTCTCATCATTGTGAAGCATCAAACGGAATGAGTATCATCATCATTTGTTATTTGGATTTTACAATTTTATTTATCAAATTAGAATAGGAAAGAAATTACCAAAAATTAACTGGATGGTACCCTCTATAAGGCAATTTGTTCTTGAAATTTGCTTGGTTTTATTTCTCAAATGCAGTTTTTCAAAAGCTATTTTCTAGTATTTGCCCTGAAATGAGAACAGGTAAAGTTGTAAGGTATTGTGTTCATAATTGAAACTTTTTTCGTCTAAGGAATTTTAAAATTAGATTATTTGAAATCATTATGTCATAGATACATAGTTTCAGAACAAAAGGGCAAAAATCATGATAAATGTTTACCGATTATTTTATATTTAATATGATGCAAGAAATATTCAGGCAAATAAATGAAATAAAACTGTTAATTGTTTACAAAACAAATAGGTAGTTTATTTCCATGAGAAGAAACAATACTAAAAATGCCTTTACTTCCAATATATTTAATTAATACTTTTTTTTGTAATAGCAAAGATATTTTACTTACCATTTATCTTGGTCTTTGCTGCTGTATTTTTTTATATTATCGTTTTCTTTATCTGCAACAGAAACAAAATAATGTTATGTTAACAAATAAAACTAAAATCCCACAAGCTATTTAAAATATTGAAAATACATATATCAGTAACAGATTTTACATCACGATTAATATCAACGACTGTCTAATTTGTCATCATGACTAGTAATGTACAAAATTCATTAAAAACATTTATTTCTTCACAAGAAACAAATATTCATAAATGAAAATTTTTTTTTCTGTAATTATTCTATCTAATTTGAAAGATTATCCCCTGGCAATTGGGAAATCTATATTAATATTATTCATTTTTCTTCCAATGCTGATCAAATGTTAATGATTATTATAAAAAGTTATTATTCCAGCTTTACTTAATATAAAAATTAATAATTTAAAAAATTATATAATAACCAAGCCACTACTTAATTCAAAAACGTTCTTTAGAGTTTTTTTTTCGGAAGATTAGCAGTCATTGTAATTTCCAAAGTGACTTACCTGTTTATTTAAATTAAATAAATATTTCTCCTGGACAACTGATCTTTGGAATTGTATATCCAATATTCTTTCTGAAAAAGCGAAGATATCAGCAATAATTTTTCCAAATTTGATATTTTAACTTTTTGAATATTAAAAATATCAGTTGTTAAAGTCATCATCATGATAACGCATCAAGCGCAAGGATGTGATCATCATTCATTATTTCTAATTTAAACTTTATTCATAAAATTACAACTACGTTTATCTCATGTAAGGCAATTTATTTAGAAAACGTAATTGATACTCCATAAATTTTTTTATGTTTCAAAATTTTCTGAGAATTATAACAAAAATAGTGTATCTTACTAAGCAAAATAAAGTCAATGGTTTATTTAGTTGAGAAGAAATAATATTAAGGCATCTCGTCAAATTTGATTAATGTGTTTTGCAATAGTATTGAAAATAATTTGCTCACCTTTTCTTGTTTCAAATGTCAATAGTTTGCTTCGCCTAAAATAGAAAAAAAAACATAATTAAAAAAACTAAATTAAAAAAATTAAAAACTATAGTAGAAATGTCTTTACTTCTAGTAGTCTAGTAAAGATATTTTACTCACCATTTATCTTGGTCCTCGCTGCTGTGTTTTTTTATAGTATTCTCTTTATCTGCAGCGGGAACAAAATAATGTTAAGAGATAAAACTAAAATATTTTGCTTACCATTTTTCTGTGCTAATTTTTGGGTATTTTGTATGAATTATCGATGGCTTCCTTCATCTAAAAGAGAGAAAAAATTAAAAAGCCCAGCCAAAATCAGACAACTTATTCGATATTATAGAAAGCTACATCAGTAATATATTTGATTTCATTAAAAGAGACCTTCAGATCAGGATAATTCTCATCACGTTTGATCATAGGCAAAATTTATAAAAATATCATTTATTCCTTCATGTAAAATGGATAGATAAAATGGAAATTTTTTTGTTTCAAAATTTTCTGAGAATTATAACAAAAATAATGTATCTTACTAAGCAAAATAAAATCAATGGTTTATTTATTGAGAGGAAATAATATTAAGGCATCTCGCCAAATTTGATTAATCTGTTTCGCAACAGTATTGAAAATAATTTGCTCACCTTTCCTTGTTTCAAATATTAATAGTTTGCTTCGCCTAAAATAGAAAAAAGAACAGAATTAAAAAGCTAAATTAAAATTGAGCAAGAACTGTGTGCATTAGTACTAGTCATCATAAGGAAACGCAATAATATACGAATATTATTTTGGATTTATTACCTGAAAGGTAATAAAGGTTGTTTCTCTAAATTCAGAAGTCACATTGCTTTAAAATCTATATTTAAAACACATTTCCAAATGTACTTCCAATGCATAAAATATCAAAATTTTTCGTTATTAAAGAAAATTGAAAAACGTTGCTTTCAATTTAGTTTTGATTTGAGATATTGTATTAATTGGTTGAGTAGACAATTAACGGTACTGGTTTCCGTAGGAGCTTTAATTCAAGATGTCTTGCCTATAAAAATAACTTATTACTCTACTCTACCCACCTAGAGTTTATTAAATTCAGTTTTCTTCTGAGCAACTAACTATTGGAATCCAATGTAATTTCTGAAAAAGACAAAAACATTAGTCATAATTTCCCAAAATTGTACACTTTGTAATTTTTTTCGATATTATAAACATCAGCGGTTGTAGTTTTAATCATCGTGAAGCTTCAAACGGAATGAGTATCATTCCGAAACACTTACCAAAAATTCATTGGATGGAACCCTGTTATATAAGGCAATTTGTTCTTGAAATTTGCTTGATTTTATTTCTCTAATGCAGCTCTTCTAAAGATATATTCTAGTATTTGTCCTGAAATCAGAACAGGTAAGGTTGTAAGGTATTGTGTCGATAATTGAAACTTTTTTGGTCTTATGAATTTTAAAATCAGATTATTTCAAATCGTTATATCATAGATAAATAGTTTCAGAACAAAAGGGCAAAAATCATCATAAATGTTTGCTGATTACTTTAATTTGATGCAAGAATTGTTCAGGAAAGTAATTGAAATAAAATTGTTAATTGTATATTAAACAAATGAGTAGTTTGAACAAATTGAACAGTTGAGAACAAATTATAGTAGAAATGTCTTTACTTCCAATACATTTAATTAATATATATTTTTTTATAATAGTAAAGATATTTTACTCACCATTTATCTTGGTCCTCGCTGCTGTGTTTTTTTATAGTATTCTCTTTATCTGCAACGGGAACAAAATAATGTTAAGAGATAAAACTAAAATATTTTGCTTACCATTTTTTGTGCTAATTTTAGTGTATTTTGTATGAATTATTGATCGCTTCCTTCATCTAAAAGAGAGAAAAAATTAAAAAGCGGAGCCAAAAGCAGACAACTTATTCGATATTATAAAAAGCTACATCAGTAATATATTTGATTTCATTAAAAGAGACCTTCAGATCAGGATAATTCTCATCACGTTTGATCATAGGCAAAATTTATAAAAATATCATTTATTCCTTCATGGAAAATGGATAGTTTACCTTTTATTTTGTAACATTTTCTTGTATTTTAAAATTTGATGTGGCAACTCTTTTTATGGTTTCGAGTTCTAATTCTTTTAGGAGAGGAATAAAATTGTCAAAATGTTTTGTGGCACTGTACTCTCTTTTCAATTCGCATGATTATTAATAATTCAAGCAATTCTGAAGTGTTCTGCAACAAAAGAAAGGGTTAATTAATGTATTTAGAAATGTTTGATAAAACTTTTTCTTTCGGAGGATCAGTTGCTGTTAGAGTTATAATTTTAATATTTCAAAACTGTGTGCATTAGTCATCATAAGAAAACAGAATAATTCTTGAATATTATTTTGGATTTATTACCTGAACAAAAGTAAAAGTTGTTTCTATAAATTTAATACTTAAATGGTTTAAAAAGTTTTAAAATATATATTTAGAACATTTCGAAATGTACTTCCAAGACATTGAACAGCATTACAAATTTTCGGTAATTAAAAAAAATAATAAATTGTTGAAACATGTTGCTCTCTCAAGTTAGTTTTAATTTAGTATATTTTATAAATTGGTTGAGCAGACAATTAAGAGCAGAAACAATTTTAAAAATGTTTTTACTTCCACCGCCTTTAATGAATTCTTTGTAATTATGAAAATATTTCTCTCATAATTTTTTGTTTGGTTGTAGTCTTACTTAGGAAAAACAGTAATATTAAGTGGTGATACTAAAAGATTATATCAGTACCAGATTTTACATCACGAAAAGTATCTACTATCTAATTTGGCATCATGATTAATGTATTTTGTAATAGTATTCAATATTTTACTCACTATTTTTTTTTATAATTTTTGGTTATATTATCTATGAATTATCAATGGTTTGCCTCACCTAAAATAGAAAAAAATATTAATAAACGAAACTAAATGAGGGTAGCTAGCTTCATGTTACTAAAAAAAACTACATCAGTAATATATTTGATATCATTAACAAAGGCCTTCAGTGCGTACAAATCTTCATCACGTTTGATTATAGGCAAAATACATTAAAAATAAATATTTATTAAATATTTACCAATAGTTTATCTTCTCTTTCCATTTTATTTCCTAACATTTTCTGTATTTTAAAAATATATGGCAATCTTTTTATTTCCCGAATTCAAATTCTTTTAGCAGTAGAGCTTTAAACATTGTCAAAGTGTACCAAACAATTATACTTTCTTTCGAATTTGCCAGATTATCCCTTGAAAATTCAGTCATTACTTTTTCCTTGTATTAATTCTAAAATTAGAGTTTACTTAAAATCATTTTATCATAGATAAGTATTTTCAGAACAAAAGAGCAGAAATAATTATAAATTTAGGCTTAAATGTGTTCTGTTAGTAGTTTATTTTCTCGAGAACAAACTGCAAATGTTAAAAATGTTTTTACTTCCAATACATTTAATTAAATACGGCTTTTGTAATAGTGAAGATATTTTACTCACCATTTACTTTCGTCCTTTCTCCTGCTGTATTTCTCCATATTATCGTTTTCTCTATGTACAACAGGAACAAGATAATGTCAAGTGATGAAACTAAAAGCCAACAATGTATTTAAAAAACTGAAAAATATATCAGTTACAGATTTTACATCAGGATCAATATCAGCGACTGTCTAATTTGTCATCATGATTAATTGTGTATAAAATTCATTAGACATTTATTTCTTGTTAAGAAATAAATATTTATCTACTTCTTTGGTTCTTTTTCATTTTAAGTTTTTTTATTTGTTTGATTTAATTTTTTTTAGCAGTAAAGGGGTAAAATTGTCATTTGTATTTCCAATTGAAACCTTATTCACAAAATTAGAATAAGATAGGTATGTTTTCGTAAGGTATTTTATTAAGAAAATGTTAGTGATTTTACTATTGCAAAGCAATTATTTGGAAGCTATTTTATTCTATTTGACATAAAATTACAGTAAACATTTTAAAGCATCATATATGTAATTGAAGCTTCCCATTCTATTAATTCTAAAGTCAAAAGTTTATTTGAAATCATTATATCGCACGTAAGTATTTTCAGAACAAAACGGCAGAAATTGTCATAAATTTTTACTCAAAAATCGAAATTATAGGAGATTTTAATAAAAGTGCTGTATTACTTACCGAACAAGATAAATGAATAGTTTGTTTACTTGAGAAGAAATAATATTAAGCCGTCTTGCTAAATTTTCTTTGTAATAGTATTGAAAATATTTTGCTCACCACTTTTTTTTTGTAATTTTTGGGTATTTTTTATGAATTATCGGTCGTTTGCTTCGCCTAAAAGATAGAAAAAAAAATAAAAATCGGAATTAAAAGCAGACAACTTGTTCAATGTTAATTTAAATTACATCAGTAATATATTTGATATCATTAGAAGAGACCTTCAGATGAACAAAATCCTCATCACGTTTGATTGCGGGAAAAATTCATAAAAATATAATTTATTCCTTCATGAAAAATAAATAGTTTTTTTATGTTTTCGAGTTTATATATATATTAAGATATTATTTCAGTTCCACTTAGGAAATAATATTGAGCCATCTCTCCAAATTTGATTAACAAGTTTAGTAATAGTATTAAATGAAAATAGTTAGCTTACCTCTTTTTATTGTAATTTTTGCTGCATTTTATTATCAATTGCCAATAGTTTGCTCCACCTAAAATAGAAATAAGAACAGAATTAAAAAAACGGAATTAAAAGTGAGCAACTTGGATAATGTTATTAAAACTACATCAGTAATATATTTGATATCATTAAAAAAGACTTTCAGAGTGACAAAATTCTCATCACGTTATATTATAGACAAAATTCATTAAAAATATAAATAACAAATATTTATTAAATATTTACCAATAGTTTATCTTCTCTTTATATTTTATTTCCTAACATTTTTTTTTGCGTTTTAAAATATATGGAACACCTTGTTATATTTCCGGTTCAAATTCTTTGATGGAGTTGTAGAAATTGTCAGTTTTTCATACAATTATACTTTCATTCAAATCGGGTCATTACTCCTTTCTCGTATTAATTCTAAAATTAAAGATTATTTGAAGTCATGTGTTTTCTAAGTATTTGTAGAACAAAAGGATAAAAATTGGCATAAATTTTAAAAGTTGCCATTTTCGGCATAGTCTCTTTCGTCCGTCAGATGTCACTATATTATATGGTGCTACCTGATAGGACGAAATTTGCTATACCATATAGGCGATTTAAGCTTTTAAATTAACAGATAAACAGAGGTCAACACAAACACACAAAAATGTAGCAAAACACACAGCATTCCATATAGGATAAACAATCGTAACACACAAACACACAATAACACAAAACATACACAACCCCGGGTAATGAAATAGGAGTGGAAATGGAGGCAACTCCGACCACCAAACAAACTCAAAAGGACTCATATAAATGCTTTTAAATGACTTCACTAGCTTAACTGACGACGCTTAATAGTAATAGCAGAAACATGTCTTAAGCAGAAGTAAAAAGCTGCGTATTTTCCAGCTTTTTTTCCAGCATTCCATATAGGATAAACAATCGTAACACACAAACACACAATAACACAAAACATACACAACCCCGGGTAATGAAATAGGAGTGGAAATGGAGGCAACTCCGACCACCAAACAAACTCAAAAGGACTCATATAAATGCTTTTAAATTACTTCACTAGCTTAACTGACGACGCTTAATAGTAATAGCAGAAACATGTCTTAAGCAGAAGTAAAAAGCTGGAAAATACGAGGTGTGTTGTCCATGTTTACAGTTACAGATGTGTATTTTTTCTGTTTTTGTCTGTTTCATTTGTAATAAATTTTAGGTTAAATATTCGAAATTATGGAAGATCCTAATAAAAATAGTGTTGTTACGTACCGAACAAAATAAATCAGTACCTAGTTTGTTTACTTGAGAAAAAATCCATCCAGAATAAGCCATCTTGCTAAATTTAATTAATGTGTTTTGTAATAGTATTGAAATTATTTTGCTCACAATTTTTTTTTGGTAATTTTTGCGTATTTTTTATGAATTATGAATCGTTTGCGTCACCTAATATAGAAAAAAAATTATTTATGAATTATGAATCGTTTGCGTCACCTAATTTAGAAAAAAAAATTGAGAAACGAAACTAAATGCGGATATCTGGCTTTATGTTGCTAAAAACTACATCAGTAATATATTTGATATCATTAAAAAATACTTTCAGAGTTTGATCATAAGCAAATTTCATGAAAAATAAACCATTATTTATTAAATACTTACCAATAGCTTATCTTCTCTATCCATTTTGTTTCCTAAACTGATTGAATATTAGCGAATATTAAGAAAACTTCGTAATTCAGTTTCACTTAATTAAAAGATTAATATTTGACGAAATTCTGAGGTGTCCCGCAACAAAAATGCGGCTAATTTATGTGTACAGAATAATTTTATAAAATTTGTTCTTTCAGAATATCAGTGACTATGAGAGATACCACTTTAATATTTCAAAACTGTGTGCATTAGTACTAGTCATAAGTTAATATTAATATTAGTAAGAAGTTATTACTCTATCGACCTAGAGTTTGTTACAGTCAGTGATCTTCTGAGCAACTAACTTGAAATCTAATATAATTTCTGAAAGAAGACATTGGTCATAATCATAATCTCCCAAAATTGAACACTTTGTAATTTTTTTTTCGATATTAAAAACATTAGCGGTTGTAGTTCTTGTAATTGTGAAGCATCAAACGCAGGGCCGTTCCTACCCGGCCGTGCAAGTGGTGCAAGAAACCAGGGCGGCAAGGCTTCAAGGGCGGCTGCGGCGAACACCATTCGACATCAGTAGATTTCTTATGATCAGAAAAACATAAAGAGGCCGACAGTAATGCAATGCCGCCCGGCGACATCCACATAAAAAATTCAAACATAAAATAATATTAAATAACTGACAATTTGTGCTTGATCGAATGTCGGCGAATACAAAGCTGTCGAAACCTTTGAATGAATTCGCCGACGCCGTGTCGGGAATTATTGCCACAGCCTATCCATTGCCAAATCAGCCAAGTGCTTGGCGGTTCTCTTTAGAGTTAATTTTTTTCAAAGAAAGTTCCAGTCCTGTACTTTGAAAAATAATAGTCCAGAAAATTCAAAGGGCAGGAGACATAAATATTTGAAAGATCATCAACGTGGAGTTTGGGTCAAATATATACATCAATATTATGCACTACGTTACGTGATACACGCGTGCATCTTTGCTGCATAAATTTAAAAGTTATAAAGTTCAGTGGTTCCGTAATCAGTTTAAATATTTAAATAGCCTCAGCTGCCAAGGTGAGTAAAAATATACTTACATACATCCAACGCTTTTCACATTACTACTTAGATACTAATTTTCGCTTATTTTATTTAGATGTCTGAGTCTGAGAAAAGAAAAAAATTGTCCGGCCACCAGCATAGAAAAGAACGCCAGGAAAAACAGGAACGCCTAAACAATCTGACAGATATTTCCAGCTTCCAGAAAGGTTTTCTTCTCAATCTCAGCCTGATCCTACTTCGATGTGGACAAAACCATTGCTATCGAAGATGGAACAACTGGAGGTCGAGCTGAAGAAGTGTCGAAAACTGTGGAGTTTGGTGCGACTGCGTCTGCACAAGAAAAAAGTGCTGCGGCTGAAGGTCGTAGTGATGATGATGATCGTGATATTGACCTTCAAAAAAAAAGATCTTGCAAAATGGCGAAATATCATTAGTGATAATTTGAAGACACTAATTGTCAAGAAAGTTTCATGTTAAGTAAGGAATGTAATATTTCCTATAGATGATCGCGGGAGGAGATTTTCAGAGAATTATTTCACGAAAAGATTACATAACAGTGAGTATAACTTCGTAATTAGCTGGTAAATTTCACTGCAAAAGGCAGTTTTTGGCTTTCATTGTAAATTTTTCGCTCCAAGTAGTAGCATGGTATCTTTAGTAAAAGATTGATTTCGCGACTGGCAGCATTTATCGAGACTCTTACAATCCCCAAAGTAGTATATCACATATTCAGTGTTTCAAAAAAATGGTAGAATTGAAAACGAACTTATATAAGATCCAGACTGTTGATGCTCAACATCAAAAATTGCTTGACCAAGAAAAAAATGCGGTGGCAAAGTATCCTCGAGGGAATTGTTTTATGCATTCAATTCTTGGCAAAACAAAACTTGACTCTAAGAGGTGCAAGTCAACTTTGTACAGTAAAATAAATGGGAATTTTTTGCTAATTGTACAAACTGTTGCCAAGTTTGATCCAATACTAGCGCGGTCAGGGATGTGATAATGAACTATACAACTTTCATTAAGTACTAAACGTTGGTTTATTCTAAAGAAAAAGCTTGAAAATTGCACGCTAAAACCTTTTTTTGATACAAGATGGGAAAACGATGTCGAATCTGTTAAACCATTACGTTACGAAATATGGAATGTTTGAGGACACTTTGTAGGAAATTTTTGATAGTGGTGAAACCGACAGTAATTTCGATTCGAAAACTAAACATCAAACACAATGTGTATCTCAAAAAAATTTGGAGTTATAGATTTTTATGCGCTTTTGTTATTTGGTACGACATTCTATCAAATGTCAGTGTTGTCAGTAAGATTTTACAAGGTGTTAGTGTTAACTTATACGCTGCAATAGAGCATTTAAGTAAATTTAAGCAGATAATAACAACATTTCGAACAGATGAACATTTTACGGTAACCTTAAAAATGATATATGTATGTGAATCATTAAATATTAATGATGTAAAAGATTTTGCAAATTTTAAAGCTAAAAATGTTGATTTTTATTAATTCTTTTATGTTTTTCTTGTTCTTACAATACTTATTATGTAGTTCTCAGTTTCTTATGTAGATTACTACTACAATACATACAGGCTTAGTTAAAAGTATGGAGACGGCGATTTATTGTCGTTAATATTCATTTTAGGGATTTATGTTCAATATAAAAGTTTGTTAGGATATTTTGATCTAATTTGAGATTATTGAATTTTTTTTTTCTTCAATTGTTTTTTAGTTACGCCTGTCTGCACATTTTTTTTAAATGGGAACTAGTAAATTTTACTCTACCATTCGATAGAGAATTTTTTTCTCTTTACAAAAATATTTTTGTTTTTTTTAAATTCATTTTAATAACTTTTTTATAAGAAAAAGCCGGTTCATGTTTTTAACAGATGTTCGGTACATCGCAGATAGACAGAAGCGTAGCGATAAACAAACTTGAGCGACATAATTTTATCAGTGGTTATTGTGTATGTCAAATCTTTGACAAAAATAATTCATTTGTGCAATTTGTTCCTGTTAATATTAACAATGGCGAGTTTAAGTGAAGATGAACGAATTGAAATACTTATGATGTTGGGTTATATAATGATACGCATCCAAATAGAAATCCAATTTCTAAATCCGTTGTTGGTAAATCTTTAAGACGCTTTGAACAAACGGGTAGCGTTAAAGATTTGCCAAGGAGTGGTAGACCTAGAAGAGCAAAAAGCGATGATAACAAACTGGATATTTTATTGGCTGTATCTGAATATCCCCATTTATCAACCAATCAATTAGCGGCCAATTTCAATATTTCAGTCATCGATCGTGTCATTTTTAAAAAGTGAAAAGTATAAACCTTATAAGGTACACCTTGTACACGAGCTAACGGAAGATGATTTTGATAGGAGATTACAATTTGCTGAAGAAATGTTAAATATTTGCAATAATAATGAAAATTGTGTTAACAATATTCTTTTCTCTGACGAAGCTACTTTTTGCCTTACCGGTGAAGTAAACAGACATAACTGCAGATACTGGTCATCGGAAAATCCCTCTTGGTTTTTGGAGCACCATACGCAGTACCCCCAAAAGGTTAATGTTTGGGTTAGCATTCTAGGCGGTCATATTATCGGTCTCTTTTTCATCAATGGCAATTTAACTTCGGCTCTGTATTTGCAGTTATTGCAAAATGAAATAATACCTGCTAGTGCTACGCTCTATCCTCATGAAAACAATGAACACCTGCCCAATGACAGTATCTGGTTCCAGCAACATGGCGCCCCACCACATTATGGTGTAAATGTTCGTCAATATCTGGACAACGTTTTTCCCCATAGATGGATTGGAAGACGAGGAACTATTGAATGGCCAGCCCGTTCACCAGATTTAAGTCCTTTAGATTTTTTCTTTGGGGATACGTAAAAAACAAAGTTTACAAAGATAAGCCCGATAACGTCGAAGATTTACAAATCCGAATTACGAGAACGATACAAGAAATTCCCCGAGATTTTTTACAGAACTCTGTTCGGGGTTTTGTAAATCGATTGGGTCATTGTCAAATTACTAATGGACAGCAATTTGAACACTTACTTTAATTTACTTTGTTATTAATTTGTTTTATTTTTCTTGTAAAAAAGTTATTAAAATGAATTTAAAAAATACAAAAATATTATTGTAAAGAGAAAAAAAACCTATATCGAATGGAAGAGCAAAATTTACCAGTTCCCATTAAAAAAAAATGCGCGAACAGGCGTATCTAAAAAAACAATTGAAGAAAAAAAATCAAATAATCTCAAATGTAGATCAAAATATCTTAACAAACTTTTATATTGAACATAATTCCCTAAAATGAATATTAACGACAATAAATCGCCGTCTCCATACTTTTAACTAAGCCTGTATGTAGCTATGTAGTAAGTTCATGTTATGTAAAAGTATGTATAATAAATTGTGTTGTTTTATCATTGTGTTTTTTATCTTCTCGTCACTAGATGCTGGTATTGCAATTCTTTCAAATGCTTTGTAAAATTATTTATCTAAATTTTTGTTTCAACAAAGGGCGGCAAATTTTCCGCTTGCACCAGGGCACTACCGCAAGAACGGCCCTGATCAAACGAAATGAGTATCATTTTGTTCTTTCGATTTTACAATTTTAAAACTTTTTTCGTCTTAGGAATTTTAAAATCAGATTATTTGAAATCGTTATATCATAGATACATAGTTTCAGAACAAAAGGGCAAAAATCAAAAATTATTCTTTTTAATTTGAAAGATTATCCACGGGCAATTGGGAAATCTATATTAATATTATTAATTTTTCTTCCAATGCTGATCAAATGTTGATGATTATTATAAAAACTTATTATTCCAGCTTTACTTAATATAAAAATTAATAATTTAAAAAATTTAAACAAGCCACTACTCAATGTATAAACGTTCTTTAGAATTTTTTTTTCCGAATATTAGTTAGTAGTTACGTAAGATATCATTGTAATTTACAAAGTGACTTACCAGTTTACTCAAATAAAATGAATGTATCTCCTGGGCAACTGATTTTTGGGATTTTATATCCAATATTGTTTCTGAAACAAGTGAAGATATCAGCAATAATTTTTCGAAATTTGATATTTTAGCTTTTTGAATATTAAAAATATCAGTTGTTAAAGTCATCATCATGATAATGCATCAAGCGCAAGGATGTGATCATCATTCATTATTTCTAATTTAAACTTGATTCATAAAATTACAATTATATTTATCTCATGTAAGGCAATTTATTTAGAAAACGTAATTGATTTCACTCTAGCAATACAATCCTTTAAAAGTTACTTTCTTCTATTTGCCCTAAATATTAGAACAAACATTGTAAAGCAATATGTAAATAATTAAAGTTTTCATTCTATTAATTCTAAGGTCATAGATTGTTTGGGATCATTATATCGCACGTAAGTATTTTCAGAGCAAAAGGGCAGAAATCATCATAAATTTTTTTCTTATGTTTCAAAATTTTCTAAGAATTATAACAAAAATAATGTATCTTACTAAGCAAAATAAAATCAATGGTTTATTTATTGAGAGGAAATAATATTAAGGCATCTCGCCAAATTTGATTAATGTGTTTCGCAACAGTATTGAAAATAATTTGCTCACCTTTTCTTGTTTCAAATGTTAATAGTTTCTTCGTCTAAAATAGAAAAAAGAACAGAATTAAAAAAACTAAATTAAAATTGAGCAACTTTTATAAAATTATTAAAACTACTTCAGTAATATATTTGATATCACAAAAAAAGACTTTGAGAGTAGCAAAATTCTCGTCACGTTAGGTTATAGACAAAATTCATTAAAAATATCAGGAAAAACAAATATTTATTAAATATTTACCAATAATTTATCTTCTCTTTGCATTTTATTTCCTAATATTGTTTTGTATTTTAAAATATATGACAACTCTTGTTATTTTTCTGGTTCAAATTCTTTCATGGAGCTGTAGAAATTGTCAGTTTTTCATACATTTATACTTTCATTTAAATTGGGTTATTGCTCTTTTTTCGTATTAATTCTGAAATTAGAGATTATTTGAAATCATGTGGCATCTAAGTATTTTCAGAACAAATTAGTAAAAATAAGCATAAGTTTTAGCTTAAATATTCGAAATTATGGAAGATTGTAGCAAAAATAGTGTTACCACTTACTGAACAAAATAAATCAGTCGTTTGTTTATTTGAAAAGAAACAATACTAAGCCATCTTGTTAAATTTGATTTGATGACATAATGCGCTTTGTAATAGTATTGAAAATATTTTGCTCACAATTTTTTTTTGGGTAATATTTGGGTATTTTTTTATAAATTATGAATCGTTTGCGTCACCTAAAATAGAAAAAAAATTGAGAAACGAAACTAAAGGCGGATATCTGGTTTCATGTTGCTAAAAGCTACATCAGTAATAATATATTTGATATCATTAGACTTTTTAAAAGACTTTCAGAGTGACTCTTTCTCATCACGTTTCACCATAGGCAAATTTCATGAAAAGTATACACTTATTTACTAAATACTTACCAATAATTTATCTTCTCTTTCCATTTTGTTTCCTAAACTAATCGAATATTAGTTAATACTAAGAAAACTTCATAATTCAGTTTTACTTAATTAAAAAATTTATATTTGACGAAATTATGATGTCTGTAAAAGGACAGAAACATGGATCATAATTTGTTAAATTGAACACTTTATAATTTTTTCTAATATTAAAGATTTCAGTCGTTGTAGTTCTCATCATTGTAAAGCATCAAGCGGAATGAGTATCATCATCATCATTTGTTATTTCGATTTTTCAATTTTATTTAACATATTAGAATAGGAAAGAAACATTTACCAAAAATTAATTGGATGGAACCCTCTTATATAAGGCAATTTGTTCTTGAAATTTGCTTGGTTCTATTTCTCTCATGCAGTTTTTCAAAAGCTATTTGCTAGTATTTGCCCTGAAATGAGAACAGGTAAAGTTGTAAGGTATTGTGTTAATAATTGAAACTTTTTTCGTCTTTTAAAATCAGATTATTTGATATCATTAGATCATAGATACATAGTTTCAGAACAATAGGGCAAAAACCATCATAAATGTTTCCCGATTATTTTAATATGATGCAAAAATTATTCGGGTCAATAATTGAAATAAAACTGTTAATTGTTTACTAAACAAATGAATAGTTTAATTTATTTCCTTGAGAAGAAGCAATACTGAAAATGTCTTTACTGGAAATATGTTTAATACTTTACTTTTTGTAATAGCAAAGATATTTTACTCACCGTTTATCTTGGTATTTGCCGCTATATTTATTTTTTATATTATCGTTTTCTTTATCTGCAGCAGAAACAAAATGATGTTAAGAGATGAAACTAAAAGCCCACAAAGTATGTAGCATATTAAAAAATAAATCAGTAACATATTTTACATCACGATTCAACGACTGTCTAATTTGTGATCATGATTAATAATGTACAAAATTCATTAAAAACATTTATTTCTTCACAAGAAACAAATATTTCTTTATGAAAAATTTATTTATTTCATTTTTTCTGTAATTATTCTTTCTAATTTGAAAGATTATCCTGGAACAATTTGGAAATTTACATTAATATTATTAATTTTTTTCCATTGCTGATCGAATGTTAATGAATATTATGAATACTTATTATTCCAACTTAATATAAAAATTAATAATTTAAAAAATCTAAAATAAACGAGGGATTGATTACTCAATGTATTCAAAAACTGTTTTTAGAATTTTTGTTTTTTCTTTTTTCAGAAAACTAGTAATTACGTAAGTTATCATTATAATTTACAAAAGTGACTTACCAGTTTGCCTAAATAAAATTAATATTTCTTCTAGGTAACTGATTTTTGGGATTTTATATCCGATATTGTTTCTGAAGAAAGCGAAGATATCAGTAATAATTTTTCAAAATCTGATATTTTAACTTTTTGAATATTAAAAATATCAGTTGTTAAAGTCATCATCATGATAACGCATCAAATGCAAGAATGTAATCATCATTCTTTATTTCTAATTTTAGCTTTATTCATAAAATTACAATTACGTTTATCTCATGTAAGGCAATTTATTTAGAAAACGTAATTTATTTTACTCTAGCAATGCAATTCTTGAAAGTTTTTTTTTCTATTTGCTCTAAATATTAGAACAAACATTGCAAAGTAATATGTAAATAATTAAAGTTCAAGATTGTCAAGAAAAAATTAAATTAAAATTGAGCAACTTTTATAAAATTATTAAAACTACTTCAGTAATATATTTGATATCACAAAAAAAGACTTTGAGAGTAGCAAAATTCTCGTCACGTTAGGTTATAGACAAAATTCATTAAAAATATCAGGAAAAACAAATATTTATTAAATATTTACCAATAATTTATCTTCTCTTTGCATTTTATTTCCTAATATTGTTTTGTATTTTAAAATATATGACAACTCTTGTTATTTTTCTGGTTCAAATTCTTTCATGGAGCTGTAGAAATTGTCAGTTTTTCATACAATTATACTTTCATTTAAATTGGGTTATTACTCTTTTTTCGTATTAATGCTGAAATTAGAGATTATTTGAAATCATGTGGCATCTAAGTATTTTCAGAACAAATTAGTAAAAATCAGCATAAGTTTTAGCTTAAATATTCGAAATTATGGAAGATTGTAGCAAAAATAGTGTTACTACTTACTGAACAAAATAAATCAGTAGTTTGTTTATTTGAAAAGAAACAATATTAAGCCATCTTGTTAAATTTGATTTGATGACATAATGCGCTTTGTAATAGTATTGAAAATATTTTGCTCACAATTTTTTTTTGGGTAATATTTGGGTATTTTTAATAAATTATGAATCGTTTGCGTCACCTAAAATAGAAAAAAAATTGAGAAACGAAACTAAAGGCGGATATCTGGTTTCATGTTGCTAAAAGCTACATCAGTAATAATATATTTGATATCATTAGACTTTTCAAAAGACTTTCAGAGTGACTCTTTCTCATCACGTTTCACCATAGGCAAATTTCATGAAAAATATACACTTATTTACTAAATACTACTTACCAATAATTTATCTTCTCTTTCCATTTTGTTTCCTAAACTAATCGAATATTAGTTAATACTAAGAAAACTTCATAATTCAGTTTTACTTAATTAAAAAATTTATATTTGACGAAATTATGATGTCTGTAAAAGGACAGAAACATGGATCATAATTTGTTAAATTGAACACTTTATAATTTTTTCTAATATTAAAGACTTCAGTCGTTGTAGTTCTCATCATTGTAAAGCATCAAGCGGAATGAGTATCATCATCATCATTTGTTATTTCGATTTTTCAATTTTATTTAACATATTAGAATAGGAAAGAAACATTTACCAAAAATTAATTGGATGGAACCCTCTTATATAAGGCAATTTGTTCTTGAAATTTGCTTGGTTCTATTTCTCTCATGCAGTTTTTCAAAAGCTATTTGCTAGTATTTGCCCTGAAATGAGAACAGGTAAAGTTGTAAGGTATTGTGTTAATAATTGAAACTTTTTTCGTCTTTTAAAATCAGATTATTTGATATCATTAGATCATAGATACATAGTTTCAGAACAATAGGGCAAAAACCATCATAAATGTTTCCCGATTATTTTAATATGATGCAAAAATTATTCGGGTCAATAATTGAAATAAAACTGTTAATTGTTTACTAAACAAATGAATAGTTTAATTTATTTCCTTGAGAAGAAGCAATACTGAAAATGTCTTTACTGGAAATATGTTTAATACTTTACTTTTTGTAATAGCAAAGATATTTTACTCACCGTTTATCTTGGTATTTGCCGCTATATTTATTTTTTATATTATCGTTTTCTTTATCTGCAGCAGAAACAAAATGATGTTAAGAGATGAAACTAAAAGCCCACAAAGTATGTAGCATATTAAAAAATAAATCAGTAACATATTTTACATCACGATTCAACGACTGTCTAATTTGTGATCATGATTAATAATGTACAAAATTCATTAAAAACATTTATTTCTTCACAAGAAACAAATATTTCTTTATGAAAAATTTATTTATTTCATTTTTTCTGTAATTATTCTTTCTAATTTGAAAGATTATCCTGGAACAATTTGGAAATTTACATTAATATTATTAATTTTTTTCCATTGCTGATCGAATGTTAATGAATATTATGAATACTTATTATTCCAACTTAATATAAAAATTAATAATTTAAAAAATCTAAAATAAACGAGGGATTGATTACTCAATGTATTCAAAAACTGTTTTTAGAATTTTTGTTTTTTCTTTTTTCAGAAAACTAGTAATTACGTAAGTTATCATTATAATTTACAAAAGTGACTTACCAGTTTGCCTAAATAAAATTAATATTTCTTCTAGGTAACTGATTTTTGGGATTTTATATCCGATATTGTTTCTGAAGAAAGCGAAGATATCAGTAATAATTTTTCAAAATCTGATATTTTAACTTTTTGAATATTAAAAATATCAGTTGTTAAAGTCATCATCATGATAACGCATCAAATGCAAGAATGTAATCATCATTCTTTATTTCTAATTTTAGCTTTATTCATAAAATTACAATTACGTTTATCTCATGTAAGGCAATTTATTTAGAAAACGTAATTTATTTTACTCTAGCAATGCAATTCTTGAAAGTTTTTTTTTCTATTTGCTCTAAATATTAGAACAAACATTGCAAAGTAATATGTAAATAATTAAAGTTCAAGATTGTCAAGAAAAAACTAAATTAAAATTGAGCAACTTTTATAAAATTATTAAAACTACTTCAGTAATATATTTGATATCACAAAAAAAGACTTTGAGAGTAGCAAAATTCTCGTCACGTTAGGTTATAGACAAAATTCATTAAAAATATCAGGAAAAACAAATATTTATTAAATATTTACCAATAATTTATCTTCTCTTTGCATTTTATTTCCTAATATTGTTTTGTATTTTAAAATATATGACAACTCTTGTTATTTTTCTGGTTCAAATTCTTTCATGGAGCTGTAGAAATTGTCAGTTTTTCATACAATTATACTTTCATTCAAATTGGGTTATTACTCTTTTCTCGTATTAATTCTGAAATTAGAGATTACATATTTGAAATCATCTGGCATCTAAATATTTTCAGAACAATAGAGTAAAAATCAGCATAAGTTTTAGCTTAAATGTTTGAAATTATGGAAGATTGTAGCAAAAATAGTGTTACTACTTCCTGTACAAAATAAATCAGTAGTTTGTTTACTTGAGAAGAAACAATACTAAGCCATTTTGTTAAATTTGATTAATGCGTTTTGTAATAGTATTGAAAATATTTTGCTCACCATTATTTTGGGTAATACTTGGGCATTTTTTATAAATTATGAATCGTTTGCGTCACCTAAAACAGAAAAAAAATTGAGAAACGAATCTAAAGGCGGATATCTGATTTCATGTTGCTAAAAGCTACATCAGTAATATATTTGATATCATTAGACTTTTCAAAAGACTTTCAGAGTGACTCTATTCTCATCACGTTTGACCATAGGCAAATTTCTTGAAAAGGAAGCCTTTATTTACTAAATACTTACCAATAGTTTATCTTCTCTTTCCATTTTGTTTCCTAAACTGATCGAATATTAGTGAATACTAAGAGAACTTCGTAATTCAGTTTTACATAATTAAAAAATTAATATTTGACGAAATTCTGAGGTGTCCTGCAACAAAAGTGGGGCTAACTAATGTGTTCAGAATAGATTTATAAAATTTATTCTTACAGAATATCAGTGACTATGATAGATATCATTTTAATATTTCAAAACTGTGTGCATTAGTACTAGTCATCATAAGGAAGCAGAATAATTTACGAATATTATTTTGGATTTATTACTTGAAAGGTAATAAAGGTTGTTTATCTAAATTCAACAGTCACATTGCTTTAGAATCTATATTTAAAACATTCCCAAATGTATTTACAATGCATAAATAATAATAAAAATTTTTCGTTATTAAAAAAAAATTGAAAAACGTGGCGGCTTTCAAGTTAGTTTTGATTTAAGATATTTTATTAATTGGTTGAGTAAACAATTAATATTCGTATTGGTTTCCGTAGGAACTTTAATCCAAAATGTCTTGTCTATAAAAATAACTTATTACTCTACCCACCACAAAATCCTCATCACGTTTGATTTAGACGAAGTTCGTTAAAAATATCATGAAAAATAAACCTTTATTTAAGAAATATTTACAAATAGTATTTACTTGTATTTTAATGTTTTATATGGCAAAGCTCTTTTTTCGAGTTTAAATTCGTTTAATAGTAAAGGAGGGGTCAGTGGGGAAAATTGCGAGTGTTTTGTGGCATTATATTTTATGGCGATCCAATTCAGTACACTTAACCTAATAACTTCCAATTTTTATTAGGTCTTTTTAATACTAATCTTTCGGAAACTGGTCAAAATAGTCATTCCTTGTGGTTATAGGCTCCTCATTTTTCTCGAATTCTTTAAACCAAACTATTTTCTCAAGTGTGAAAGCAAGACAATCACACCAACCAAGATCTAATGAATATCGTGGACCAGGCAGCAATTTGGATCCTAATTCGACAAATTAAACGGTTACCATACCGGATGAATTAAATGGCGCGTTACTGTGATGGAACAAAAATTTTTCTGAATAAATACCGTCATTTTTTCTTCAGTTCGGCTTCGAAACGCGTCAGGGCATCAGCATAATTTTTACCAGTTATTGTACTTCCCTTATACAGGACAATAACCAATACAGAACATTCCACGAATCAAATGAAAACCATACTGATACGGAGATATGTATGTTTATACTATTTAAAATAGAATTATATGGTTCAAGTTGGCGTAGATTGCATATTAGACTACCGACAAATATAGTCTTAAATCTGCAACACATTGTGACTCTAAGATGGTGAGGATTTAGGAATGTTTTCGCACAACGGTTCAGGTCCTATATATTGGATCAAGAACATTTTAAATCAATCATATTATGTCACAATATTAGAGAATATAATGCTATCGTATCCAAAAGAGGAGATGCTTCTCAACTGGGTTTACATGCAACGCAATGACTCATGCGCATACGAGTAGGAGAAAAAAGCAATTTAATTTTTCCGAATGCAGGATTATGGTTTTGGACTGACCTGCGCAGCCACCAAACCTCAATCCTATAGAAAGCCATCGGGTAGACATCAAACAAGAAGCATTTTAGGTCAAATCTAAGACACAGCAATATAATTATGGACAACTGTGGAATCTAGTTAACGGTCAACGCTGCCACCAATAATTCAACACTTGCTTAACTTCTGTACAGAACTATTACAAAATCGCACTAATAGTATTGAATTTGTACATAAACTGTTAGATATTTTACATGAATTAGTCAATAAAATTGTATGTTTATATTATGTATTTGCTTTTATTTTTACTATCTTCCGTAGATCAATTTCTACTCAAGCTTTAATTAACATCGGTTCAATAGTTTCTGTAATGATTGTTTGTTTCCATTTCCTTTTACACTGCTGTTATATTGGCTATAATTAATATAATTTTTTGAACAATTTTTGGAAATTTTTTGTTATAATTGCTACTGTTTCTATATCGACGAATCAAGGAAGTAATTAAATTTAAACATCAATAAACATTATCTGTAGAACAATTAAAAGATTACAAAATTATAATTTAACATCGGAAAACTCCGCTATTAACTGAACGATATATACATCGATGTCGAAGTTTCTCAATCCACCAGAAAGCTATTGGATAGATATCAGACAAGAAACATTTCACGCTAAGTATAAAACACAGTAAGAATTATAGATAACTGTGAAATCTATTGCCTTAACCTAGTGGTAACGCACTGGCTTATCATGGTGGGGGTCCTGGAATCGGATCCGGGGCTCGGCTGTCCGAGGTTTTCTTTCTCGTTTAATTAAGGTGAATGCCGACAACTAAACATCTTAAGTCACGGGCGATGCGGGCGTGGATGTAATTTATGGCCTGCCAATTGGCGTTAACCTGTTGGGTAATGCTAAGGCATGAATTATTATGGTGTCGAGTTATCTCGCACTTCTTCAGTCTGCAGCCAGAAAACATTTTACCCTACCCACATATCCAAGGGGATGAGCTCGGTGGTACCCGGCTGATATTGCGGTATTAGTATACATCATAGAACGGTATTTACTACAAGTTTTATGATGTAATTTATTGTTATTGTTTTTTTCTTTTTATAATTTCGATGATTCTCGCATCTATAGAACTCAATATCGAGAAGTTTAATCAACGATTCGAATTTGTTCTATTTGTAAAAATTTTTGCTATAAATATACTACATCTCTACATTCATTCATGGATTATGAAAAAAAAAATACGTATATAGCTCTTTCTTTGGAGACTGTGGTTAAGTAAAAACTTAAAAAAAGGTATAAAAACCCCATAGTTTTCAACATAAGACAGCTTCTTTTAATTTCTTAGTCAATCGGTTACTAAATTTTCCGTTAACAAAAGAGAGATATGAAATAGAACTGGATTTCATTAAAAATATCGCGAAATATAGTGGCGTTGACATAGAAATAATCAATAAATTAATTAGAAAAACAAAACTAAAAAATACAATCCGCGAATCCACAAGTTTGACATCTCAAAGTAACCAGGAGAAAAAGTACATGTGTTTACCATACCACCCCATCACGAAAAACATTAATAAAGTTGTGAAAGAACGAGGTCTCAAAGTTGCCTTTCGGTCCGAAAATACTATCAAAAGTCTCCTAGGGAATGCCAAAGATAAACTTAATTTTAATTCGAAATCAGGTATATACGAAATTAACTGCGATGATTGTAATTTGAAATAGATAGGCCAAACAAAACGACCAATAATAACCCGGTTTAAAGAACACATATCACATATTAAATACAATAGACCGGATAAATCTAACGTTGCCAACCATGCTTTAAGTACACTGCACAATGTGTCGATTAAAGGGTTGAAACTTGCAAAGGCCATTAATAACCCCCGCGATCTTGACGCCTAGGAAAGTTTTCATATCGCTAAAAACAAACAAAATTCGATGAACAGAGATAAAGGACCGATCCCCTTCACCTGTCTCTTTTCATTCTTAGAACCGTAAATAAAAAGGTCGTGGACGTTTCAAATTGGAGAAAAAACACATGTGGGTGCCGTTTTCCTTAAGAGAGGTAATATTTTGTCGATCCTTTCGTTCAATATATTTGCATGTTTGAGTTAGTGTATACGTGGACGCAGTGTGGAGTTGTTGCGTAAGCAGTTGTACTAGCTTTACTGTGCCCCATGTGCGACACCTTGATTAGTGGTTTTACCTACTGATGATGACAACTTAGTTGTCGAAATACGTAATTAGGATACGATTAATAATTGTGGTAAGGGGTTTTATACCTTTTTTTACGTATATAGCTGTAAGTCCATTAACACGATGCCAGATGGCAGCAAATATACCAAATAAATTTGAACATATCACTACGTTAAGTACGCATTTGCAGTGATGGTATATGCGAGGGAATCGCCACGTGAAGTTGTCTACAACCTTCAGGCCAGTCTGAAAGCACAGAAAGCAGCTCGTGTCAATTGGTGTAAAGAGATGCGCAAAAAATTCGACGTAGGAACCGCAAAAATTCCCTTTTTTGTGGGAATTTATCACTAATATGGGAAAAAGAGATTATTTCTCAAAACGTAGGAATTTTTTAGTTTACCGCGAAATTATCCAATTATGTGTTCCATAGTCCATAGGAATACAATAAGTCAGAGACAATTACAAATTGTCACGTTTCGCATTGATTCTACTCTGCATTCTGCATAGGAAATTAAAAAAAGGTATGATCTGTACCACAACTATATTCTGCACTCTACAATCATCGGGCCGAGTGCAAAAAAAGCCAGAGTTTTTTCGTATGAAGCATTATAAAATATTAAAGGTATCTGGAACTCGTTGTCTTTCCAACTTTCCACTCATCAATGTGTTAAACGAATTTTTTGTAATTGGGAAGTTTTAAAATCCTATTTTGAAATTGCTTATCTTGAAGATAAACTAAATAGTGAAATCAAATTTTGATAAAATTAAGAGACCCAAAAATTAAATGTTGCTTATGTCAATACGTTAAGTACGTATTAAGCATTTGTTACAAATTATGTTGATGACGCGTATCTTTGGCAGAAGTAAATGTTGGAAAATACGAGGTGTATATTCATGTTTACAGATACAGACGTGTATATTGCATGTCTGTTTCATTTGTAACAAATGCGCAGTGATGGTATATTAGGCAGATTGAAACTTCCTCTATCAGCAAGAAATATTCCCTGTTTCTGTCAAAATTTCCCCCTATCAGTATAGTTTTAAAGTACAGTAGTATGTACCAGTGGCGGCTCGTGCTAAAAATTTTAAGGTGTTCTGCAAGTTTTACAAAAAAATTTACCTTGCACGGGCAGTAAGAGGTTGTCTCCCATCGATCTTATCGTGCTTTCTTCGCCTTCCGCACTGAAGTAATGTATTTCTGGAACGATTGTCAATTGTCACACAAAAAAATAAGAGTCACTAAGCACTACTTTACTAACAAATTATTTCTTATAAATTAAATCTATTCTACGTTCTTTTCGATTTGCAAATTTTGTTATCACTTTGTCATTAAAATTGTCTATTTCGGAGATAAACTTTTTTTCGATAGATAGCATGGAAAGAGATGTTAAACGATCTTCGGTCATTGAATTTCTGAGAAACGTCTTAATTCGATTTAGTGTTGAAAAGCATCGTTCGGCCTCTGATGTTGTCATGGGAGTTGTTATTACAATTTCTAATAATTTTCTAGTCTCCTTCAACGTATCTCCCAGATTGTTTTTTATTAAAAATTTTAGAGGAGGTAGTGCGCCTTTTAAAGATCTACAATCAGTTCTTGAGTAAATAACAGACAATTCAGTTCGTAATCTTTCTTTATCAAGGGTGGGATAATAGGAGCATGCGGAAGTGAGTTTGTCCTCAGGAAATTTACTGCAATACTCTCCAAAGCATTCCGAAAAAAAAAGTGATGCCACTACTAGATGCTCTTTAAAATGAAATCGATCTTTTGCACAATTTAGAATAACATCACACACCTCTAAAGCCGAAATTCGATGATTAAATCTGCTGTTATTTGGACGTTTGCGTTTTTCTGGTGGTGGCTCATCGCTTATTAAATCTGTTTAGTCCATTTACTAATTTAACATAACTTATAAACAATGTAACCCGCTATTTTAATAATGTTCCTGTCACTTGGCTTTTGACACATTGTCGAAATTACTTCAAAAACGTCATCTTTCAAATATCTCAGTGTTATTTAAATTCTTTTAATAAAATTTGTATCGTATATGTTGTCTTTTCTTCGATCCTACCTTGAATAAATACAATAGTGAGTGTATTCTCTTAAATATTTAATCTTCCTTTCTTGTGATCCTTAATTTTTGGATTTTATATCACTTTATGTTTAACTTCTTTCTGTAACAGCTTCTCTGTGCCTGTTTCCTATTACTTTTCATTCTCATTGAACTTGTTATTAAATTCCTTCTGCCAATACTATTCTTATTCCAGTTATAATTTTTCGATTGTCAATTTATTACAAACAAAATGAATATGGCCATCGCTATACTACTACATTATATTATAACATTATTTTCTTTAGATTGACATTTTTAAATTCGTTATATCTTTTGAATGGAATGTCCAATTTTAATAATTTAAAAAGTATTTTACTGGTATTGAAATGGTCTTTAATAAAATATCATTTAATAGGATAAGAAATAATACAGAGGTATGGATAATATGGTTTGATTATTGTCGGCACTTTTATTAACTTTTAAAATGTAAAAAAGTAGTTATAGTGGCATAACTACAGTAGTTAAACATATGGTTTCGCGGACTTTTTTGTAGATATTAATACGTTCTATAATACTGTAGAACATGTTTTTGTTCTATCAACAATAGTTTCCGCAGCGTACGCGATGGGAGATTTTTTGTGACTAATTTTTTCACACCTTGGGTTACATTAATGCATTTGGGGATATCTTTTTTTTTTGAAAATGTAATATAGCCTATGTCACTCAGTGAAAATGCAGCTTTCTAATGGTGAAAGAATTTTTGAAATCGGTCCATCAGTTTTTGTGTGAAAGCATTACAAGCATGCATACAAAAACACAAATGTTTCCTCTTTATAATATTAGTTTAGATACCAAATCATATCGCCCTTCGCGCTGGTTTAAATGCAGCGACGATGCCTGGTAAAATCACGCATTGATTTAGGACAGCCACGGGGTTAGCGGGGTGCGCGCGGGTGTTTGAAAGAGCTCTGAGCGCACGTACGTGTGGACCAGATAAGGAACAAGTGAGCGATCGCGCGAATTAGGTTGGTTATTCCACTGGTCGCCTATTGTATATTATTTGATAAAATACTATATATAACCGGCGTTAGTGTTGGAATTACGGAAGCGAATATCTCGGCTTCTACTTATCGGATTTTGATGATTGAGGTGTCAAATTGTAGGGTTTGATGTCCTCTACAGGATGATGTAGAAAAATATGCAAATTTTTTTATATACAGGGGGAGAATTTTCACAACAATATGTTACGCTTTTATAAACATCAGAAATGTCGGAAAAATTATGTAAAAGAAAAATAGTTATAACTAATACAGGTTCGCCCGCCCAATTTTTTGGGAGCTCTGCAGCACTGCAGCGCTTATGCGCCAGCCGCCACTGGTATGTACTACAATTACTAATTTCTGTGTATATTGGATGTAAATAATAATTAAAGTTAGCATTAAAATTTAATGTGCACTATTTAGTTTATCTTCAAGATAAGCAATTTCAAATTCAAAATAGAATTTTAAAACTTCCCAATTACTAAAAATTCTTTCAACACATTGCTGAGTGGAAAGCCAACGAGTTCCAAGATACCTTTAATATTTTATAATGCTTCATACGAAAAAACATTTTTTGCACTCGACCCGATGTTTGTAGAGTGCAGAATATAGTGGTACAGAACATACCTTTTTTTTAATTTCCTATACAGAATGCAGAGTAGAATTGACAATTTGTATTGTCTCTGACTTATTATATTCCCAGCGAACACATACATAATTGGATAATTTCGCGGTAAACTAAAAAATCTCCACGTTTTGAGAAATAATCCCTTTTTCCCATATTAGTGATAAATTCCCACAAAAAAGGGAATTTCCCTCCCATATACCATCACTGCAAATGCGTAATACGTGCTTAACGTATTGATATATGTATTCAAATTTCTTTGGTGGCATCGTGTTTGTTCGGGCAAAATAGATTTAATTTTGGATTTTTAGTTTTATTTAGATGTAATTTTATATGTATGTAAGATTTATATTTATGTTAATATATTTAATCCTAGTTTTAAATTGTAAATATTATATATTGTATATAGAAATGGTCTTGGAGTTCAGATATATTTAATATTGTTAATTGCCTTAGGCCTGGTCAGGTATTACATTTATTCATTGTCTTATTTTCTACAGTTATAAAAACTATTTATTTTATTACAGGCACAACCCTCTGCCATTAATCCATCCATTATGTAAATGTATTTGAATAAGCATAATTATAATAGAATAAGTTTTATTGTACATATTTCCGCTTATATATTATTATAATAGGTTAAATAATTTGGTTCGAGGCGATTCTGCGAAGTACGAGTATATTGTTATCTCTGTGCATTGTATATTTATTACTTTAAGAGGTATTTTATTTTCTATAATTAAGGGTTTCCGGCGTATATTGTATACATTTATGACGTTGGAAACTACAGCATATACTTTTCTTGGAAGAAAGGTAAAGATAATTTGGTTATGGAAATTTCCGTATACTCTATTCTTTGTTTTCTCCCTCTCTTTGACTGGCGGGGACAAAACTTTCTTGCCGAAAAATAAGGGAATGAAGAAATAGTTCCAAACAAGATCTCTTACAGCTCACTACAGTTACAAGTACGATCTCTTCGAGTTAAAGCTTAGGTCTCAGTGATCTAACAAACAGCTCCTACTAAGATCTCAGTGATCTAAATAGGAGCAATATTATTTATTAGCCAGTTTTTCTCGGTCTTTAGTATTAAGACCAGATACTGCATTTATATTACGTTAACGAACTCCAAGATCAAACTTATAAATATATTAGTGTAATACAAAAAATATTGTATTATTTCAACACATACTTCGGTCTACACATACCGACTTCCTTCAAACCAGGAGGATGAAACAGTGTTAATGGACTTACACCTATATAGGTATTTTTTTCTCTTCTGTATCGGCATAGCCGGTCAAGAGAAAATCGTTACTTTCGGCAGAGTCTCTTTTGTCCGTCAGATGTCGCTAGATATTATCTGGTGCCAGCTGATACGACTAAATTTACGATACCTATGAGGCGATTTATTAAACTTTAGTTCACTAGCCAAACTGACGAAGTCTTATAGTTGATGACAGAAACACGTCTCTTTGGCAGAAGTAAATGTTGGAAAGTACGAGGTGTATGTTTACAGATACAGACGTGTATATTGCATGATTGTTTCATTTGTAACAAATGTGTAATACGTGCTTAACGTATTGATATACTCAAATTTCTTTGGTATATTTTTTCTGAAGGTTTGAGGGGATGGGAAAAACGTTGGACCAAATGTATCGAGTTGCAGGGAGACTACGTCAAAAATAATTTTTTGTTTTGCTTCGAAATATGTTTTTATTAAAAAGGCCGGAAACATTTCAAATAATTCTGGTATATTGTTGCTGATATTTTCGTCAAACCAATTACCATTCATGCGTTTAGTAAACAACTAATAATGAGGATCACAATCCTTAATTATCATCGCTTCAATAGTTTCTATAATTATTGTTTGTTTTCGTTTCCTCTTAAACACTGCTATTATATTAGCTACAATTAATATTATTTTTTGAAGTGGAAACTTATGTTGCAATTAACTGTACATTTAATAAAAACATTAAAAAATGAATTAATTCAATTTTTTTATACTTTTTATTTTATCGAATTACTGTATTTTTATTTTCTGATAATCTTTAACGATGAGAAATGTTTGAACAATATCCAAGAATTCCTTCTCTAAAAAATTTAAAGAAGTTATATGACTTTTCAATCATATCTGTGGGTTAATATTTGATATGTGAGAATTTACGACGTAAGACATCGATAAATATATTTATGTTAAATACGACGTAACGCTCGACGTAAGATTACTGCCTACGTCATAAGTACGTATTTGGTCGTTGAACATGATGACAAATGCAAGGCATTGCGAGAAGTATGCGTAAAAGACCGGTGCAAACATCGATAGATAGAGATGGAAGTCTAACACATGAACTCGGATCCAAGCCGATATGCTTACCAGCGGAGGAAACGGCAACGTGCCACACTCTTAATAGTTGTTGCAACATGCGGGTTCAATATACTATTGACGTCATAACATATATTGAATTCATACCACGTTTAGCAATGTAAACAAGAACACCGAGAAATTGACTTTGGTAATAAAAAGAGCCAAGGATTACGTATGTTTAAAATCAGTTATCATTTAATCGCTCCGCAATATTGTTTATTAAATATATTGTATCGAAATATTTGCTTGTCATTTCGGCTTTTCAAAAATAGGAACATTCCTTCTTTCGTATACGTTATACAGGGAAAATTATTTCTTTGGAGATTGTGTTTAAGTAAATACTTAAGAAAAAGGTATCCTCGTATCCGAAAAACATTTCGACAACGAAGTTGTCATCCTCAGTAGGTAACAATAGTAATCACTGAAACTCGGATTACATGCAAAATGCATATTTGCTGGTTAAATGGTATATCAACAAAATGATGAATTTTCTGGGTTTATTTAATGTTTTTAGAATAAAAAAAAAGCATATCTTGCATATTTTTACTACTTGATGCATATTTCATGAAATACTGCATATGTCTTTAAAATTAAAATTTCCTGAAAATTCCAGTTCAATAACAATTCAAAAATTCAAAAAAATAACTGGTCATGGGAAATTCCAGATTTCCAAATGTTCTGGGAAAGCTGTTAAAACATTTTATGACTAATAAAATACAATGTTTTACAATACTCGTATGATTTATATCCAGTTGTGTCCAGTATTTAACAATACAAAACCTTAATAAAAGTGACTACAACAAGGGGTACATTATGATTAGATATAAACTGATAAGTATGTAAATGGACTTAAAAACTATACCAATAAAAATAAATATACTGTTGAATGTTATATTCTCTAAACTAAAATCAAATTAGAAAACCCGAAATTAAAATGTTTTCTTCAAAAATATGTCCAACGATGCAAGTATTTTGACAAAGAATTATGTCAATCAAACACACTGAATAAATCTCGGCTTATAAATTAAAAATATTCTGAATGTATATAAATAATAAATACTATTGAAGTTACACACACATACGTAACAGCTGTTGATGTTATAAAAACTATAACATTGTTGTATGCTCAATAATAGGATTCCTATATTATGGGAATAATAACGTTCTTGCTTTCTGGGATATAATGAAACCTGAAGTCGTTTCTGCTGTTGTTACGCGGAAAGTTATTTCGGAAACCAACTTTACTAAATTTAAACTTATCTGGACGATAGTGAGAACAGGACCAACACTAGTGTTAATAATCCTAGCAATTCCCTTCATATATATTCGCCTATTGCTCCAAATCAGCCGGTCAATTTTTTGAATGTTCTCAAGATTCACAGATGAGGCTGTACGGACAGCATGTGGGAAGTTTGACACGCGTTCACGACCATCCTGGAAGGATTTACATTCAAAGACTGTTATGAGTGATAAACACTCTTCTCTCGAAATTGTTTATAAAAGTCTGCTTGTCTGGACAATAGTGTGAACAGTACCAACAGTGTTCATAATCCTAGCTATTTCCTTAAGAGATATTCCCCTATTACTCCGAATCAGCTGGCCGATTTTTTGAATGTTCTCAAGATTCTCAGCTGACGCTGGACGGACTGCATGTGGGAAGTTTGACACACGTTTACGACCATCCAAAGACTGTTATGAGTGATAAACACTCTTCTCTTAAAATAATTTATAAAGGTCTGGTGAATAACAGTCGCTTTTACACCTTCGTTGAAATTAAATTTAATAATTGTACATTGTGCAATAGAATTTTACAAATTGTTACACGACACAGCATTGACACAATCAAATTCCATTTGTTTATCATGCCTACTTCGATGAATATAAAATCGTTTTCCAGTATCTCTAACGTTTAGAATTAAAAATCTATTTAATATTTTGGAAAGACCCACGAAAAAATTACATTCATTTGTAAAGAATTTATTAATTTATCTGCTTGTACATGCATGCATTAGCTGTATATACATTCAAGTGAATTATTAAAAATTTAAAAAAATGTGTATTACTTAAATATACTTTTTTTTTTGTTACGAAAAGTAACAAATATAAAATATTAATATGTTTGTGTTTATAAAAACGCTAGATGATAACATTGTGTATAAGTTCTGTATGGTAAGGGTTCGATAACCTTGTACGAAAGTCAGCTGTTAAAAATTTATTGTGAATTTTTGAAGACGATGTATTAACAAGAACATGTAAGATGTGTGCTAACGTCCTATTTGGTAAGAATATATCTTTAACCGAAGACGTAAATGTAAATCATATCGACAACTGACTGAATCGGAGCGAGACCGACAATAACAAAACTATTCTTTTTGTTATTGTCGGTCAACTCTAAGATATCGTCTCTGATACTATAACAGGCGTACAGTGGCGTGACAAAATTTTTTTAAATTTCTATATAATTTTTTTTCTCGCTTATGAGGGGGAATTTTGGGAAAATATTTTCTATTCATGTTATGTATAATTACATTTTTCCATTTTTCATACGTTGTATTTTTATTGCAAGGGCATCCTGTATATAAAAAAGATCGTGGCAAGTCGTAAATTCTCCCATGATTTCAATTTTGTTACCACCACTCTTTATTTATCCCTATCCTTTGTTCCGGTCTCCCAATTCAGTTCTTCTACTTATTTCCTGGACACTCAAATCCTCTTGTTTTAGGATCCGTCGTTGCAGATGCAACAAAAAAGTTAAATAACGGAAAGTAATACAAGTGAATTATTAAACCGCGTAAGTTAATTCAATCAAGAGTCGGTATTTCTTCCTGTGTTGACAGTACTGTCTTGGAAAGCTGTAGAAAATATCATCTCATTATTATTGTTAATGAGTAGACAAGCGATTGTTTTTCTGTCACGAAAAAAAGTGTTTGCTATGAATTTCATTGTTATGACCTGTTAGTCTTGACGGTTCCATAGTATTTATCGGTAGCTCATCTTTATTATTAACATACTCGAAGGACCAGTATACTGTAACTGGTATACTCGTTGTGGAGATTATTTGAAGGAAATAAGATCTTCCTGTCCCAATAATTTATTCATGGGGAGCCCTTGACACAACCAGTATGGAGTAGATAAAAACAAATATCAATAACAAAATCTCTGTGAGTTTTGGCAAATTTCAAAGATATTAGCTAGCAACCAATAGATACAAAATACACACTTTCATAAAGGATTACATTGCGGTGTTGTCGGGTATAGCCACTAAATTGTATTTTTGAACAACCTGACAAGTAAATAGAAATTCCAGTAATATGAATAATGCAGTCTCTGTACCAAAAAAAATTGTAAAGCCTATCTCAACTCAACGCTACGGCAACGACATGCAATAAACCTTAATAAATTGAATAAACGAGTGTCCCATGACATGATTGCCACAGTTTAAGACTGTGTTGCTGAAGCAATTTGAAGTTAAACGTCTTTAATGAACATATGTCCAAAACTTTACAAGCATTTCATGTTTTAGCAAGAAACTTGCATAAAATTATGTTTACGAAATATTTCTGCCGTGAATGCGTTAAAAATATTAGAGAAACGATTCTGTGATAGATAACTACATCGCAAGAATAAGAGTGTTTGAGTGGTACAAATTAATCAAATATGGCAGAGAAGAATATTCTGGACAATCTTCAACGTCAATTGATGAAACTACGTCAAGGAAATATCTTTTTAAAATTAATGCTTTAAAAGCAATAAATATTCAACTGAAAAGAAATATAACAGAGGTTGCAAGCTCTACCCCGAGAATTACTCAATAAAGTAATGTCCAATTTTGTTGAAAATTTGAAACAAACATTTCATGCGCTTCGCTAACAATATTTGTTTGATGTGTAATATTTATTTTAAAAATACTTATTTAGCAATTAAATCGTAAAACTCCTTTTGGCGGACCGTGTATAAATATTGCTAAGTGATCAATGTGATCATTTCAAATTTCTATACATATTCTTATTATCGCAAATAATATTACTGTACACACGCATGTTATTTTTATTTAGAAAAAGTCCTTTGGGAAAATATTAAATATATCTAAAAATAAATAATATAAATTCAAAATTTTGCTTGATTTTCATTTATTATTTTATGGACAAGATTTCAAGATTATTAAATGTATACATATGCCTGAAGGTTTGAAATTTTTATGCGATATATTATGTTTATTTTATCAAGTATCCTGTTTATAAACAAAAGTTTGCCGAGTATTCAGGTCACAGATTCCTAAAATACCCCTGATTGGTGAGTTTAATGCTATTTTTATATTTTTCATTTAAAATAAATTTTCTGAACTACGAAACTTGCTGGCATTCGCACACATATGCGCATATATATATATATATATATATATATAAATATATATATAATATTTTCGTGATCTTGGTATGATAAGGTAAACTTAATAAGTCGGCGATTAAAGGTCTCGTTCATTACTTCAAAGTATATATATTTAAAACAACCCTACATGTTTCGGCAATGATGCCTTTGTCAAGGGAATAAAAAATTTGTTATTCCCTTGACAAAGGCATCATTGCCGAAACATGTAGGGTTGTTTTAAATATATATACTTTGAAGTAATGAACCAGACCTTTAATCGCCGACTTATTAAGTTTACCTATAAATATATATATATATATATATATATATATATATAGCGGCCAAGAACCCGAGAAACTACACCTTCATCATACGTCCGCGAGAACATCAAGAGTAACATATATACATATATATATATATATATATATATATATATATATATAATTCGTGACCTTGGTATGATATGGTAAATTCAATCAGTTGGCGATTTAAGGTCTGGCTTTACTTTAAAGTATATATATTTAAAACAACCCTACATGTTTCGGCAATGATGCCTTTATCAAGGATATAAAATATAAATGACAGTATACAAATGTCATATAATTGAGTTGCTATGGATATAATTATTCAAAGATACATTCCAATTTGAATCTGGATAGATAGAAAATGGAGTATGCTGAACGCAGAGGCGTTAACATTGATAAATTGTGCTACGAATGGTTTGTGAAAGCTCGAAATAAATGTATTCCTCTCTCGGGCACACTTATCAGGAGCAAGGCTAAAGAAATTGCAGATAAATTGAATTACGCAGATTTTTGTGCATCATCTGGCTGGCTGGAAAGGTTCAAAAAACGGCATAACATAACCTTCCGTGCCATTTCTGGAGAAGCCGCTAGTGTAAACCAAGATGATGTCCAAAGTTTTACTGAAAAAGTGCCATCTTTGATTCAAGGATATGATTCACGAGATATTTATAATGCGGATGAGACTGGATTGTTTTTTCGGGCATTACTCGATAAAACATTTGCATTAAAAGGTGAAAAATGCACTTGTGGAAAAAGGGCTAAGGATAGGCTAACGATCTTGCACTGCGTCAATATGGCTGGAGAAAAGGAACCCCTTTTTGTTATTGGGAAAGCTGCAAAACCTCGGGCGTTTCACAATATTAATTTGAACAATTTACCAGTTACGTGGCGATCAAGCAAAAAGGCTTGGATGACGTCTGATTTGATGACTGATTTTCTAGCGCAGTTCGATAGAAAAATGCAACTTCAAGAACGGAACGTCCTGCTATTTTTAGACAATGCGGCCTCTCATCCTCGCGATCTTAAATTGAAAAATGTTAAAGTTATTTTTCTTCCAGCAAACACAACAGCATTTTGTCAGCCCCTGGATCAAGGCGTTATATAAAAAAAGGCGTTATAAGTTTTTGTACAAATCGTTATTTTTAAAAAATATTTTGCTGCAGATGGAAGACGCAAATTCTGCTTTGAATTTATCAAAATCAATCAATTTGTTAGATGTCGTTTATTTCATACACAAAGCGTGGGAGCAAGTAGGTCCCCAGACAGTAAAATATTGTTTCAGGAAAGTTGGTTTTAAGAAAACAGATATCCTAAATGACGATAGCGGTTGGACCGCAGAAGATGAGCTTCCACTATCAGCACTTGCTCAGTCCTCCAATATTATTAATCAAGTTCAGAGCCAAATTCAAATTGACGTCGAAGACTATATTAATTTAGATAATGAAGTCTTCATTAATGATGAAGATGTGGAAAACATTAATACTGAAATGTTAATTGCTTCCCAAGAAACGCTCGCCAACTCGTCTGAAGATGAGCTAGAAAGTCAAATTGAAGACAGTTAACTTCCTATAAAGAGGCTTATTTAGCTATAAGAAAACTAAAGGCTTTTTCTTTGTATCACAGCGACCTTAAAGGTGTTCAATTGCTTACTGATCTTCAAATACATCTTCAAGATAATGAAATTAAAGGAAAAACGCGCCAAGCTAAAATTTCTGACTTTTTTAAATCTATTTGAATACCTTGCATAACAAATTTTGTTTTTTTTTACTTCTCGCAAAAATGTTAATGAAAATTCTTTGTTTTGGAAATAAAATTGTTTAAAGATAAATATATTACAAATTATTATTTACTCTTTTTGTACTTTTCTCATAAGCCGACACTTCTCATAAGCGGACAAATTTTTCAGTCCCATAGCTGTCACCTTAAGACAGACTGTAACACTGTACACTGTAATTTCGGATTCATAACTCGATTATAAATTATTTTGACCGCTTGTTTCATATTTATTATTTACGAATTCGGAATATTTTGAATTTATAGGCGGAACATTCATAGAATTCTTAATTTTCGGGTTAGCGTTGTAATTAGTTTACAAAATTTAGATCCATATTCTATATAATTACATCTTTCCATTTTTCACTTTATTTGAAGGACAGTTGTATATGTCTTCTAATGTTCTTGCGATTGTATAATATCGAAATGGTTTTTCGGAACTTTCTATCTCGACGTTTCAACTAAATCTCATTCGTCTTCATCTGGAGGGAAGGGAGCAGGCTGGCGTTTGAATGCATTGAAAGTATATCGATATATATTTTCACATTTTTGCTCATATTTTTAATTATTTATGCTATACTTTTGAGCGGTAGTGTAGATATAACATAACTCCTGTCTATCAGAAACAACGATACGTAATACAACTGGCCTAGAAAGATAATTTTTTTATGTTAAACGAACTTCGCCTCCTATACTGCCGCAAACTAATTCGTAATCGTAATATTGGTATGTCAAAACACACGCGACTGTTAAGTTTTGATTCTTTTCAGTTATACACGTAGTCAGTTTAGAACGCAATTAGCGACAGGTATTAACATACACTATACAGTGCATTCGTAAAGTGGCGGATAAATTCAATAAAAATTAAAAGGGAATTTTTTCAAAGAAACCCTCGGACCTGTAGATTTTTATTTTTAGTTTAGAGTGTTCTTACGTGGAACTGAAATATACAGGTGTCTCCAAAAACCGATTTATTTTTCTTAAATACCGGGTGTATTATGAAAAACCTTTCGTGCTGTAACTTTTTTATTTTTTATCCGAATGTAATAAATTATACGTCGAACTAAATCGTTTTAAAAACACTGTAACGTCATCCGCTTTGAATTTTTTTTTACACTTTGTTTTTGACAGACAGCTGCAAACTGTGTTTTTTTAAATTGCACTATTTTTTTTTTCCTTATTCAAATATAGATATTACTTTTTTTGAATATGAAACTGTAAACAACGATATCCTTGTATGAAAAAAAAAACGAGAAATTGTAGGTTTTTTTTTTAGTTCGATTTATTCTGGTTTTTCCGAATACAGAGATTTCTTAAATGCATTTTAAATACATACTCTATTTCATTTTATTACCAGCAAATGTGTGTACCTTTTAAAATCACTTACATTCAATACTATATAGCCCATAAAGAATTACAAACCAATGTTATCAGTGAGCGGTGGGTCAACAACAACATTTACAGTGTTTATTTTAAAAATTTAAAAATCAAGCAGTCATATTGAACGATAAAAGTGCATTCCAAATTTTCGAAGAGAGCTGTGACATCTGTCAGTCACACATTCATTATAACATTTTCAACGATTTATTTCTAAATTTTGTTATTGAAATGGATAATGGCGAATGTGTGGATGCAATTCAAGCATATTTTGAATGCGGAACAAATTCTGCAGCTGCTTTGCGACTTTATGGAAATCGTTTTCCTGACAGACTGCGTCCAAGTGCCGATAAGTTTGGAAGGCTCGTGCGAAATTTACGAAATTTTGGATCATTCAAAAAACCGAAAATAAACGCACGTGTAATTCAAGATCAAAATTTAGAATTAAGTGTCTTGCTCTATGTGGAAGAAAACCCTAATACGTCTACGCGAGAAATTGCTCACTACATGCAGGTATCACATTCTACAGTTCAGTACATTCTGAAGAAGCACAAGTTCTTTCCTTATAAACCACGGAAGGTGCATGCTCTCGGTGAAAACGACCCTCAACGAAGGGTTCAATTCTGCACGGTTTTCATGAATAAACTAAGGGAAGACCCAATTTTTTATCGTCTTGTGTTGTGGTCAGATGAATGCACTTTTGGGAAAAATGGTGTATTCAACAGAAATAATCATCGCCATTGGAGCACTGAAAATAACCATGTTGTGATGCAACACAATTTTCAAAATCGGTTCAGTGTAAATGTATGGTGTGGCATTTTAGGCGATAGAGTAGTAGGGCCTTTTTTTGTGGAGGGTAATCTAAACCAAGAAAAGTATAATAATTTGTACGCAATGAATTAGGCGATTATTTAGATGAGTTGCCACTTGCTGAGTTAAACAGGGTGGTGTTCCAACATGACGGTGCCACACCCCATAATGCACGAATGAATACTGATTTTCTAAATAATTATTTTGGCGTCAGATGGATGGGCACTTACGGACCTATTCGATGGCCTGCTAGATCGCCAGATCTGAATATGATAGCTTGATTTCTTTAATTTTCGTAGTTTTTTTTTAATAATAATAAATTTGTGACTCAATTTAATGGAGGTGTCTTCAGGAAATAAATGTTTATTAGAATAAGTAAAAAAAAATATGTAGTACAATTTAAAAAAAAAATTTACTACTGTCTGTCAAAAACGAAATGTCAAAAAAAATTTTTTTTTAAAAACAGTACAGTGCTTTAAAAACGATTTAGTTTGGCATATCATTCATTAAAATCAGATAAAATATAAGGAAGCTACAGCCCCAAAGGTTTTTCATAATACACCCGGTATAAACACCAATTTTTTATTACAGAATTAGAAAGAGCAGATTTTTTTTACACACGACAAGGTAATTTTGGACGATGTTTACATAAGAAAGTTTTGAAGTAATACTATCGTAAACATTAAAAATGAAAACATAATCATCTAAATTAAATGTTCGAATTAAGCACCGAAAACAATCAGACAACAGCCAAGGCGATTAAGAAATTCTTTTTGAACGTTGTCGATGACAAATGCGGTAATGTTTATAATTTCTAATAATAAGCGCGTACAGGTAAAGCGTAATGTGGCGGCGCTCCAATTTCAGATGATTTAAGAGCACGAATACGCCGAGAAATTAGTTTTTTTTTATGTACGCTGCCGGTCTGATAGCGAAGACCGACTACAGTTTCCGTCTAATACTGTTGTGATCGACATTCGCCATTAGTCAATGTCATGTACTGACGAGTCTATAGCAAGACGAAACGCGTGTTCCGAAATTTCGCACACATATCAACTTGTATTGTTTTCTCCACACTCGATTTTTTATATTATAAAAAATATTTGTGTTTCATACAGTTTTGAATCCACTCGCTTTTTAGAACCTGCGTAGAGAATGATAAAATCGTTTTCTTTTTAAACTTGGTACATCTTTTTGTATTATCTATCCAATTTTTACTGACGGCGTGTGTGTAATACAATATTTCCTTCATCTACATTATTCAATATTTAGACGATAATAACAATTTCTTTCACCTGAATGCATTTATGGTTTTCTGCATGTATTTACAAATACCTCTCATATAACCCTTATAATGCGATTATTATTTATTGGAAGCCATTTTTAAATATCTTGGCAAGATCTATACAATACTTTTACTTCCAATAAAGAGGCGACATTTTTCTACAATTAACTTGGAAGAACAAAAAATAATTTAATTAATTAAATAACGTTTATCTTTTTTTTGCCCTCCACGTATATATGTATATATATATATATATATATATATATATATATATATATGTATATGTATATACTTAAAAAAATTATCGACCGTACTGTATTGGTTAATAATAAATTAAAAACGGGCAAGCTGTCCCAATTAAAACTCATTTATTTTTGTATCTTTATATTTCACAACGAGTTTGTTGCTTCTTCAGGAGATAAGAATGTAGAGTTAAAAAATGAAAGTGACATACACAGACATATTAAAATTGATTTCAATCAATTTTAATATGTCCGTATACGTCAACTAATTGAATATTTGAATTCAACTATTTAAATATAGTTGAATATTCAAAATATATGAATTAAATGGATATCTGAAATCCCATGCAACGACTGCAAAGGTATATACACCGGCCAAACAACACAATATCCGCAAGAACGTTTAAATGGACATAAATTCTGAAACAACAGTATAAACAACAGCCCTAAAAAACACACCAAGCAGACAAATCACACTTTCAATTTCGATAAAACCTCAATAATTACATCCGAAATAATAACAAGGCAAGAAACATATTAGAAAGCATACACATACAAAAAAACAGATTCCATAGATGATAGAACGGACACAAATAACATGTCTACAATATACCTAGACACACGTAATTTAGATATATTTAGAAATGGTGACCAAAAACGAATACTTTACATATTAACAGCACAATTTTAGTGTAAGTAGTTTTTATTTTAGCATTGTATCATTTACAGCTTTTCAATAAATGTTACAGTTTTGAAACGTAAACACAGATTCAATATTGTTTTAATTGCTTAGACGCTACACCCAAGAAACAATTACCTTTTGTTTTATATTATAATTGCGGCCAAGAAAATAAGAAATTCCTTCTAATATATATGTGGGTGTGTGTATATATATATATATATATATATATATATATATATACCGGGTGTCCCAATAATGCGGTGTCGGTCGATATCTCGATGCCGTTTGAAGGTACAAAAAAATTTTCCATACAAATGTTGTTTAATTCCTAAAAGAACATAGCATAGCAAAAATACTTTTGTTTATACAGGATGTCTCAGAATAGCAGTACTGAACCTAACTAATTTCTTTAAACGAAACATCTATAGTTTATTCCATTTTTAGAGTCTGCGATAAAATCGACTGTTTCTCATATACCATGGTCCTAACCGTAATAGTTTTGAAATATCTAACAATTTCTCTAATAAATGACATGTGCAGGTACTATTTTGCTAAGTCATGTCTTACTCGTTTCTGGGGGGCTCAACATGACATAGCACAATAGTACCTGCACATGACATTTATTAGAGAAAATATAAAACATTTTAAAAACTATTACGGTTAGGTATAGGCAATGGTATATGAGAAGCATGTCGATCGAAAAATGAAATAAAATATATGGCGTTTCGTTTGAAAAAATTAAGTTAGGTTCAGTACTGCTATTCGAGAGCCTGTATAAACGAAAGTATTTTTAAGGCTATGCTCTTTCAAGAATTAAACATTTGTTTGAAAAGTTTTTTTGTACCTTCAAACGGTATCTAGATATCGACCGACATCGTACTATTGGGACACCCGGTATATATACGAGATAAAAGTAATGTTTTTTTGGAGTAGCGGCCGGGTAATTAAAACAATATTTAATTTGACGTTTCGGTGCTATTAGTACTAAGTACCTTTTTCAAAAGCTAAAATTTATTTAAATATTAAAAAGGTAAAAGATGATACAATTCTACTTATATACGAATATATATATATATATATATATATATATATATATATATATATATATATGTATATATGTATATATATATATACAGTAAGATCTTCTTAACGTGCAAATTCGTTTATTTGAATATCCCAGTACCGTGAACACAAAATATTAAATATTTTCTATTGCATACTCTGTAGTATGAACAACGAACATACTTGAAAACGTGAATAATGAATAGTTTTAATTGTTAAACTTTCGGGGATTTCCCTGTCTGTATGATATGCTACGATATGTAAAAGCAGGCCACAGTGTTCAGTGAATGCTCTTGTGCGGTACTTTAACTGTCGTAACATGACAAAAGTGAATGCAAAGTGTTTGTCTTTACGTGAAAAAGGTAAACTAATAGAAGATTATGAAAAAGGTTTGAGTGTAACGGCCATTTCAAAAAAGTATGGCATAGCAAAATCAACAGTTTGCTCAATTAAATATAAAAAAAAATCATATATATTCATCCACCTGATGAAGCCACAGTGTGGTGAAACATATGTAGTGTGTTAACATTATATATTATTTTGAAACTATACAACTGTGTTTTATTATATCTATATAATGAAGTTTCAACAAGTATCTCCTTCGTCGATTATCAATTTAAAAAAAAATCGTCGCTGTTTTGGCTAGTACGTCCCATCTAGCAAAAAATGTACATTAAGAGAAGCGGAATATCCAAAAATGGAAAAAATTCTATACAGATGGTTTCTTAAACAGCGCCACACATTCCGGTTACTGCTGAAATAATTCGGCAAAGGGATTTATTTTTTTATGGTAAGGTGCATTATAGTACACATAAATTTAATGCCAGTTATGGGTGGCTCCAACGTTTTAAAAAGCGCTTCGGAATTCGTCATTTGAAAATTACCGGAGAAAAATTATCGTCTCAGCCACATCTAGTGGATCCTTTTAAACAACAATTGAGACAAAAAATTGCGCAATTTGATTTAAATGAACATCAACTCTATAATGCTGACGAGACTGGGTTATTTTGGAAACTGTTGCCTGATAGGACCTATGTTTCACTTGCTGAAAAAAACGCTCCGGGAATGAAAACTGCGAAACAAGGAATTACATTCCTCGGTTGTACAAATGCAGCTGGCTCGCACAAATTAAAGTCGCTCATAATTGGAAACGCAAATTGGCCTAGATGCTTTAAAAATTTCTGCAATCCAGTTGTCTACAAGAACAAAGCAAATGCATGGATGACGAAAGATATTTTTAAAGACTGGTTTTTTAACCAGTTCGTTCCTGAGGTAAGTTCAAACAAAAAAAAGATACCGTAGTTGATTTTCATAATTTTAGTTTAGAGCTTTTTTACGCAGTAAAAACATGGGAGAATATGCCATCCTTCTTCTTGATGACGCTCCTTCTCATTCTCGGAAGCAGAATTAAAATCTGATGGCAAAATATTTGCAATGTTTATGCCTCCTAACGTAACACCATTGATACAGCCGATGGACCAGAACGTCTTACGGCTCACTAAGCTTTATTATAGGAAACGTTTACTGGCCTCTATAATTTCCAGTACAGAAAATATTCAGGAAGCTCTGTCGTTAAAGGATGCTGTATTGAATCTAGCCGCTGCATGGGATAAATTGGAGCAATCTGTTATCGCTAAATGTTGGCATAACATATTATCAGACAGTGACAATACTGAATCTGACGAAGAAGGCACTCTCCCCTTAAGTGTTTTACAACGAAAATGGAATGAAGAAACTTCCGAAATTGTAGTTGAAACAATCACTTTATTGAATAATCTTGAAAGCGAACCGACCATAGACCAATACACAAAGACTCATTTTGAAGAATGGAATAAAGACAGTTACATATGAAAGCGAAGATGAAGATGATGAAGACGATAAATTATTAAAAAATCAAGAACTTGAAATTCCTAAAGTACCGCATTCGGATGGCGTGAAAGCATTAAATATGGCGTTAGATTGGGCGCGTACAAGCAATTTGGATGCTGAAGACATTAAACTTAAAACGATTGCAAGAGAAAGCAATTTTGCTCTGCATTTCTAGCAAACAAATTCAATCAAAAATCACTAGCTATTTTATGTAATGTTGTATATTATTAAATAAACGATATATATATATACATATAAGTGTTTAGATAATTTCTTAGCCGTTCATTAAATTAAATATAACATTTGATAAATTATTCGAGTTTTTCGTAGACCATATTTTTCAAATAAAAAAATTTCGTATGATTTGCTTTGTAATTTGTAGACAGCAATGTTTACATCCCCACTTACTCTGCAATTACATACATTCTAATTTAATATTTGTAAATATTTCATAAAAAAAGCCGAAAAACTCCAATAATTTATCAAATGTTATATATATATGTATATATATATATATATATATAAAGATAATTATTTCTTGACCTTAGTATGTTATGGTAGATTCAATTAGTTGGCGGTCTGGTTCTACTTCAATATGTATATATTTAAAACAATCTTACATGTTTTGGCATATGCCGAAATATGTAAGATTGTTTTAAATATATACATTGAATCTACTATATTATATAAATTCACAACTATTTGGGTTATCGGTTTGTTTTAATTAAAACTCAATTGTTCTAAACTCAATATTTCGTCAATATATTTTTCGACTTCATCTGGAGTAGCTATAACATTGCAAAATACATTTTACTCTTACACTAATATATAAAGTAAAGAATTATATATATACATATATATAAATAATTATCTATATATATATACACATGTATGTATGATATCCAGTCATATAACACACATACATGTACGCACGTGTGTGCGGCTGGATTGCGTAATGTTTGTGCAAGTGCAATTGAACAAAAGCATTGCCTGTCCGGTTATTACAAGGCAAAAGCAGGAGTGTATACCGGTGAACGTGTGTGTATGTGATATGCACGTATAGAAACGCAGAGGAACTTGGTGAATTTGTACATCGCTTAGTACCGTCGTGTCGTCATATCCCCGCTTTGTTCGCGCTTCCTAGGCTTGCGCTCTTAGCGGACGACGAACTGTCCCGATCGAATACTTTCTAACGATACTCAACCTTATATTTGACATACCTAAAGTACAAAATCCAAACATATCCCACCCCAAACCTTGTTATTATCCGAATAGGCAGCCGACGGACGTGCATTTTAAAGGATTTCATTTCAGTAGGAACTGAGGTGCGTTTGTGTTTGGTGTGTGGTGGTGCGGCTAGACATTTCGACTTTTTTGTTTATTTATTATTATGATTATTTACGCCTAGTAGTGAGTGATAGTATTACTGTCAATTTACCGTTTATAAAGTGTCGTCTTTAATGCGTCAGTTTTTTTTTTCGTTGTCTTCGTTTTCTAATTTTCGTTTTCAAAATAAGTAAATAATTCCTTCAGTGCTCATTTCTCCGAAAAAATAAACAGAGCTTACAAACTAAGCTGGTGATTTAGAGATGTGTTCATGACAGAGAATTCTGGCCCATCTATATTTCAATTTATTAACAAAAATTCGATGGTAAGTCAAAATTATCAAAAAAAAATGACAACTTATTATTTCCTGGAAATTAACCCCTAAACGTGCTGCAACCCGCTTGCCGGCCCGGATGTTTAGTGTTCCGAATGTGAAGCATCCGCCATGATGCCAATGACATATCTCACGTTACCTCAACGACCTGTGACGTCACATTTTTTTTAAATGCCTGTGTTGATATGCTTTTTAGGCCGACACAGTTTATTTAAAAACAATAAACAATGGTTAGTGTGGTGGATGTGTCGTATTTTTACGTCAACATTCTTATCTGTATTTGCGTGTTATCTCTATTTTATTTCTAAATTTTCTAGTACTTCATTAGTATAATTGCGGATTTTCCAAATTCACCACCATGAAACTACGATAACATTACGTTATCAGCTAACACTCGATTTGGTTTCTGTTATCTACATGGATTACATCAGAACCGCTTTTAAATACAATGGAAAGGAATACGGCTATTCAGTTTATCGTAGTAATTTACTAGTTATTTATAGAACTTGCATACGTTGCAGGAAATATATACAATAAATCAAACAAATGTGGCTCTACCTAAATTGAAAATATATTTATTTTTTCATAGAAGTATTCTTAAAAATATTAAATCACCCCAAAAGTTTAATTCCTTTAAAATATATTAAATAGATGAAAAGAAAAATGTTGAATTATTTTCTGAACAAATTTAATATTATCTTCGATGTACGATAAAAGCTTGGCAATATGCTTTTGGAAACTTTTCCCAAAGCAACTAAATTCGTGGGTTTTGTTAATAAGAATGTAATTACCGAATAGATACTATGTACAATAGGTAATTAGCCTGGAAAAGGAATGTTAATATTATTTGACACCTTCTTGCCATCGACCATAAGATCTTGACTATGTGTTTCAGTAATCTCTCTAGCAATCCTTTCCCAAAGTTATTGAAAAACAGCTGATCTCATGAGTGCTTTCATGATTTTGTGCATAAGAAGATACTAGAGACCGGACACGAGAGGTTGATGACTCATCGCCTATGAGCGTACTATTGAACATTTGTATTTTTAAAGTTTTTAAATTTATTTATATAATTATACTTATAATAATAAAACGGGTATATATACGGCTACAAAATACGAAATACATTTTTATTTGTTCATTTTGTAGTTCAAGTTGAGTAAAGGAGTATTAATATTTCCTAGCAATACTTTCTCAATGTTCTCTTCTCTAAAATTTGTTCTCTTTGAATGAAATACGTTCTTGTAAATAGAAAACGTCCTTTCTACATCGCAACTAGTTTTAGGTGCATACTGGAAATATTCTTTAATTTCCGCGTATTTTGCAGTTAGATGTGGCTTTGTCCCCATACAAAATTGCCGCAATGTTATTAAATCTGGATTTCTATTAAACACTGCCGTGTAACTTTTGCCGAAGGCCACATCCAAAGTCACTTGGAATACTTTTCAAATTATTAATAGCCACATATAATGTCGTTAAACCATCATTTAATTTGAGATTTCGAATTTCAAAATAAGTGATTAGTTTTGGGCAAATTTCCAAAGTGATTCTGAAGAAAGTACAACTGATTTTTTAAATGTGGAATCTGTGTTAGTTCCTTACACTCAGAAATACTTCGAGCATCGTCATTTAAACATGCAGCGAAATTTTGTAAACTACCGAAATTCTCTGCATAAAAACTAGTAGCTTCCAACTATGCCCCCCATCTAGTTATTACTGGAGAGGGAGGCAGTGACTAAGATGTCGGTTTTTCGCATTAAAGAGCTACGCTCAATGGTGCTTTTCTGAAAACTTTTTTAAAAGATATCAACTTCTGGAAAGGTGTCTGATATATTCACAGATTCTGTGGAGAGCATGTGCTACACAAGTAATATGCAGCATATTAATATATACCATGTACTACAAGAAACTAGTCTGGAAAAGGAAGGTTGAATGTTTTCTCAACAATAGCATGTACTTGTTTAACACTTTCTTGCCATGTACAAATTCGGTGGCTATTCTTTCTCAAAGTGGTCAAAAAGCAATTAAATTCTTAAGTAAACTTTTAATTTCGTATTTTTGCTTATGCTTTTGAATTTCGAATAAGACGGTTAGTATTTGTAGCTAATTCTTGTTCATCTTACTGATCGTGATGGGGCGTTAGTAAAAATAATTAGTTAAGAAGAAATAGGCGAGGTTAAGATACTAAGAGAAGAATGGTATTCCAATATAATTATATTCAACAAGTTTACTTATAAATGAAAATTATGGAAAAATGATTAGCCTTTTGAACATATAAGCATTATTTAATGAAGTATACTCGCACGTTTTAGGTTATTGATTTCAAAATATAAAGAAATTTACATATTTTCATCGAATTTTAAATAATGTCTAATAAGAATTTTAACGTTTTTTTTTTAAATCAATCCTTGAAATAAAGAGACAGTAAATGATAGATGGAAAGATGTAATTATGTAGAATATAAATGCAAACCCAGAAAGCTGTATTATGTGACGCCTATGAACTAAGAATATACAGAATGTGTATAAATAATAAATATATCACATACACTATAGCCTATATTTGCATACATAACAGCTGGATGAGATGGACAATAACAAAACTATTATTTTTGTTGCTCTCGGTTAACTTTAAGATATTGTCTCTGACTTTTTATAATCGGCGTGACAAAATTTTTTTAAATATCTTTGTCATTTTTTTTCTCACCTGTGAGAGCGAATTTTCGGAAAATATTTTGAATTCATATTGTATATAATTACATCTTTCAATTTTTCATACGTTGTCTTTTTATTTCAAGGACAACCTGTATATTAGCTGATTTTAGTGTTGCTATATATGAGTTAAGGAACATATATCTTTGATCAAATGAGGCAGTAAGTTTAACGAGAAGTCGATCTTCTATTCAGATCTCATGTTCATAGTCACATTAATTTTTATGTACAGAACAACACCTCGTAAAAATATGTACCACAGAACATAAAAATACGGGCATAAAGCAACAGTATAACATATTTTTGTATGGTACAGATTACATGCAGTTTGCTGCAGCTCATAAATCTCCAATCTCAGTTCCAAATCTCAAGCTTCAATGAAAATTAAAAAAACGCAGTTTTCTTAATATATTGTGACTACAAACAGCTTTTAATGAACTGAAACCGCAATAACTCTCACAAATTTATTCCTTTCCTAATTTTTTTTTAAAATCCTGCAACTATAGTTGATCTGTTGGGCATTAAATTATATTATTACTGCTTATTGCTGGTATTGACTCACCGACTTATTTGATTGCAAAATGGTTAGTGAATGAATTCAGAAAATTACCAGAAAAACCAGTTAGTTTATTGGTCAATAATTCTTTAGAATTTATTTAGAAAGTTAAAGATTGTCGACTGGAAGATGGTGACATTTTGGTTTCATTCGATGTAACGTCCTTGTTTCCTTCAGTACCTATCCCAGAAACGTTAAAATATTTGTCTGAATTACTTCATAGCAATCACGTTGAAAAGGAAAAAATAAATGAATATTTGCAGTTAACAAGCCTTTGTATGGCCCAAAATTGCTTCCAATTCGAAGGCAAGTTCTTTGAACAGCAACAGGGTACAGCCATGGGTAATTGCTTATCTCCATTTATCGCGAATTTATTTATGAGTCACTTTGAGATTGAGTTTAAAAAGTCAGCCAAATATTTTCCAAACATATGGGTCAGGTATGTAGACGATGTGTTTGCAATTTTTGATACCAATAAGTGCGACTTAGATTATTTTGTAACAGAATTAAATTCAAAATTTCCTAGTATTAAATTCACGGTTGAAAAGAAAAACAACGGAGGTTTGCCATTTTTAGATACCTTAGTAATTAGGAATGACAAAAACTTAGAGTTTGATATTTACCGAAAAGAAACCAACGTCAACAGATTTATAACCGCAGATTCAAACCATACTTTTCAGCACAAGAGTGCCTCTATCAATTTTCTTATCAATCGTTTGTTAAGCATGCCATTGACAAAGGATAGATATGAAAAGAAATTAACTTTAATTAAGAAAATCGCGAGTTACAACGGTTTCGATTCAGAAATAATAAACAAGCTAGTTAGAAAACATAAAGTAAGAAAAACAATTCAGGATTCCACATGTTTGCTACCTCAAATTGATTCGAGCAAAAAATTTATTAGTTTACCGTTTCACGAAACTACGAAAAATTTATGTAAAACCTTTAAACAGTATAATGTTCAAGTAGCATTTCGGTCGAATAGCTCCCTAAAATCTCTCTTAGGCAACGCGAAAGACAATGTTGAGGTAAACAACAAATCTGGAATCTATGAAATAAATTGTAAGGATTGTGATAAAAAATATGTCGGCCAAACAAAACGTTCGATTCTAATTCGTTATAAAGAACATGTTTCGCATATTAGATTCAATAGACCGGAAAAATCAAGTGTTGCCCGACATATTCTTGAATCAGATCACAACGTAACATCTGACTGTCTGAGATTAATAAAAAAACGCCACACGCCCCCGCGAATTTGATAGTTTTGAGAGCATTTTTATCTTTAAAAATAGGAATAACGTAATTAACGCAGATTTGGGTCCTATACCAGGTTCTTCTTTATTTGAGTTAATTGACAGTTAGATGTTATTAAAGCAAGAAAAATAGGAAAACCATTAAAAAATATTCGAATTCATGGAATTTATTTTTAAATTCGTTTCATTACAATATTTGCCATTAAAATATTCTGACTCAACATTAATTTCCAAATTTATATTTCAACATAATTTAAGGATTAGTTTCATAATTGAATTTTTAATGTATGTTAAATTACGGCTTTTATAATATTTCTAAACGGTTTTTCTATAGAATTTACAAATAATGGGTTAATGCTCTTGCATGAATAGGTGGGGTTTACCAAAATGTAGGTAATTTTTGTAGCATTTAAATTGAAGATTTTAGTGGTAAACTAGAAGACGTTCAGAACAATCCTTCTGTGAGTGTTTTTGTGCGTTCAAGTGTTACACTGTTTTTTCTACTGAAGATGACAACGTGGTTGTAGAATACGTATTTAGAATCATTAAATTCTATTGTGGTAAGGGTTTTCAATTTTATTTTATTATTACTGCCGATTTTTCTCGTAATTCCTCAGCTTTTGCGGTATTAGTGTTCATCATAGAATGGTAGCGATTAGAAATTCTATAATTATTTTACTTTGTTTCCCCGCAGTGCATACCATCGATTTAGTATGTTATAAACAGTCTATGTCAAATTTACATCACCTTATCTATTGTTTGAATTGTTGTACAATGGATGTTGTGTTTACTACTCAAGTTTTCTGTATTTGCGTGTGAGTATCAGCTTGTCTGTACCTGATATTATAAATTGACTTTTAATTACTTTAGTATACTTACATATTCTTCTAATTTCTTGAACTAATTATATCTATTATTATTATGAATATTATTAACGTCATCCCAAACATGTTAATAGTTGTAGTTCCTTTCAACTTATTTTAGTTTGACTAAATAACAGGTAAGTACTTTCATAGCACCACCTGCGGCGAGGGCTTAATAAAACGTAAATACACCTAAGATGTGAGCTATTCTTTACTTTAATAGCCAGAGTGGTATTAAATACATTGTGCCTAAGTAAGCGAATTTGAGATGCTTATTTACATTAGTTCTAGGAATTAAATGTAATAGTCATTATTAAACATGGTATAGTTAAAATGACTTTACAGCTTAACATTTCTTACAGTTCATATAACTTTTCGTTAGTAGCAAAATATAAATTGTAAAGTGAGAAAACATATTTTGTGTCGTATCTTTGCCTTGAAACGAAGACGAGGAAGTTGATCAATATGTAATAAATAACGATAAAAAATTCCTCTGGTAGTTCAAGCTAAGCAAATACTGTTAAATGTGTATAATAATTTGCAAGAAGAAAATGCAAAAGTTACAGTATATGCCATTATAGAAAGAACGTCGAAATTAACTGGTGTCTAGCTTTTTTCATGGGTCTTTGAGTTTTGTTCTGTGGTCGAAGTTGCCTCCACTTCCACTCCGTTGTTTCGTATTTCCCAGGGTTGTGACGTGTTTGAGTCTGATGTAATCGTTGGATGTTGTGTTTCTTTGTGTGGTCCTGTGTGTGTTGTGTTTGTGTAAAGTCTGTGTGTCAGTCGCTTTTTTTTGCGTTTAAGTCAAATGTGTTCGTTTTTTTTTTTTTTTTTTTTTTTTTTTTTTGCGTTTCAGTTGAGTGTGTGTTTAATGTTTGTTATTGTAGAGTGTTATTATTGTCTGTGTTTGTGTTACGAAGTATTGTATTTGTTCTTTTGTGGCGTTTGTCGAGTGTAGTGTTATTATCATATTGCCTAAGGCAAGTGCTAGTTCGTCATTTGTGTTAAGTGTCGTGTCTTTTTGTCTTTGTGTCCATGGAGTTGTTGTTGGGGGTGGTGCTGGTATGTATTTAGGTTGAGGTGTGGTTTTGTTTGTAGGATTGTTTGGATTGCTGGGACAGTTTATGAAAGTGGATAGATGAGGACCACCGCAGTTTGCACACTTTGGTGGGGTTGTTTTTGTTTTAGTACATAGATGTGTCGAATGTCCGTCTCCGCATTTCATACATTTGTAATTCACGTTACAGTTCCGTTGGTGATGTCCGAAAGTTTGGCACTTGTGGCATTGTATAATGTCAGTCCGTTTGTTTAAATGTTCTATTTTAATCGTCAGTCCGCAGCAGTCGCGTAAGTTGTAGATTGACTTGTATTGTCTCGTCAGTTCGATTAATACAAGTGGTGCTGGTATTCCGTGTTTGCCGTTCATGCGTTTAATTTTTAAAGTCGGGTATCCTTGGTCCGTCAAGTCGTCTGTGATGTCAGTGTCTGTTATAAAGGTGGGAATGCCACGCATCACCACCTTTAGTGTCTTTTCACTTCTCAATTGAAATGTGTAATATTGAATTTGTTCGTTGTCTAGTGTGTGTTTTAGTTTTCGATAGTCTTCGTCGGTTGTCGGTTCGATGTGTATTCCTGGTTTCACCATTTTGTTTTCTACTGTGTTAATGCTGTTTGATTTAAGTAATTGTCGTATGTATGTCCATTTGTCTTTTTCGATTATGATAATTGGTGCGATTTTGTGTGTTTTTTGTGTTTTTGTGTTAGGTGTGGTGGTTTTGTCACTTACCCTGGGCGAGCTGGCTGATGTTGAAGGCTGTGGAGTGGATTCGGCAGTTTCTTCTTCCATCTTTTCGTCGGTTTTGTTGTCGAGGGCGTCGTAAGAATTTTTAGTTTCGATCGGTGTGATTGTTTCGTCTATTTTTGGTTTCTTCGTAAATTTCGGGTAGATGAAGTCTTCTGCGGATATGATTTCAGTTTGCATCTTGTTCTGTGTTCGGTGGTGTTTTTTTTCTTCTTTTAGCGGTTCGGTGTTTTTTTCTGGAATCCTGACTTGAATTTTTGGCTGGTTTGGATCTACCATAAATATATTTGGCGATGTCCGTAGTATGTGCTGGATATCTCGTTCGTTGAATGTTCGGTCGATTATCTCGAGTGTCTCTTCTTTTAATTCCTGTGACCAGAGGACCGTGGTGTTCGGATTAAGAATTAACTTTGTTAAAGTAACAATTCGGCCGGCCATTGCTTCCGGCTTCGTATTTACGGTATAAAATCGTATGTTCTCTCAGCTGGTGTACTGTTCGCACAGACGACGCAATGAGAATGTTTTTGCCGGTGTCTAGCTACAACACAGTTTATAATATAGTAGAGCATTGAACAGTACGAAGGCTAAAACATCAGTTTTTATAAAAAAATTATATTTATTATGAAGATAGCTACACATAAACGCAACTTCTAAAGTCTTTAAAGCAAAGACTTTCCAAAAAGGAATTTTTAATCTGATAGAGTTAATTTGAAGTGATTTGAAAGGATATGTTTGCCGCACTAATGATCGTCCAAAATTTAGGGAAGTAGCTTTAAATCTTCTTCGAGAAAGGACGGCAGAAAAATGGAAACATTGCATTAGACATACAATAGAAATAGGAACGGTATATTTAGGAAACGTGAATATTCATCAGGAATTTATAGTTAATTTAAATGAAAGTGACGAAGACAGCATTGACCTTGAGTATATCCAAAGTACATGTATAGAAAAAGTGTTTTCTTAAGTGATATTTTTCTTATATGTCATTTCAAATACATTATGCCAGGTATTTCATAAATATTGGATTATTGTTAAAGGAAATTAATACTGGTAGCCGTAACTTTGTGGTAATTCATTTGAAAATAATAAAATAAAATAAAACAATAACTTTGTTATACCACTTTATTCACATGTAATAGTGACTGCGGTTTCGACATACAATGTCATCAAACTGCAAAAGTTACAGGCCTACATAGATCTTATAAATGACGCAAAAATATATGGGGGTGGTTTATGATGTTATTTAAAATTACTACTATATACTTAACTATTATATACAACATTGGAAAAGAGGTGTATATATAAGATCCAACTGGTCGTTAAGAACAATATCTATTGTGTTGTTTCCGCTTTTAAAAATTTCAAGTGACTCTAAAAGATTTCATTTACGACCTTTCTCGGCCAAATGCAATATTTTATGATGACCAAATGTATGCCTTTCTGTAATAAGATGGTTTGCGAATGTTGAATCTGTCTTCTTTAGTTTATATGACCTCATGTGTTCTTTTACCCGTATAATAAAACTTCGACCAGTCTGACCTATGTATACACTTACAATCATTACAATATAATTTGTACACTTCTGATTTATTATTGATATCTGTTTTAGGTTTTGCGTTAAAAATTAAATTACTTGTTTAAGGGTTTGAATAATGATTTAATTGCTATCTGTTTACACAGTAATTAGAAACCAGACGGTCTGCCTTGTAATAAATGTAATAATAAAAGTGAGGAATACTGCTAGTCTTATAGAATAAAAATTAATACTTATTACTTGCCCTAGGTTTCATAATAACAGTTTGCATATATCTATATCCTCACCACAGGATGGCTAATTAAAGTATTTACTCAGAAAGCTATTTTATTGTTATTTGAAAAAGAACATACTGTATATTTGCTCCACGCCTGTCAATGAATTAAAACAAAGAACATAAATACCAGTGGAATTTCCATGGCTGTGCATAGTTACCTTGTTACAAATCATGCATCATTTTCGATCATATGTTTTTAAATATATCCGGATTTGTATATATGTATTTATTATTAAATTATTACTATAATAAGCTCCACTAGTGTTAATAAGAAACAGATATTAATATAGATTAGATAAAACGAATATAAAATAACAAAATGTGTTTTGTGGGCTTAAATTGTTTTCGATACAACTAATACTAATGCAATTTATCCCTGCAGGTGCTAATTAATATAGTGTTTTTTTTTTGTGAAAAAATTAATATTTTATATGGTCACTTCCATATTTAATAGTCTTCTATTTACTACTTCATAATTTATTAATAAAATTATATCGAATATTATATCATTATTCTTGTATATAATCCATAATTTTTATAGATTTATCAGTACATATTACAAAACGGTGCTAAACATTTTCAATGATGTTTATATCCGGGCTTTGGGGCGACCACATCATGGTTCATAACATTCTAATCTTTAAACATATTTTAAATCTTTACCTTGTAAAATAACAATTTTGTTTATTAAATCAATGTCCTGAAAGATAATTTTCTGATTTTGCCTTCAATTTTAAAGTCACCAACTCTTAAATATGTACATATATATATATATAAAATCAAGAAGGTTGGTATTATTTTACGTTTTTAAAGAAATCTATGAATTTACACAAGTATTGTCGGTAGTAAGAAAATGTGGCTCATCTGGTCGACCCTAACTGTTATATTATAGGGTACTAAACATGTTTACGCATAAAATTTGTTTTAATAAACTAAATGTACATTTCTATTATCGTCTAAACAGATTTTAAGTGAATAAATTTAACAACGGCGAGTTATTTAAATCTAATTGGTCATTAAGTAAAATTTGTGAGTGTTTTAATTATTGATAATTATTGATTTCTAAACTTTCCAGCAAATTTAATTTATTGCCTTCATTTTCTAAATGCAGAATTTGAAAATCTTTATTGAATGTATGGTTTTCTTTTAATAGATGATTCGCGAAAGTGGAATCTTGTTTTTTATTTCTAAACGAAGAATGTTCGGCAATGCTTTTATTAATTAACATAAACTATGTATTTTGCTAAATATAGAGTGATAAATACATACACAATATTATCATTCTAAACAGTTCAAGATATAATCTAAATGGCATTTGTAAGGAAAAACTATTTTTGAAGTGTTTAACTGATCTCGTAACATAACCTATAACCAAATTGGCAATTATTTGAAACATGTAAACAATAAATTTGTCAACGTTGTGTGACGCACATTGATGACGCAACTGCGTTCTTATCGTAAAAATACTGTATTGATTATTGCAAACGAATATAATAAAAACGGGAACGAATCAGATGACCAGATGTTATTACATCAGTACATCAACCCTTTTTTTTCCATAGCTATATAAAATGCACCGAGGGTGCATTATATATTTAAATAGGGTGCCTTCTCGATAGGACGTCTACGTGAGAGTTAGTGCGTAGGTTTCGAAAAACTGCCTATTGTATCGCATTTATTGCCGTTGTGATGACGCTTTGGAGAAACGAGAATCGTGAACAATCAGGAGAGGATCGGGGAGCTTCTAACTCAGACTATTAAATTGGGGTAACTGAGTGTCGGGGTATTGATTTACTATGAGAATATAATAGCCCGGCAAACAAAATTGCAGGCGTAGGTATATGGTACGGATGGTTTCTTTTCGTGGAAGGAACGAAAAACATAGTAAAATTTCGAAACCGAGAACAAAGAGGTTAGAACCCGTTTAAATTGACCTGATTCTCTTGTTGAATGTATGCGCGTATTCTATGTGTACTTGCAAAAAGCTTTCGGTGGATTGAATTGCATGCAATTGCGGCAGGTCAGGCAACTTAACAGGCGATGAGAAATATTCGGATCGGATTAGAGTTTACAAAGTGATGTCGGGTGCTATCGGACTCTCTAGTTGGCAGTCTGTAACCTTGGAGGGACATGTCAATGACCGGCTGCATTACCTGTCCAAACGTATTCGCTCGACGATACAACCTCGAAGACCTAAAAAGACGCTTTGTTAGAAAAACCATCTTTGTCAGGTCGGCCATTGTTCCCGAAGAGGCTATTTCACCTGTGCAGCTGCATTAACAGCTGGCTTCGCTCGTCCGTCCATCTGCTTCCGTACATGATATTTATCTAAATACAAGCAAGTTCAGTACCATCATGCACATACAGTGTCGGACGTAAGTTAAGTAACTACGAATTGATAAAGAAATTATTAAAATTTTACTAAAAACAGTGATGATCTATTAAGTTAACAGAGTTTTAAAACAAGACAATTAAACAATTTATTTTAGAATTTAAAAATAAATTAATTTCAACCGGTAACAATACGACAGAAGTACATTAACTTTATATAAATTTCTTAAAAATAAATATTTTATTATGTAACTCGCAATTACAGTTTCGGGGAACGTGGAGCTCCAGTCTACGGACGGCTATCCCAAAAATAAAAATTGGGACGTTTAGAGGACCCTTAGTGAATCAATTTATCCTAATAATTTTTTTGGCGCTGGAGCACCGTTATTCTAAAAAAAATTAATTTTTTTCAAAATAATCACTAACCTTGAACGTTTCGTTTTCGCCCAAATACACATAAAATTTCTATTTATTGGCCATTATATCGTATTCTTGATTTATATTATTGCTATTTTTACATTTTTGTTTTCTGTTTATTAGCCTTAATCAATTGTTATTTGTGTAAATAAACGCAATTTGCTACAGAACCACCAACCTATGTATGGAAAAATTTTATTGTATCTATGTATTTCTGTGTTATACCTAAACAGTTAAATTAATATTTGTTACACAAAAGTTGGTGGTTCTGTAGTAAACTTTTGTTTACAACGGTTGTCATAATCATTCGATTTGACAGCCAAATTTCCAATTGCGTTTATTTACACAATTTACGATTAATTGTGGCGAATATGCAGAAAATATAAATGTATATGGCATTTGTATAAATCAAGAATACCATATAAAGGCCCAAAAAATAGATTAAAAATAGAACATTAGAGGTTAGCGTTTATTTTAAAAGTATTTTTTTTTATAATACCAGTGCCTCAGCGCCAAAAACTTTATTAGGATAAATTGATTGCCTAAGGGTCCTCTAAACGTGCCAATTTTTATTTTTGGGATAGCCGTCCGTAGATTGGTGCTCCACGTATCATATTCTTTACAGTAAAATACTATGACACTTTGGAAGTCATACACAAATCTATCGACGGTTTTATGAATTTGATGCCTTAATCTAATATGCGCCTCGAAAGCAAGCAAACAACCATGTGGGAGGTATTAGTCAATATTGACGATTAGAGTTGGTTTAACTTTATCCGTAGTAGTAGAGTATAGTTATAATTATTTATTTTGAAATGCCATGATACAGAAAAGCGAAAGAAATTGAATTGGTAAATCTAAATAAATTGGTAAATAGATCAAGTCTATCGAAAACAACGATTTTTAATTTAATTTAAAAAAACAAATGGAACGAAAATAGTATATTAAAAAATAAATTTCATAAATACAAGTTTTTTAATTAATGAGTGTTTTAACGTCTTATGAAACGCATTTTTATGCTATTTTTTGTTGCAATTAGTTTGTTAACGTATTTTTTATCATTTAGGGAAATTTAATGGCAGTTGGTAACGTCCGCGTATGTTTAGAATAAAATTCCAAATTTTCGAATTTATTTGCGTATGGTTAACTAGCAAATAGTACATTTACAGACGACATGATGGTGGTCGCAGATTCAGAATAGAATTTACAACAGAACCTAAATACAAAGTGACATTGAAAAAACTACAATGCCATAGTACCACGCGATAGAAGACCATAAAATACTGAAAAAGTTCTTATACATTAATATCCGATCGCCTTTTGTTTTCAAGATACAGGATCGTAAAAGATTGTTAGAAATTTTTTAAATTTCGTCCGATTGTGATGACATTATTGAACCAAAATTATTGTATTGTAGTTTCGAGTATTATTAGAATATTTTCATAGTTGGCTATGTAATTATGACACCTGTCAAATTAATATTACGTTAATTTTAATTTATTCAAGTTTGTCGTGTACCTGCTTACGTTTGTGTTTGGTTTTGCTGTTTGTCGTTTTCTAAAATTAATTTTCAAAATGGTTCTTTTTTTTACTTTCAAAGAATACAGGGACATGATTATGTGTTATGGTGAAGCTCGATCAAATTCTTCCGGAAGCTCAACGTATCTTTCCAGAGAGATATCCATTAAGACATGTTCCTAATGTTAGAACATTTAGTGACCTGCATAGACGCTTAAGAGAAGATCGCTGTTTCAAAAAATCAAAAGTTAGTAGTAGGATCACCAGAACTCGTTGTACTGTTGTAAATGAAGAAGCTCTTTTGCAAATAGAAAATAATCCAAAAATAAGTGCAGCTGTACGGAATGTTAACCGTGAATCAGTTAGTCCTCAAAAGACAGCTTCTTCATGCGTTTCATTTCCGAAAAGTTGAACAGGATTATTTACCCTGTGTACAATATTGCGAGTGTTTACTAAATCAAAGGCAACATTTTCTATCATTAATTTTGTTCACCAATGAAACAGGTTTTAGTCGCGTAGGTGTTTTGAACGTACATAACATGCATTATTGGAGTGATGAAAACCCTCATAAAACCGTAATACGGAATTACCAGTATGGGTTTTCTATTAATGTGTGGGCGGGTATAATCGACAATTACCTAATTGGCCCATTTCGATTGCCCAATCGATTGACAGGCCGAGCTCTGTCGAAATTCTTTTGGAAAATGAACTTAACAATTTATTAGAAATTGTCCCATTGAACATTATTCGAAGAATATACGACATGCATGACGGCGCGCCAGCTTACCATTCCAGCTTACCAAGGGAATTTTTGCAAAGATTTTTCGATTTTTCATTTTGGGTACACGGTAGAGATAACTAGTGAAGAGCCATTATGGAACAGAATTATGGAGTCTGCTGATAGATTCCGTAATAATTCAGGTATTTATCAAACATGGTGTCAATCATTAACACAAAGATTGGAAAAGTGTATCCAAGAACAAGTCCATCAATTTGAACACCTTTAGAGCGTGGTACCTTAAACATAGTTTTTAAATTTAGTTGGTGTTTTGTTTGTTATGGTTATGTTGTTATTTTTAAAGCTCATGTCGATCAAGTAGCGATTTTTTTTTGTTGTGGGCTATTGAAGAGAAATAAATTTTATAATAAAGTATGTTAAAATTATTTTTCTTTAATCAGCAGTACGTCAAATTTTTATAAATTGGAATAATTAGGTAACAGATCTGTCATGGGAAGAAATTAAAAAAAAATTATTTTGCGACAAACTTTTAAGATCCTATATCTTGAAAACAAAAGGCGATCGGACATTAGTGTATAAGAAGATTTTTAGTATTTTATGGTCTTCTATCGCGTGGTACTATGCATTGTAGTTTTTTCAATGTCACCTTGTATATACCAATCAGAACTCAGGGAGATAAACATAGAAATTAACATGAGCAAAACGAAAACTATGATATTGTCAGAAAAGAAGCACAAAATATGTTTAGAGGAAAGACAACTAGAACAAGGCAAAAACTACAAATATTTAGGCACAGTAATAGAAGAAAATGGAATGGTAGATAAAGCAATAGACACACTTAAAGACACGTTTTTTGGAAAAAAGGAAATAATAGAAATATGCAAAAAAGGAGTAAGACCTTCACTACTATATAGTAGTGAGTCTTGGACGATTACAGATCAAAACAAAGGCAGAATAACAACAGCAGAAATGAGATTTCTGAGAAAAATTGAAGGAATTACAAGGAAAGACAGAATTAGGAATGTGGTAATAATACAAAGAAGGAACCTGAAACCGGTTATCGAAGAGAGGCAGCTGGATTGGTTAGAACAATTGCACCGGATGCCCGAAAATAGACCATCATAGCTGGTGTATGAAGCCAGCGCATAGGGAAAGAACAGAATAGGAAGACCTAGAATACAATGGGAAGAACAAGTACGACATGCAGCCCCAGAACGTGATATACAGTGGTGTGAAGCAGGGAACTTTGCACAGAACAGAAACTTATGGAAGAGTAGAATAAATGCAGTACTAACTTGAAATGTACTATGTATTAAAATCCAACACCTATCGGTATAACAATGTATAGTTTAAATGAAATAAATAAATAGTTAACTTGACATTTTACTCTCAATAATAAAATATTTGTTATTGTATTGTAAATATAATTACCGTATAATAAAATGTTTATTAATTGTTAATTTAATCACAACCTTAAATTATCGTTATGATTACTGACTTATAAACGTAGTGTGACCAACTTAAAACTGAATTCGGTAAATATTCTATACATTAATAATTTTATTTTCAGTGTTTTTAGCCTTCGCAACGCTAATTGCAAAAAAAAATTTTATTCAAATAAATGTATAGTGCATTCAGAATTATAAGAAAATAACTTTTAATGTGTTTACAACTCGCCAGTCCTTGTGGCGATAATTCTCTCATCCTTATTGAGTGGATATGATTTATCTACCTACAGAATACAATAACAATTAGAGAATTATCACCACCGGGGGTACAACAACAGTTGTAAACACATTAAAAGTTAGTTTCTTATAATTCCGAATGCACCATAACTGTAATATATTACCAGTTAGTCTTAAATTTTATGACTACCGTTATAATACACACAAGAAAAATGTTTATGTTACATTTATAATCCTTAAATTTGAGTATTATCATTCTTTGTTATTTTAGCATTTCAAAGAATGAAACTTTTTAGTTTAATTCTGCAATGTTACTTTTATTGCATATCTACTATTATCATTTCTTAACTTTATATCTGGTTGTTTCTTAATGCATTTACGGTATATTAAACGTCCGCTGTTCAATAAAACCGTGACGGGAGTATATACGATGCTGGGGAACTATCTCTGGCGCACCGGCGTTTAAGGTACGTCGCTTCCATGGTGTATTTACCTGAAATGCAATACCATTTTGAACACTTATTCTATCGAGGATTGTATCCTTTATCATAAAGTTGCTTTACATAACACGCACTTTCGTCACTGAATAATATTGTATTCTATTTTTGAGTGATCCATTTTAATAAATGCTAATCAAATTCATCCTCTACTTTTACAATAGGGGTTTCTTCGCGGGACGTCTACTGTGCCCTCTCTATTAGTCACCGTTGAATCGGACATGACCTAATATTTAGACCTAATTCAATTTTACTAGATGATGGGCATAATGGATCAATTTAATATTGAAGTACAAATAAATGGTGTGTCTATGTGACCTTTTTCGCGGTCATTTCGACTACATTAGCGTAATTATTCTGATTATTCCATTGTATATTAAAATAATACGAGAGATAAAAGATTTGTATGTCGCAAATAGAGTATTAATTTCCACATAAATTGCTCAGTTTCCACGAATTTTAATGATCTGTAAGTTTAAGATCTGTACTGTACATTTTCTGCTAGATTGCGATAAAGGTTTTGTTTCAAGTGCTCCCAGTTGTACAATTTCTCCTAAAGCGCATAGAAAATTAACCGCATATATCCTCAGGGATTCACCTGACCTTTATAAACGAAGGTTGTTTAACTTTAATCGCGCTGTTTAGTAAACTTTGCTTTATGGTTCTTGTTCTCTTTCTTTAGTTTTACAATAATTGGCGTTTTTTGCAGAATGGCTTAACTTGTGCTCCATACTGTATTACCGTATATACCAAAGTTTTTATGTTCCCAGACTAAGCATCAATAAAAATTTATTTTTCAATATAGTTCCCTTGCTTTTGAATACAGGTATTACCCCATTTAAATAACATCTTTAATCCGTCGTGAAAGTATATTCTTTTTGTTTCTCTGCAAAATGATTCTCTACAGCTGCTGTAAGGTCATCATCATCATTAAATTTTGTCTCCCTAAGTGTTTTTTTAAGATTCGGAATCGAAAAGTAGTCACTGGGTGTTAAATCTGGATTGAATTTCTTAAAAGTTACCATCAGCAACACTAGCTTTTGAAAGTCTCGACTTGCGCATTGGTGTATTGTCGTGGAGCAACAAGACACCTTGCATGAGTTTGACGCGTCTTTTCACTTTAATAAAATCTCCGAGATCTTGCATAAATAATACTTTTCATTTAGTTTTTTTTTTTTTGTTATCATTAATTGCATGAAAACTCCCCCAGACTTTATAAAATAGAACCAAAACAAACTTACTTCCTTGATAAGTTTAAAAGTGTTTGTAAAATAAATCGAGAAATCTCAATAGATGAAGGAGTTATCCCGTGGAGAGAAACACTTCGTTTTAAAACTTATAACCCTGATAAACCCCACAAATGAAAGAACAATTTTGAAGTTTACACGGCTCAAGGAAAGACCCTCAAAAATACCATATTTACTTTGTTGGGTCCTCGTCTAGATGCTAGGCATCATTTGTATCAAGATAACTTTCATAGTTTACCAATAGCAGAACGCGTTCTTACAAGGAAAGTTAGAGTTTGTGAAACTATTCGTGCAGATTCCCTTCAGAATTAAAGAAAACTCTAAGAACTTAAAAGGAGGTATATACATATACATATATATATATATATATATATATATATATATAAAGATAATTATTTCGTGACCTTTGTATGTTATGGTAAATTCAATTTGTTTGGCGATTTAAGGTCTGATTTTACTTCAAAATATATATATTTAAAACAATCCTACATGTTTCGGCAAATGATGCCTTTTTCAAGGAATATAATATATATTTTTTATATTTTATATTCCTTGAAAAAGGCATCATTTGCCGAAACATGTAGGATTGTTTTAAATATATATATTTTGAAGTAAAACCAGACCTTAAATCGCCAACAAATTGAATTTACCATATATATATATATGTATATAGACAAGTGTTCATTTGAAAAGTCAATCTAGTAGCATGATAAATAACAAATCATAGGTATTTATTGAAAACTATAACAAATGTTGAAAATGTGGTCCTTCAAGATCAATGCACTTTAAAATCCTCCGTTCAAAATTTCTGATGATATTCTGCAACATTTTTTGTGATTGACATTATCAAATGTCATTTGGATTTACGTTCACGGAACAACAAACATAATTTGATAATATATTTGCGTCTTATTCTATCAAAATTTCAAAGTAACCTAGATTGACTTTTCAAATGAACACACGTTATATATATATATGTATATATATATATATATATATATATGTATGTATGTATTTGCGAAAAGGTGATGTCTTGTTACAAATATGGAAAGATAAGAGGGAATTTCGTTTGATAGTTCATCTTGCCAGCATGATAATTGTTGATAAAAAGGCTAGAGATGGAAAAGATATTGTTAAACCAAATCGCATTAACTACTATAGCAAATATATAAAAGTGGTAGATAGTTCCGATCAGTTCCTCTCATATTACGGCATAATAAGAAAAACTAAAAAATGGTCGAAGACAGTGGTCGTGTTTGTATTTAACTGCGCTCTCTTCAACGCATTAGTTTACAAGAAGTTAAACACAACGTACGATAAGTTTCTAAAAGAGTTAGTAAGGATCTGAGTTACCGATCAACAAGTAAATGATTCTGATTCCGAAGAGACTGCTAATTATATCCAAATTCAACCAACTAGGAGAACTCCAAGAATAGATCCACCATCGGGGACATGAAGCAGCACATCCTTAAAGCAAATTGTTGGGAAAGGAAAGAAAAAATATCCTCAAAAGTCTTGCAAAGTCTGCAGGTCAACGAAAAAAAGAAGCGAAATAAGATATATGTGTATTGGGCAAAGAAGGTACTAATAGGAACTTCATAGGACTAGAACCTGTATGTGGAATCGCTAAGGATTCCGCTCGAAGGGTTATGGCTAGCAAGAACACATAAAAAGAAATAGAGGTTAACGGAAGGCCAATTCCATACTAAAACACTACTAAGGAAGCTGGACGGAAGGTTTTCAGCCAACCTAATTCGTAGTAACAAAAAATATTAAAGTAATAATAACTGGACATTGTCCTTTAAGGAAGCATCTGTATAGCCTGGACTTGGTTAGCGAGCCCTGGTGTAAGAGATGTGAAAAACAGGAGAGAACTAGCCTTCGTGTAATATACACGTTTGAGGAACTGAAGGGACTCAAACAGAAACATTTCGGAAGAGATCTTCAAACTTCCCTTGAGAAGGATAGTGGCTTTTATCGAGGACACAAGACTAACAGAGTGGAACTTAGAGATCTATTGGAGATAGTACAAAGAGCAGCGTGCTCAAGTGCCTGGACGTGCTGGCGTCCATTTCAAAACAGAATAAGAAGAAGATATATCTTGGTTGCACTTCACAAGGGTAAATGTTTTACGAAATATCACACTCTTAAGAAATATTAGACGTGTAAATAAAATTTTATCAAAAATTGTGTTGATTTAATAAAACTGCAACGCTTTAAAACCATCACGCATGTTTATTTAATCTCTTAAAAAATGCCGGGAAACCGAGAAAGACAGAAAAAACAATCCGTCTGTTAAGTATTACTGTTTATTTGTAACTTTCCATTATTTTTTGTGGGAAATATATCATTATTACAAAAGTTTTATTTTCTTAAAATAAGCTTACGACGTTAAGTACAAACTCGCATTCCTTAAGGTAATTAAATTGGACGTGTTATTACCCGTACTTATAATTTAGAAGCGACCCGTATGTATAACAAAGATAAAGCTGCGTGTTTGATCCCTTCCTCTATAATTATTACTTAATATGTACCATGTAAATTTTAGTAAATATTTTGCAATTTTAATTTTTTTAATGAATTTTTCTTTTTGTTTATGAATTGTATGTGTTAAAGTTTTATTTTTATAAGCATTTGATTAGTATCTTCATGAAAAGGTTTTGCAAATTAATAAAATATTTTTATTGTTATTACTATTATTACTAAACGAATTGTAATCATTTATTTAGAATACAGTGTTTTAAATACAACTGAAAATGTGCAGATCTTTAAATATGTATACATTACACTCGCGTCTATGCTATTAAAACATAAATAATAATAGAAATATATGTACTTATAGACGAAGCCGCTGTCTAGCAAGTTTATCTGTCTAGTGGCAATATACCGTTAATTCCAAGTCTCTTCTTGTTCTTTCTATGTACAACTAGCTTACATAATTTATTTAACAGTTAACTTCTTGTAATAACATAAAATGGAAATATAATTTTTTTTTGCAGTTACGTATGCACAATGGCGTTCAGGTACTTAGAAATGATTCATCTGACAAAGATATACCTATATTTTTCCAAAATAGTTTTTTTTCTTTCTTCAACTTTGTAGTTATGTGATAGAAAAGTAGTCAACGTCCTTAATTTAATTTAACGCGTTTAATCAATGCATTAGAATTGTCTTTGAAACTAAAAAAAAAATATGGTGACTTAATTCAATATTCCTTCTTTGAAACTTTAGAAATTATTTATTTTAAAATTATAATTATAATACATTAAATATAAATAAAATGTTATAACTAAATTACAGGTACCCATATACACTATGCATAAAAACAGTGATACTATATTTTACATTAAATCTAAATTAAGTGTTGTAACGTTAAAGATTTTTTATTGCTTTATCGTTAAAAAGGATTTCCTTAGTTACGTCTTTGAGTGTAACGAAGTCTATCTCTCGGATTTCCTGTATTGTATCTGATTAATCAATTGCTTCTGGTTCCTCATTGGGTTGCAAGATTTTTTCTAGGTGTGTGGCAAACAGCTAAGATTTTGGCTTGTTTCTCTGGCCATTTTCATCTCGAATAAATGGTCTTTACGTTACTTTTTTGAACCAGGCTACTACCATCATGTCTAGTTTGTGTTGGTGTTATCGTACACTATTTGCCGAAGTATTTAAATTTTTCTTTTTTCTTCAATTATACAAGCTGTCCCGTATAGTTATGTTCAAATCTTAGGAGTGTAAAGTAGACTTCATTTCAAGTAACACAAAACGCAAAACTTTTATATCCATTTTTATTTGTTTCAAAGTTGCAGATCTATGAATGTGACTGTCAGATCATGAAAAAAGATGAAAACACACGACCGCGCGCGGCACTCTGACCAACCGTCTTTACGCTAATGTCCTGGTAATCCTAAAGTCAATACAAACTGATTTTATTTAAAAAAATGTTATACGATTCAATAACAGGCCTGTGATTGTTAACGTCGCATAATAAAATGTTATCTTAAAATAAATAAACACGTGTCGTAGTGCATACAATATTTTCTTGGAGATCTACAAAAAAGAGTACTGGAAATTGATTTATGATAAAGAAGGTTCTTACTTATTTCGTAAGTGCTGAACCATGAATATCATACAATAAATAAATGTTCAGATGACTGTTAACGTTGCATTTTTTAATAAAGGATTACATTACGTTTCAGTTCATACAACAGCTTATTAGTGAGTGGACACGTTTTCTTTATTCAAATTTTATTCTCAAGAGTATGCATTTTGTGTATGGCTACTGTAACGGCAGTACATGTCAAGCAGTTATTGAATACCGACATCGGTTTCCCGATAGGCGTATTCCTCATTACAGAACGTTTTTGGAAGTACACAGACAATTTCGGGAATGCGGACTGCGTGATTATCTTTTCGACCGAGGAGTAAATTTGCCAGCAGACTTAGAGGAAGAAGCAGTAGCTATTGTTACAAGGGATCCAACTCTCAGTGTACGTCGAATCGCTAGACAACTAGGAGTGCCACGAACGACAGTTTGGCGAATTTGAAAACGTGAGGGCTTATATCCATATCACTATCGCAGGGGACACGGTTTGCTTGAGGCAGACCACTATGCTCGTCTAGTTTATTCTACCTGGATATTAAGACAGTCACGTCTTCATTTTAATTTCTGCAGAACAGTCCTCTGGACAGATGAATCTGCGTTCACGAGAAGTCGTGTTACAAATCTGTACGCCCATCTAAATTTCAACATGAATTTTCTATTAACGTTTGGGCGGCCCTAATCGATGACTTGTTGATTGGTCCTGTCGTTCTTCCTGGGAGGTTAAATGCGGACAATTACCTTCAATTTCTTATTGACGAACTGCCAGGATGCCCCACTGAATGTTCGACGAGACATGTGGTTACACATGGATGGGGCACCACCACATTTCGGAATTGCTGCCCGAAATTGGGTTAACGTCAATTATCTAAGATGGATTGGTTGATGTGGTCTTGTTGCATGGCCACCCAGATCACCCGATATTAATCCCTTTGACTTTTATTTAAGGGGGTACATGAAAAATTAAGTCGACGCGCAAGTTTCGAACACAAGGGAAGAGTTGTTGGATCGTATTCACCTGGCTGCCGAGCAAATCCGACAAAACGAGTATGAAATTCGGATAAGTACTTCTTCTGTTGGCTTACGGGCATAAGCCTGCATTCAACAAGGAGGTGGACATTTCGAAAATATTATTAATCGAACTTTTTTAAATAAAATCAGTTTTTATTGACTTTAGGATTACATTTTTTTTTCATGATCTGACAGTCACATTCATAGATCTGTAACTTTGAAACAAATAAAAATGGATATACAAGTTTTGCGTTTTTGTTACTTGAAATAAAGTCTACTTTACCCTCCTAAAATTTGAACATAACGATACGGGACACTTGTATACAAACAATTTTTTGTATAAATACTCCAAATTATTTTAATTTAAAATATTACTGGTGGCGAGGTTAATATATTATCGCGGAGTGTACATATATAAGAATGTGTTGAAATTTAAATCTATGCTTCTTGCGATCTTATTAAAGAAAATTAAGATTTCAAATTTATCAACCCCGTGTAATCTCCCCTATTACACGTAATACAATACACACACACAGCGACACGGTATTGTTAACATAAGATATTTAAAATTCAGAACAAATTATTAAATAAGTGTTTATTTCCTGCTCTACCGAAAATGATTACATATCATGTTTGCATTGCATTAGTCGTACAGTTTTACACCTTATACGTATTCGCCCATTTGATTAACTATTAAGATAAAGGTAACAAGCGAAACCCGACTCCAACTAAACTGCACGTGTTCTTACTGATATGCGTGCGTGAAATCTACCCACACACGCTATATGTAAGATAAAGTGTATCTAATTCTTATTTTAAACAAAAGAAATTGATATTAAATGTTCATATTACATGTAAGGTGTATATAGTTCTTTATATACTCTGGCGTTCATAAATATTTGTACAGTCAAAGCTCGATAACTCGTACTAAATGGGGCGAAGATCTGTCCGAGTTACGAAGAGTCCGACTTATCGAAAGGAAATAAAGTTGTAGGTACGTTAGGAATTAAAACTAACACCAAATTTTATCTATACAGTAGCAATATTATACTGAACTTTAATACAACAAGGTTATCAATACATATCAGGTAAAACTGAAACAGGTACTATAACTATAAAACTGATAGAAACTGCACAAAGTATACATTAATCAGAGTCTAATGCGGTTGGTGCATTATAGGAGCATGATGGCAGTGGTGATTGGTCTGCCACTGTGTTGTTTTCCCCAATAGATACACGTTTGAAAAAGTGCTCAATCTTCTTTTTTGAAAACTTTTGATGTTGCTTGCGAACAATTATTTCACGTGCAGTCCTAAAGTGTCTATAGAATGGCTGCAGTTCAGGATTTGAAGTAGAGTCTATAATTCCAATGAGTACGTCCAGAGCTTCACGAGCATTTGACAGCTTCGATTTAGACAAGGGTTGTTCTTCTTCCTCCTCCTCGTCCGTACTATTCTCGCCCGTGGTGATAGAAGCCAAAACATCGCAAGCGATATCTTCATCAGTCTGGATCTGATAGCCTGGGTCTCCATCTTCTCTATTTAACCACTCATGAATGTCCTCTACAGTGGGTTCTGTTTCACCGGCCGCTAAAAGTATCTGATGATAATCTTTGGTCTCACAACCCTCGAAATTATACTCTACAACTTTGTCAAAAAAAAGTTTGTTCCAGCAGTTGACAAGCGTAGAAGTTTTTACTTTATTCCAAGCAGAAGCCCAGTTTAAGATTGCTGACTTGATGTTGTAATTGCGGATGTTCTGCAATGTCCTTAGTCCTCGCGTGTCCTCTTCTTTGTCCTCAGGTTCCTCTAGTACCACCATTACTTCCTCGAGAAACTTCCTCTTATACAACCTCTTACATGTCAAAATAGTACCCTGATCCATTGGTTGGATAAGCGAGGTGGTATTGGGAGGCAATGCCAGGCACTTTATTTTCCCATCACTGCTACACATCTTCACAGTTGGATGTGAAGGGGCGTTGTCTACAAGCAAAACAGCCTGGATGTCATTAGGGGCAATTTTTAGAACTTCGATTTGGAATCGTCGCACTTCAGGAACAAATTGTTTCTGAAACCAGTCTATTGTGATTTCTTGGGTGAACCAAGCAAAGCTTTCGACCAGGCACAGTACCCTCATGCTTAGAAGCTTGCGTATTTTCAGGTAGCGAACGCCAAAACAGACCGGTCTCGTCAGCATTATATAATTGAGCGCGTGTTAAACCTTCTTCCTTAATTAGAGTGTCAAGTCGTGTTCTAAATGGTTCAACACTATCTTGATCGGCACTTAGAGCTTCACCAAACAGTCTCTTGTTTACAATACCGTGCCGGTTTCGAAATCGATAGAGCCAACCATGCTAGCACAAAATTCAATGTTCATATGCTTAGCAAGTCTTTTAGCTGCCGCCTGAAGCTCTATACCACGAACTGCAACACCGCTAGACCGTTGCTGTATGTACCATTTATGTACAGCATTTTCCAGGTTCGTGTTACTAGGCAATTTCAGTCGTTTTCTACTGGAAACTGTTGTTTCAACATCATATTGCAGAGCAAACGTCTTCAGCTTGTCTTTGTTCTTTCTTATACCTGACACTGTTTGTTTTGCGATGCCGTATTCTCTACACACATTTGCCACAGAAGTACCTGATTCTACAGAAGTACCTGATTCTAGCTTTTCAATAAGTTTTAATTTCTCTGCAACACTTTAAAAGAAACACACTTTCTCTTGCTCGACGCCATTGTTACACACGGGCTCGTCTCAACTGACTGGCTACTCGTATGTGTGGATGCTGTGTTTAGCGCGGCGGTGGGTTGAGAGAGGTACACACTAGCGTTGCGTTGCGATAATTCCGCCACCTGTTTGCGGCACCTGTAACATTTTAACCTACCAGAATGTGGAATGTGACACGTTTGTAATTTGGTCCGAGTTATCCGAAGTCTGAGATGTCGGGGTCCGAGTTATCGAGCTTTGACTGTACTTGTACTTATACGATATGGTCTATTTACGATTGCAGACAAGACATCATAGTCAGTAATATCAGGCACAGTAGCATAAAGAACACAAATTACTAACTTCTCCTATACAATATTAGTGTTATCAAAATTCGTGTTCATTTTTTCGTATTGTTTTCTACCTATTAGTTGCGTTGTAATGTTACAGTAACAAGTCAAAAAAAAGTAGTTAGATCTTCTATAACTACATATTATCTGTACCATTTCTAACAGATATTAAAACGAAATGATACAACAGAATCGGCCAATAAAGTACAGACAAAGATCTGCAGTGGTCCTCCCTAACTTGCAGTAGAACATAGAGTTATAACCGAGTCCTTTCTGCGCAGATGTATCACACGATTTCCTTTTCTATTTATATTTTTGTAATAAGAAGCAATTCTGGTAACAATGCATATGTATTTTAACAGGCAACTTCCGACAGTATTTTCGAGCCTGATATATCCAAGGTGTCCTTGAACTAAAAAGACAACGTATAAAAAATATAAAGATATAATTACAGTGAAACCTCTCTTGGGCGGACACTTACGGGACTCTGAAGAAGTGTCCGTTCAAGGGAGTTGTCCGTCGAAGAGAATATGCATAAGAGCGAAATTAAACAACGTGCTATGATTTTTAAATTGATTTTAATAATATGTAATTATGTATGTACAGATGCACATAGATACTTTAAGACGTTTCCTTATGTTTAAAATATTCTAACATAGACGTTTGCCGAGTTTTCTTGGTAACTAATGCATCGTGGAAATGAAGATCAAGCTTAGATATTAAATCAAAAGCAGATAGGTCACCATGAGCTTCAACAAAACGTTTTAGTTGCTGGGTTAAATTCATTGCCTGTTGGTATGTAGTAATACCCTCTTCTTCCTGAGTATGTTCAACATCTGACTCATCGGATACTTGTGTGGGAATCTCCAGACATGCAGAGTCATCCGTTTCTTCGAACATTAAATTATTGTCTACATTAAAAAAGTCCTCAATCTCATTATCATTTTCGATCCCAAACTTATCTTTATTCCTCAATATTTCAGCTAAAAGTGACAATGGAAGGTCGTCTTCATTATCCGAGTTTTCTAGGTTGTCTCTTGTATTTTAACAGTTAATAGAGTGTGTAATTCCAGATTTGACGAAGCAGTTTTGAATTGTATTCTTACTCGATCCCATGCATTTTTTATGAGGTAAATTGCATCTAAAACATGTATTTTCTTTGATAATTCTTGTGCTGATGCAGCAGTATTTATGGCTATTAAAAGTTGTTTAACAATAAATATTTTGTAAAATGCTTTGAAGCTTTCAATAATGCCCTGATCTAAAGGCTCAACAACAGAAGTACAGTTAGGAGGCAAAAACATCAATTTAACATTTTGTAACTTTATGTCTCTTGGGTGTGAACATGCATTGTCAAGAAATAATAAAATTTTTCGTTCTTCACGGACCATCTTCTTGTCAAATTGCATCAACCATTCTGCCATCAGTTCACCAGTCATCCATGCTTTTTTATTCCATCTCCAAGTAACAGGCAAATTATTCGTATTAATATGTAAGCTCTTGGTTTTGCTGTTTTTCCTATTACTAGCGGTTTTTCCTTTTCTCCCTCCATATTTACACAAAATAGTATAGTAAGTCTTTCTTTCGGAAATTTGCCTCCAATACATCTTTCACCTTTTAGATGTAATGTTTTATTGGAAACTGCACGAAAAAATAGCCCAGTTTCATCTGCATTATAGATATTTTTGGGAGAATAGTTGTTTATAGTCGATGGAATTTTGGTCAAAAATGTCGCTACATCATTAGAGTTTACACTCGCGGCCTCCCCACTTATGGCTCTGAAAGCGATATTGTGCCGGGTACGAAACTTTTCTAGCCAACCTTCTGAAGCACTGAAATTCCTATAACCTAAACTATCAGCGATTTCTTTGGCTTTTGTCTTTATTAATGTGCCTAAAAAGATACATATTTCCATCGTTTTATACTACTACCAAGTTTAAAACTACATACCTGATAATGGAGTGAACCACTCATAACATAATCTATCTATATTTCTTCCCTCTTCTTTTAGAAAGCTTCTTTTCTCATTCACGTTGATGTTTGAGTGAAATTTACTCAGTAAAAGTTCTTTATTTTTAACGATATCAGCTGCCTGTGTTTTTCGTATTTCAAACCATTTTGCTAGGGCACGTACACTAAGTTTTTTCCTATCAAAGGCTTCAATTACGTCAATTTTTTGTTTAAGAGTTAAAACTTTACGTTTCGACGACATACCGGCAGTTACCGTAATACTGTAACTAAAATACTAAAAGCGATAAGCGAAACATCCTGACGACGCAGCACCGGCGGGGAGATACCGTAGTATCGGGGGAATCCTATTCGCGTTGCCGCGCTATGTCTGCTCGTGCGCGTAAAATTTTTCCGTGTTCACTCAAGAGAGGGTTTCACCGTTATATTGGACCAGTTTTGGGTGTCTGTGTTCGTCCAAGAGAGTGTCCGTATAAGTATATGAGAAATTAATGTAATGAAATCGGGACCCTGAAAAAGTGTCCGCTCAAGAGAGTTGTCCGTCTATTAGAGGTGTCCGCAACAAGAGGTTTCACTGTATATAGAATATGAATCCAAAAATTAACAACCCCCTGAAATTCTATCATGTTTACCATCTTAACAAAGGGAATTTTGGGTATATATTTTGTATAATTTAATCTTCCATTTTTCATACGTTGCCTTTTGATTTCAAGGACACCTGGTATATTCGACAAGTTAAAATGTTTAAGTTAATGCAACCCTAAAACAATATGTTTTGTAAACGCTTTTGTAAGGATTGTGTTGTTCATTTTATATACTATTAATTTTTATATTTAACTATGTAAAACCGAATCAAGGCTTTCGAAATGATCCTATGCCAGTTTTATGCAATGTTCTATTACTTATAAACGACACTGTATATACACATTTTACCTTAAATTTTTTTTTATTGCAATACATACAATATTTTTCATTTCTGAGAATGCTGATGTTAAAATTGACTAAAAGTGCTTCCACTTACGAGTGATTCACAATGTTAACTCTTTAAAAAAATTATTTCAATTGTAAACTGGGTTACGTCATGTTTTGTGTTTGAAATGTCGATGGAATATAAAATTTTTTGTGTTGGTGTAGTATTTCACAGATAAATTATATGACCTATATAACAGAAATTGTTTGTTTATTACGGCTTGTTATAATTTTAATTTAAAATAATTAAAGCATCTACTGCCGTACATATATTACATACATCTAATAGATGTGTCCAAAATCTAGTGGAATTTGTTACTTCTGTAATAATTTCTTGTATGATAAAAGGTGAATTATAGAGTGAGTTACAAATGAAGAATATTAAACCTTAGAACAGAACAAATTGTATTTTTAATTTTAGTCGAGTTCATACCATCATCTTCAACGTGCTTTGAATAATAAATCATTACATTTATATACAGGCTGGCCCAAAATGACCGAAGGGGTTTTAATTCCTTATAACTATTTTATTATATTTTTTTTTGTTTTCAGTATTTTGTAAAGAAGACTTGGGGAATTTAAAATGGAACAGTACACAATTGAACAACGTGCCAAAATCGTTGACCTTTATTTCTCAAATCAACGATCCATTGCGAGATATAATTTTTTTAAAAATATTCTCCATTAATATACTGTATTTAAAATAAAAAAAAATTAATAATTATGTCTTAAATAAGAAGTTATAATGAACTCAAGCCCCTTCGGTCATTGCGAGATATAATTTTTCATAATTAAATTAAAAATATTCTCCATGAATATACTGTATTTAAAATTTAAAAAAATTAATAATTATGTCTTAAATAAGAAGTTATAATGAACTCAAACCCCTTCGGTCATTTTGGGACACCTGTACTAATTCAGAAGAACTAACTCTTGTGGAATGTTCTGCTTTACACTGATAAACTGCGAACGTTTTGCAATAAGCTACTAATTGTTATTTTAACATAAATTTGGAAAAATATGCATTCGGATTAATGCCTTATGACTTAGAGAAAGACAGCTCAAAGAAAAAATAATATTGGAGATATTGCGTATTTATAACTTTCATCTAAAGCAATTCTTTGTTAATAATTATACTGTATGAGTCAGCGTCCTATTGTAACTTAGAGCAGTCCGTAATGTGTGGTGGTAAATGAGCGCGAGGAAGGTCGCGTTTACTGCTAGCGCTAGCTGCTAAACATATGTGGAGTTAACCGAATGAATAGTGCTATTCAACAACTGCATGATGTACTTACAGATGTTGTAGACTATTTATATCGTCCGTCGTAATGACGTAAAATTTCAGCCCGATGCGTCCAATCTCTAGTAATTACATAATAATTTCTGGTTAGAAACTTTTTAGGTTATTTCTAACTCCGTTAGCTCCTGTAACTAGGTGATTTAAAAAAAATAATTGTTTCTCCTCTGTTTTAATAAGAATAAGGCAATCAGATCTTGGTTTATCAGATAAATCGAATTCGTCTAGTCTAAATTTTGCGAACAATTTTTAATTGAAATTTTTAAACGTGTATTTAGATATATTTTCGAAATATTATACGAAATCTGTAGGCGAAAATACACCGCCTATCCACTCCTCTCCTTGAATCAGTTGTAAATGATATATATATACTGACGCTTTCATCGATTTGTTATAGGAGTTCAACTTGCGTGTACTATATTGATACAATATGTATTAAAAATGGAATATTTTTATTAAGTTGAAATATTGTATTTATGCCGAAGCTTAGCATTATAAATACCAATTAATTAATTATAAATTAATATTAATCTATATCTTAACATTGTTTTACCAAAAGTAGTTTTTTGCCATTTTTTCTGATAATAATATTTCTTTTCAGGGCTGTAAAAGCATTCCAACAGTTACTTTACGTTTCTCCGGGATTTCAAAGGGCAAATGAAGTCCACCTACGACTAGGATTAATGTTTAAAGTTACACAAGAGTACGAATCAGCATTAAAGCATTTGCAACTTGCTTTAGTAGACAACAGTCCTTGTACAGCCGACAAAAACGCTAGTAAGTGTTAGCACATGTATTGAATAACATATTTCATTTGATTGTTATGTAACTGTTCCTAGGTTTTCACTATGCATTTTGAATGTATATATTTATCTGTATATGTATGTAGGTGTATAGAATTTTATTGCCGATAAAAAATTATATTTGATAGGACTATGATTACAATTGCATTTCTATTACGAAACTAGGTTAATGGGTTTATGTTAACAGTAAAAATAAGACGTACAGAATATATAAGATGATTCACCATAATTAATTTTACGACAGTAATTAGAAAAGTGCAAATATCATAGTAGGTGTATGTTGAAGGTTTATTTAGCTATTGAGTCAAATTTAATCAAGTTCCTTTATACCAATATGGTGGTGGGGTTATAAAATTACTTTTTATATACAAGATGTCCCGTATCGTTATGTTCAAATTTTAGGAGTGTAAAGTAGACTTCATTTCAAGTAACAAAAACGCAAAACTCGTATATCCAATTTTATTTGTTTCAAAATTACAGATCTATGAATGTGATTGTCAGATCATTAAACAAAATGTAATCCTAAAGTCAATACAAACTGCCTTCATTTAAAAAAAATGATACGATTTAATAACAGGCCTGTGATTGTTAACGTCGCATAATAAAATGTTATCATAAAATAAATAAACACGTGTCGTAGTGCATACAGTAATTTCTTGGAGACCTACAAAAAAGAGTACTGGAAATTGATTTATGATAAAGAAGGTTCTTACTTATTTCGTAAGTCCTGAACCATGAATATCATACAATAAACAAATGTTCAGATGACTGTTAACGTTGCATTTTTTAATAAAGGATTACATTACGTTTCAGTTCATACAACAGCTTATTAGTGAGTGGACACGTTTTCTTTATTCAAAATACCTTACCGATTTTCTTCTCAAGAGTATGCGGACATGTATTTTGTGTAAGGCTACTATAACGACAGATTATCTTTTCGACCGAAGAGTAAATTTGCCAGCGGACTTAGAGGAAGAAGCAGTAGCTATTGTTACAAGGGATCCAACTATCAGTGTACGTCGAATCGCTAGACAACTAGGAGTGCCACGAACGACAGTTTGGCGAATTTTAAAACGTGAGGGTTTATATCCATATCACTATCGCAGGGGGACACGGTTTGCTTGAGGCAGACCACTATGCTCGTCTAGTTTATTCTACCTGGATATTAAGACAGTCACGGCTTAATTTTAATTTCTGCAGAACTGTCCTCTGGACAGATGAATCTACGTTCACGAGAAGTGGTGTTACAAATCTGAGAAACCTGCACAAGTGGTCATCAGACGATACATGTGGTTTCACATGGATGGGGCACCACCACATTTTGGAATTGCTGTCCGAAATTGGGTTAACGTCAATTATCCAAGATGGATTGGTCGAGGTGGTCCTGTTGCATGGCCACCCAGATAACCCGATCTTAATGCCCTTGACTTTTATTTATGGGGTACATGAAAAATTTAGTCTACGCACAAGTTTCGAACACAAGAGTAGAGTTGTTGGATAGTATTCACCTGGCTGTCGAGCAAATCCGACAAAACAAGTATGAAATTCGGATAAGTACTTCTTCTGTTGGCTTACGGGAACAAGCCTGCATTCAACAAGGAGGTGGACATTTCGAAAATATTATTAATTGAACTTTTTTAAATAAAATCTGTTTTTATTGACTTTGAGATTACATTTTTTTTCATGATCTGACAATCACATTCATAGATCTGTAACTTTGAAACAAATAAAAATGGATATACAAGTTTTGCGTTTTTGTTACTTGAAATGAAGTCTACTTTACACTCCTAAAATTTGAACATAACGATACGGGACACTTGTATATGCCTGGAACAAAATTACTTCAAATTTAACAATGAAATATATTGACAATTAGAAGGATTACCCATGGGAAATCCACTCAGTTTATATTGTCAAACATTTATATGCATAACTTCAAAAAAGGTTTATTCGGCATTAAAAATAACCTAACTGAACAAATTGGGCCAGGTATGTCGACGATATAATTTGCATCTGGACAGGGACACACCGACAACTAACAGAATTTTTAAAACTCCTAAACTCCTTAAATCTCAAGATACAATTCACAATAGAAAAAGAAGAAGATAACAAATTTAATTTTTTAGACATTACCATATACAAAAACAATAATAAGCTATCATACAAAATTGACAGAAAACCAACATTTGCAGATAATATAATACACGTGAACGCAAAACAGTCGAGTAAAATAAAAATGTCAACATTCACTTAGTTATACATATACATTTAAATACTGACGCCTTTAACGAAGAAATAATCTATATTAAAGAAATAGCAGAAAATAACGGATATAAACCCAATACGATAGACAAAAAGGTTGTGTTTATGTATGACAATACGTTATGCACGTATAAAGCATTTGTTCCAATATGAAACAGACATGTAAAAAATTTACATATCTGTAACTGTACACATGGACAATACACCTCGTATTTTCAGCATTTACTTCTGCTTAATACATATGTTTCTGCCATCTAGGCGTCATCAGTCAAGCTAGTGAAGCAATGTGATACAAATGAAACAAATCTTTATGAATAGATTTGTATCTGTATATAGAAGATAAAGCAAATTTCATCCTATAAGGTGGCACTTATTTCATAAGTGACATCTGACGGACGAAAGAGACTTTTTCATTTGTATCACATTGCTTCACTAGCTTGACTGATGACGCCTAGATGGCAGAAACATATGTATTAAGCAGAAGTAAATGCTGAAAATACGAGGTGTATTGTCCATGTGTACAGTTATAGATATGTAAATTTTTTACATGTCTGTTTCACATTGGACCAATACGATAGATAACATGATAAAACAAAAGAATATTCAGAAATAATTCTTATACCCGGAAATAAAAGAATTAAGTAAAAGCAATTGGTATGCAATAACATATATGCCCCCTATTACAGACAAAATAAATATTAAGAAAATTAGACATTAAAATCATATGTAACAATAAGACAAAATTAGGTACTATACATATTAAATAACAACAAAGATCAAATAGGTAAACTAGAAAAATCTGGAGTATATACCATTAAATGTCAAAGACTGTTAGTTAATTTGTTACGTTGATTAAGTTAGTTTTAAGAAACTCTTTGAAAATGGCATAACAGCAAAAACATGTTGGAGAATATAATAAAATTTGTGAAATAGAGCTAAGTGTGTTATTCCTACCAAGTACATTAATAATTAATTTGAGATTCACACTTTGTTGGTACAATATATTCCATAGTTTAAATCTATAACAGTACACAATAATAAACTGTTATATAAATTCAACTTGTCAACCTTAAAAGTTAATTTTTCAAAGTCTTTTACTAATAGCCAAGTGCCCTTTCTCAATAATTATTTCAAAAACTGCAAAAGTAATGAAAAAATTATACAGACGAAAGTTATTTGCGTTTTTTTAATAATAAAATATAGGATTACACAAAAAAAAAGTTGACGTTTAAATGACCTACAAGGCGATAACTAAATGCAAAACTAACTACTTCATTCTATAGACTTTAAGAGGTAAACCAGCATTCATTCATTCATATGTTCATTTATTTCAAACATTTATTCGTAAATATTTACGAATAAATGAAAGCTCCTCACCCGGTATATACCGGGGTGAGGAGTTGCAGTCTGTAAACTAAAATCAAGGACAGCCGGTATATAAAAATCCAAGTTTGTTATAAGGACTTATAAGTTTCGGCAATATTTTCTTCTGGCTAGCTTTAGATACAATACCTAGAATCGAATTAGTGCCGGTTCTGATGCATTGTATTCTAATACCTAGATTACATATTCCTGGAAAGTATCGAATATTGCAAGCCTCTGAAAGGTCTCTTTTATTATTTAGAAAGTTTCCTAAATGCATTGGTACCTGCACGTCCTTGCTAACGGAGAGATTAAAGAAGGTATTGGAATCTTGGGTATTTAGTTTAAATTGCTCTGTATTTGTACGTACAATGTTGGGAAGGAATTTGTTTAAGTCTAATATATTTGAAAGTTTCTGCATTTAGTGGCTATAATTAGTGTAAACGTATTCACTATAGAAAAAAAAATATTACAAATAAGAAAATAATAATTCAAAACAGTATTATATTCTCACAGAAAAATAATTAAAAAGAAAGATGTTTCTCACATAACTTAACATTAAGCGAACGAAAACGTTTATGCGAAATTAGCAAAATCACGAGCTAAGACAAATTGTACAAATTCGTTTAAAAAGAACGGACTAAATTTCACTGTTTTAATAAGATTAAAAATGAAGTCTTCAATGGACAAGAATTTGTATTCCAAACACGTTTTTTTCTTTTCTTTTTCTACTTTGCCTTTGTATTTCGATGGTTGGATAATAAACTAGATTCAATACAAAATATTATTGAAACTGATCTATTAAATAAAGATGGACCATACACAATTATTGTGAGATAGACACTTTGCTACCAAATCGGTTCATTAAATGTTGTGTATATCAGTATAGTTTATTTCAAATTATAAAAATATAACTTTGAACGGCTCTAATGCTTTTATTTCACCACCTGCGGCAATAACTACCTGGCCGCTCAATACGATTATCTTTTACGCAAACAAACTGCTGAGGTCCGTAATGACAAAATTTAAGTAAATTGTAATTACTGCAATTTAGATGAAATAAAATTTAATAATAATATAAGTACCAACAGTTGTTAATTTGAATATATAGTTATTATATATAGTTAAATAGTCATTAAATTACAATTTAGATGAAATAAGTGCTTATATTTATTAAACAAAATTTAAGTAAATATAGTTAGGAGAGTTGGTATATATTACATCTAATATTGAGTCTATTTATCATTTATTGTTAATCTTTACTGCTGTATACATATTTGATTTTTCTCTCTTTACTTAACGAAAATGTGGCGACCTTTTGCTGAAAGTGTTAGTGATTATGATGTGGATAGTGATAATACTGTTGGAGCACGACAGAGAAAGCATATATCAGAAGATGCAAAACAGATAATTTTCAAAGTCTATCATACCCTGATGGAAGAAAATAACGAACTACAAACCCAGAACATTCAACGATCGTGGCAATTAACCAAGGTGCCTTTTGGAACAATATATAAAATAATTAAGAATAACGCAGGACCTCGAAAGCAAAGAAGTGACAAAGGAGCACCGAGAAAAATTGAAGAGTATGAAATTGATACTATTAGGCAGCAAGTATACTCCTTCTACAAAGGAAATCTTATATCTACACTTGACTGCTTACATAAAAGAATCATTGATAAGATAAGCCTATAAATATTCAGTGTTCTAAAAAAACCTTGGGGCGGACGCTAAAGAAAGCTGGTTTTAAGTTTGGCACTACAGACAAACGTCGCACAATTATGGAAAGCCCGAGGTTACAGAAACTTCGATATGAATACTTAACGGCAATTAAAAGGTATAGACAGGAAGGACGATTAATCTGTTATTTAGACGAGACGTGGTATGACACCCATGACACAATTTGCAAAGGTTGGGTGGATAATTCAAGTATGTGTCAGTTGGACGCGCCGGTTTCGAGAGGGAAGAGAATAATCATTCTTCATGCTGGGTCAGAAAAAGGATGGATGGATCGTATCTGCTAAAAATATTAAATTCTCAAGTTTAGATTACCATGAAGATATGACCTCATCTTTGTTTGAAGAATGGTTTTGTGACACTTTGCTGCCAAATTTACCAAAAGATAGTGTGATAGTGATGGACAACGCTCCGTATCATTCTCGACAGCAAACCAAAGTTCCTACAAAATGTAATAATAAGAAAGATATTAAAACATTTTTAGAAGCAAATGATTTATATTTTGAGGATCATTATACAAAAAACCAATTAATAGAGGTGATGAAGACAAAAGAATATTTAAACGATTATTATGTGGGTAACAGAGCCAATGAAGCAGGACATACAATTTTGCGTTTACCACCATACCATTGCATTTTCAATTCCATTGAATTGATATGGGCCCAACTGAAAAATAACCATAAGACGAACAAATCACACACCGAAATTTAGTGAATGCAGTGTAACACACATAACAAATGCTATGGAACATATAACTGCTGTAAATTGGAAAAATGCTGTTAAACACGCAATAGCAAAAGAGGACGAATATATGCGCATGTACAAAATAGTAGCACCTTTGATTATAAATTTGCAATACGATTCAACATGCAAGACGACTCAATCACAGATGATTTATGAAATGCGGTGACATAAAAATTTTATTGTGTATTACCAATAAATTAGCTTTATATATCTATATGTATCCACTACACATGTTGCCACACGATTTGTAATTTTTTCTTTTATTTATAAACCCAATGTACAGATATTTTTTATTATATACTTGAAATTAACAACGTTTTATTATTATATTATAGGGCCCTAATTTATAGTCAATACGGCCCCTAGATTCATACGTTGCAAATAGGTAAACCGTACCCGTTCAATAAGGAGACCAGGTATAATAATTATCATCACAGAAGTTGGTGCAATAAAAGCATTAGAACCGTTCAAAGTTATATTCTTATAATTTGAAATGAACTATACTTCTCTTTACTTGAAGTTCACCAGATAAAAATCCTATCTGGTTTTTTTCTTTAATTATCATCACAGAAGTTGGTGCAATAAAAGCATTAGAACCGTTCAAAGTTATATTCTTATAATTTGAAATGAACTATACTTCTCTTTACTTGAAGTTCACCAGATAAAAATCCTATCTGGTTTTTTTCTTTAATTATCATCACAGAAGTTGGTGCAATAAAAGCATTAGAACCGTTCAAAGTTATATTCTTACAATTTGAAATGAACTATACTTCTCTTTACTTGAAGTTCACCAGATAAAAATCCTATTAACGATCTAGCATTTTGAAGAATCGATATAAATCGGATTGAAAATGTTAAAGCTATAAGAAGTTATAAAATTTTATATTTGTATAATGCCAGATTGAATTAAAGCGTTCATCACATTTTGTATATCTGTGTTTATTTGAGAAAATAAAAGAAAATCATGATATCAAGATGATATTTCGCTTGTCAGGTATTACATATATAAAGGTGTCTCATTTGGAATTATAAGATTTGAATTGGGCGCTATTTGTGTTATGTGAAATAGAAGTCATCAATATTTAGCAATTGTCATCACCAAACCTTAAAATATCAACATGGTGCGTTTAACACTTGAATAATGAATACTTTTGTTTGCAAGTTTTTTTTTATGAAAATGAGCGATCAATACGATTGCATTAAGGAAAATTTGCACAAGATAAGGACGAAATGAAGCTCGTATAGAGTTAACAGCTCGTGCCCTAATCAAGAAATTTGAACCGATAGACTTTGTTCTCGATAAAGCAACATGAATCCTCGTCATGTTAGCTCAAATGCCAATATTGCTGTAGTCAGACAAAGTGTACTTGAGAATACAAAGACATCAAATCGACGTCGTTCACAACAATTGAACCTTTCAAGAGCCATCATGTATTGGATTTTAAAGAAAGATCTATGCAAAATTCAATTTACTCAACAATTAAGCTTTACAGGCTATTTACAACGTTGTGCATTTATGAATTGGGTGTTAAATAAGAAACAAGATAATCCCGATTTTTGAAACAATTTTTTTCTAAGCGATGGAGCATCTTAATGGAAGAATCAATTAACAAAATTGTCGGATTTGGGGTGAAGAAAATCGACGTGTTTTTCATGTTATGCTGCTTCCGCCACGTTTCTTGTGTCTACTTTCAATGCGATCCTCGATTGAAAGTACGTGAAATAGCTAATGAAATAAATATTATAACAGAACGGGCATGCATATTTTGCATGAACATTTAAACATGAAAAAGCTATCCGCGAGATGTCAGGACAATCTTTGTCAGTCAAATCCTACTGTGACAGAAATGGGCTTGAACGTAAAGTTATATTACTCTTAGACAATGCCCCAGGACATCCAACCTCACTTGATACACCGAGAGACTTAAAAGTGTACGTTAAGTTCCTTCCACCAAACACTACGTCAATATTACAACCTATGGACCAGGGAGCAATAGCAAACTTCAAAGCTTATTAACATCGCCGCACTTTTAGCTAACTAATTCATGAAACTGACGGGGAAAGAAGAGAGTCTATGCGAGAGTGGTGGAAGTCATACAACATCATGAAGGCTATCCACAACATAGACGAGGCTTGGAACGAAGTTAAAAAGAGTTGTATGAACGGGGTGTGGCGTAATCTTTGGCCAGATGTAGTGGAAGCACCTAGAAGAATTGTCCAGATGCAGAGACAAGTGCTGCAATGATTGAGGGGTCTGAACTTGAAGATGTCGCTGTAGAAGATCTCGAACAACTTGTAGCAACGCACGACGAACCTCTCAGCAATGAAGATCTGATCGAGTTACAGAATAATCCCATCAACGATGAGGAAGAACAAGTAGAAGACAGAGTTTGATCTTGAAGCGGAATACAAAATGCTGGGTGTTATGAACGTATTTTACAAGAACGTAAAAGAAACGCTACCCAAAAGACAATAGGTGTATTTTTCAGTAAAGAAAAAACATGTAATACTGCATAAAGTGTTCTTAGAATTAAAGTGATTGATTCAAATGATTTGTATTTTTTTGTATTAACTTTCGACTATGTTTAATCGTAAACCCCGATATACGCGAATTTCACTTAGCGCGATTTTTTGCGAAACGTATCCCTGTCGTAGAGGAATGTTACTTATGCACTATACGTCATACATAGCTTTTTTAAATCGTTATTGAATACTTAAATTAGAACAATAAATTGTGTCAGCCTGTGTTTGACCAGATCTATTTAAAATTAAAGAATTACCGAAATATTTAATAGAATTTGTTGAAAACACGAATAATAACTTTATTCTTTAAGTTGAATTAGATCGAAATCTATAAAATATTTATTGTATTAATAAATAATAGAAATCTTAATATTTTTATATTTTAGCTTTTTAACAAATCATTTTGTTTAACCAGTGATTTCAAATCATTTTATTTTTATAAAACATTGCTTTAAATTATTCAGCTTCTAAATAAATGAGCAAAACAGAGTTAATAATAGTATGTTCGTTTCTTGTTTGTTTGTCTTCAATACTTGCTTTGCATCGATGAAATTAAATCATAAGAGATTTCTTGAACATATGTAACATATTTACGCATTCAGCCTTGGCATAATTTGCAAAAATAGAAGTCTACATAAAGTAATCACATGTAGTGTTTACAAATACAATTATATATTTAAAACCTGCTAATCAAGTGATGTAAAATCAAATAAATAACATATAATCAATTTCATAAGAAATTAAAGAATACAGTGTGGGCATGTTTTATTACTATAACAAAGTAAGAACATTTTAACACCTTTAAATTCCACATAAGCAACTATACCGTGTATATATTTCGACATAAATGGTGGTAGTTGAATCTTATTACTGAAAATAACAAAGTCGTTGTCGAAATACATATCCAATGTAATAATTACACAGGTCTGCCACCAAAAAACTGCACAGGATTTTTATACTGTTTCCTATAGATCGTTACTCACTAAAACGGGGAAAAATTCTATGTCGTCAGGTTTTCTTACAAAACTTGTGTTTGTAAGTTCATTTAGAAAGTTAGTAAGGAATCTTATTAGCTGGATTAAACATGTTTATGCGGGGGTATTGATATCTAGTTAACCTAAGCCATTTTCCTGAACAAAACAAAATCTTGTTATAATACCAAGAAATAATGACATTTTAAAAGTAAAATCTTACGTCAAGAAGTTGTAGTATTGTTGTGCAGTTTGAAAGAAAACGTATCGAATGCAAATGTGAAAATCGATAAATTGGAGTATCGAGGCATCACCAAATACTTGTATTTGAAGAGGTTAGGTGGTAAGGAAATTTAGGAAGATATGCTTAACATACTTGGCGATCAATGCCTATCATATGCGACTGTCAAAAATTTGATTGCGTCATTCAAAAGAGGAAAATTTTCCGTTGAAGATGAGAAGCGACCAGGAAAACCGATTTGGTGGGTGTCCATCCTCGAAAATATTGACGCAGTTCATGACATGATATTATCAGACCGTTGAATTGGGCTGAAACATATAGCTGAAGCACCAAAGATTTGATATAAACGCGTTCATCATATAGTTCACGTCGATTTAGATAAGAAAAAAATTTCTGTAACATGGATTCTTAAATGCTTGAACGCCGAACACAAACGAGCAAGAAATAAAGCATCACGGTCAATCCGTGCCTGTTTTGAAGTAGATCCAGATTTTTTTAAAATCATGTTGTGACTGGATGAAACATGGGTCTATTTTTACGATCCAGAAACAAAATAGCAATCAATGGAGTGGAAGCATCATGGCTCTCCAACGCCTAAGAAGTTTCAAGTTAAAGAATCCGCTGGAAAAGTTCTTCCTTCAGTTTTTTGGGATATCCGTGGTCAGACCATCACTGGAGATTCTTATTCTAAGTTACTAACCTATCTGAGAGAGAAAATTAAGGAAACAAGACGCGGCATGTTAGCGAAAGGTATGTTGTTTTTGCAGGATAATGCCCCTCTGCACACAAATCGCACATTACCATGAATACAATTCGGGATCTAGGGTTCGAATTACTGGAACGCCCGCCCTATTTCCCAGACTTAGCCCCTTCAAGCTATTATATGTTCCCTCGATTGAAAAAAAGTTTAAAAAGAACGTCGATTTTTGTGTAACGAAGAGATAACAGAAGCTGTGAAGGGCTGGTTTGCAGACCAAGAAGAATCTTCTTTTAGAAGTGTTAAAGGCGTTACAGGTTCGCTGTATTTAAGTGTATTAATTTAAGATAATAAAAGTCTCAACTTTAAATTGTTTCGATAGTAGGCTAAGAATATATCAATACCCCCTCTTGTATGTTTGACAGGGGATTAGGAATGAGTATAAACAAGCGTATTGTCAGATTTGATAATGTTTCAACATGATAAATTCATAATCATCAGCTGAAAAAAATATTTTTTTTTGCAGACCTTTGTTATTTATATGATGTGCTGTGTAAATATGATAAAAGTTTTTAATGAGATGCCATTTTTCATTGTGTCAAGTTTAAGACATACTAAATTTTTTAACGAAATATTAAATAATAATTAAATCACTTACCTTTAGGATAGACGTTCTATTCATCAATATTTCTGCAATCGTAGCTTTTGTCTTACCTGTAAGAAAAAAAATCGTTTTAATATCTTCCAGCAATTTCATGTTTGTTCGTTAATTCTAAAATTTATTGATCTTGAGTTATAAATAGAGCTGAGGATGTTTGCGGTACGGCAGGACCGTATGTAGTGCATCCCCACATTAACTATTTATCTAAATATTCTCCGAAATGATTTGCCGGATCTCATAAATTAATAGAGTGATATTTTAGTATGCAATGGATATTGTTATTATACAAAATCATAATAGCCATTTGTATTTATGGATCATAAATAATAATACGCATGTATTTGTATTTGGTTGTGAATTCAATTTAAACTTAAAACGAATCGTAATATTTTAACGACAAGCCGTCCTTACAATACATGCATTCGAGACAAAGTGTGCAACTCTACGAATAACTTCCATAATTGATCGAAAATGGACATTTTGGAGCTGAAGTAAAGCCCCTATTCTTAGAAAATTTTATTACTGTCGTTAAGAACTATTATTATAAACAACAAAGGCCTTTTATTAGTGTTGAAGTTTTAGTTTCATTGAATTTCCATGTTGTAAGTAGTCAATTGTAAAGTGTTCATTCACAATATTCTAAAACAAGGTGTAAATTTAACTAAAATCCAGAAAAACACATTCTGATAATATATTACTAGATTAGAAGCTGTGTTTATTACTATTTATTATATTATTTTTATAACCAAATGCAATAAAAGCTACGGAAACAAAAGAAACCTCGATTTATTAAAATCTTGTCACACAGCCTTTCAAAGCCTGGCAGCACATATTTTGCATATATTTTATATATACTACCTACTTGAACTAGGTGAATGAAGTTAAAAGTTATAACTTATAACTTCTAACTTCATTCACCTAGTTCAAGTAGGTAGTATATATAAAATATATGCAAAATATGTGCTGCCAGGCTTTGAAAGGCTGTGTGACAAGATTTTAATAAATCGAGGTTTCTTTTGTTTTCGTAGCTTTTATTGCATTTGGTTATAAAAATAATATAATAAATAGTAATAAACACAGCTTCTAATCTAGTAATATATTATCAGAATGTGTTTTTCTGGATTTTAGTTAAATTTGCACCTTGTTTTAGAATATTGTGAATGAACACTTTACAATTGACTACTTACAACATGGAAATTCAATGAAACTAAAACTTCAACACTAATAAAAGGCCTTTGTTGTTTATAATAATAGTTCTTAACGACAGTAATAAAATTTTCCAAGAATAGGGGCTTTACTTCAGCTCCAAAATGTCCATTTTCGATCAATTATGGAAGTTATTCGTAGAGTTGCACACTTTGTCTCGAATGCATGTATTGTAAGGGCGGCTTGTCGTTAAAATATTACGATTCGTTTTAAGTTTAAATTGAATTCACAACCAAATACAAATACATGCGTATTATTATTTATGATCCATAAATACAAATGGCTATTATGATTTTGTATAATAACAATATCCAGTGCATACTAAAATATCACTCTATTAATTTATGAGATCCGGCAAATCATTTCAGAGAATATTTAGATAAATAGTTAAATGTGGGGATGCACTACATACGGTCCTGCCGTACCGCAAACATCCTCAGCTCTAGTTATAAATAAGGCCAAAACACGAGAACCAATCTGTAAGAAAAAAAATCGTTTTAATATCTTTCAGAATTTTCATGTTCAATTCTAAAATTTAATAAATCTTGAGTTATAAATAAGGAGGAAATTTTGAAAAACACGAGATTTGTTGATCTAAAAATGAAAGAAAATAACGTTTTGTTTGTGGATATCTCTAACTGAAGGAATGCATACCTTCAGAGATACTTAAACAATGTTCTAGATCTAAATAAATGAAAATAATTGGGAGCAGTAGATTCGAATGAAACGATATTAAACAGGATCTATAACAAAAATTACGGAGTATCTAATTAACAGTTAAAACAATGAAAAAAAGAAACCAACTCACCGTACTTTATTTATCTTACGAAATAAACTATAAATACTCTTCACGCTTCTATCTACGCCCATTAAGTAAGGAATTTTACTGTAAAATTAGAGTAATTGCGTCACAATTCAATGACAAAAAACAGATGTGCGGTTAACCGAATGAATAGTGGTATTCAATAACTGTGTGTTGTACTTAGCGATGTTATAGACTATATGGTCCATCGTAATTTCGGGCTTATGCGTCCGGTCAATATTATGCTGATGTATTGACATGTTTCGATGCCGAAGTGAAGAATATTTAAAAAAAAAAATTCTTAGGGTAACGTCTCCTTTAATTCTTCTATAACTTCCTTATTGACATATCCTGGAATGTTAACGTTGTTTACAAAAGAAAAAACAACCAAGAAGCGAAGAAGTAGATTTAAGTTAATAAACGAAAAATAAATAATTCTTTAATTTGTAGTTTTAACCTACAAATGAAACAAAAACTGATGACATTAAAATGTTAATGTTAATACCAGCAACACCAAATATAATACTTAGACATACACAGGACGTATTTCATACAAATATCTAATATTTCTTTGGCACTGTTGTAGAGATATCCGCATTCGTTCTAATAAATCTAACATCGCATTAACCTTCAACTCGGGGTTGTAAGGTAACTGTTTTAAGACTTCCCGACGCGTCTGAGTAAGCAATAGTTTATCCCTTAAAGGAAGCAGTAATTTTCTCATATACATCACGCTATCAAGTATGTATTCAATTGTTGTGTCTACGAAGCGAACATTACCCTGCAGAAAAACAACACTTTTGTGATGTTTCCAAGACTTTATTTCTCAATATTCACTCATAAAGAGTTTGAGGACATATCGCGAAGCATTTATGTTGACATTAGGTTCTTTAAAATTTAACAGTAATGTTGGCAATCAATCGTTTAAAAGTTGATATTGACTCTCTTTGGTCCTGCTGGTTCCCAGGACGAACGCCTCTTCTGCATTCTGGTGTTTGAATTATTTATAGTGTAAAGACCAATATTCATAGGTGATAACAATTTTGGTGTAAATAGGTTTACTTATTAATAACGTATCAAATGCTGTAGTGATAAAGTCAAACGTAAATTCATTTGATTATCAGTAAGCAGTCATGGAATCCCCGGTGTTTAATATTTGAAAAAGTTCTCTTAAAGCAATTTCCAAAACCAAGTAGAAATTTAGAAATTTAATTTCTTTCTTTTGTCTATACATCATTGAAAATGACGGAGCCCCAATAGTATGTTAAAAACTGATCTGAAACTTAATTTAACAACTTAATCGGGCGTAAGTAGAATTACAAAGACAATATTTGTAAGTATGTATTCTAATATATATCTGATGATGCTAATGCATTTTAATTATAACGTTTAGTCTTAGAATTGTGACAAAGTTATAATCTTTTACATGAAAATTATAGAAAAATATTCCTTCAATAGATTGCGTTTTGCACGTGCATATATACAAGCTGTCCCGTATCGTTATGTTCAAATTTTAGGAGTGTAAAGTAGATTTCATTTCAAGTAACAGAAACGCAAAACTTGTATATCCATTTTTATTTGTTTCAAAGTTACAGATCTATGAATGTGATTATTGTCAGATCATGAAAAAAAAATGTAATCCTAAAGTCAATGCAAACTGATTTTATTTAATAAAAAAGTTATACGATTCAATAACAGGCCTGTGATTGTTAATGTCGCATAATAAAATGTTATCCTAAAATAAATAAACACGACAGTTTGGCGAATTTTAAAACGTAAGTGCTTATATCCATATCAGTATCGCAGGGGCACGGTTTGCTTGAGGCGGACGACTATGCTCGTCTAGTTTACTCTACCTGGATATTAAGACAGTCACGACTTCATTTTAATTTCTGCAGAACAGTCCTCTGGACAGATGAATCTACGTTCACGAGAAGTGGTGTTACAAATCTGAGAAAGCTGCACAGGTGGTCCATCAGAAAATCCCAAAACTATACGCCCATCTAAATTTCAACATGAATTTTCTATTAACGTTTGGGCGGCTCTAATCGATGACTTGTTGATTGGTTCCGTCGTTCTTCCTGGGAGGTTAAATGCGGACAATTATCTTCAATTTCTTATTGACGAACTGCCAGGTCTTTTAGAGGATGTCCCATTGAATGTTCGACGAGACATGTGGTTTCGCATGGATGGGGCACCACCACAATTCGGAATTACTGTCAGAAATTGGGTTAACGTCAATTATCCAAGATGGATTGGTCGAGGTGGTGCTGTTCCATGGCCACTCAGATCACCCTATCTTAATCCCCTTGACTTTTCTTTGTGGGGGTACATACGCGCAAGTTTCGAACACAAGAGAAGAGTTGTTGGATCGTATTCACCTGGCTGCCGAGCAAATCCGACAAAACAAGTATGAAATTCGAATAAGTACTTCTTCTGTTGGCTTACGGGCACAAGCCTGCTTTCAACAAGGAGGTGGACATTTCGAAGTATTATTAATTGAACTTTTTTTAATAAAATTTTTTTTATTGACTTTAGGATTACATTTTTTTTCATGATCTGACAATCACATTCATAGATCCTGTAACTTTGAAACAAATAAAAATGGATATACAAGTTTTTCGTTTTTGTTACTTGAAATGGAGTCTACTTTACACTCCTAAAATTTGAACATACCGATACGGGACAGTTGTATAAAATCTGGGAGAATTTATTGATTGAAATAAATGACTTGTAATTTTAAAATGGGAACTATCTATTTTTTCTCTTCTGCGGAATGGTCCACTGAATTAGATTAAGTTAGTTTAGCCTTTTTTTTTTTCTTTAATATTATGTTAGAATTTGTTTTATCAAGGCACAGGTTAAAAACTGAATACGGCAAATTTGTGGTAATTCCAATTTCGCCCCACGCGTTTCCCAAGTCGGTCAGTAATTTATAAATATATTGTTTGTTTGATATATGGCAATTATGGCATGACTTCTACAAATAAATATTGTAAATGGTCCGTGTGCTATTTTAGATTAAAAATTTCGTTTTGCAGAGAGGGTGTAGAAAACCTCTCAAAAAAAAGAAAGAAATAAAAACACACCTGTTCTTTATGTGTGAGTATTTTTAAAGGTTTGTCTTTATTACAAGCACTGAATAGTAAATTTGTCTAAGAAACTTTGAATTTCCACTGCACGTCATTATGCAATATAATGACGTGTTTGGGAATTCTATTGAAGAAAACTATATAAAAAAATATGACGCTCGACTGTTAAAAATTCTAACAAATTTCATCAAAATTAGAATTTACCATTTCTTCTGGTGGTATCGCGGATACGTAATTGATCTTTTTTTTTTTTTTTCCATTACGTGGCAAATTTTTGATAACATTACTAATTCGGAATTTCCAGTAGACAAACATTACGTGTTTAAATATGAAAAAAGTATTAATAATTTATCGCTAAGTATTATGTAAAAAAAGTAATGTTATTATTAATTGCTTGGTTATTTAAAGGAAAAAAAGTATATAATCTGAACTAGTGACCTTGATATACATGACGCAACGAAACAGATGTAGTCCCAGCTGAGAACTGTAAGGTCGTTTACATCAAGACTTTTTTGCATTTATTTACTATTGAAAAAAATCTCGTTACCTTGGAGTTTATTGACTTTACAAAAACAGTTCGACATTGTCTTAAGCGTATTTTTTGCGATTGATGTCGCGATATTTCGTATTTTGTTTGCATTTTACTAGATTAATTTGCCGTTAATAAATCTAATTATTAGTATTAATTTTATTTTATTTAATTATAAACAACTGTTTTTTAAATATTGTTCTCTTTATTAAAAAATAATAAAAGTATTTTTTTTAATTCACTATTATAATGACAGTATGTATTAACATTTCAAAAACAAGGCATTTTATAGTCTATAAACATCTTGGCCTAAAGCAATTTAATTTTTGAAGAGTGGTTAAATTTCATATCACATTCAAACGTAAAAAAATATCAAATCGAGTTGTCCAATACAAACCATTTTTTGCATTTTTTGTGTGACAGCCTGTATAAACATCTTGGTCTAAAGCAATTTAATTTTTGAAAAGTGGTTAAATTTCATATTACATTTAAACGTAAAAAATAATCAAATTGACTTGCTCAATACAAACCTAGTTAATGAAGTATCAAATAATCACAAATAAATGGTTTTTATGGTTTGTATTTAGAATATTGTAATTTGATTTAAATAATTTTTCAAATCGAATAAACTGCTTTTCGTAATCGATACGAGATATAATGAAAAGTAAGTTTTTTTTAGCAATTTCTCTAATTATAGGAAGGGGGTTACATGAAAATTTATTATTTTGCATTAAACTTAAAAATTGACAAATTCAAATTTTAAATTGACTTCGAAGTGTATTGCCAACCAAGACGAAAATTCACGAATTTTAAAATTACTATTGCTTGTGTAAGAGATGGTGTAAAAATGGCAAATTATAAAAAGTGTTATAACACCCGTTACTCGTCACATGTTCGGTTCTGAAAGTAAAGTTGTATTTTGCTAAACGTAAGCACTTAATAGTGAATTTAATATAGGAAATAATAAAGTATGTATCTATTATGTAATAATAATGTTATTTTTTTTAATGAAAAATATACCTCGAAACGTGCATTTCGTTCTCATTAGAACTCGTCAGTACACGATATTCGGAGACAGATATAACTTTCATTTGTATACTGCGTGTATATATATATACGAAACATGTTGAACTAAATGCATGTGAGAATTAATATCCAGGTAGTGAGAATAAATTAATTTACCCTTATAACCTGGGTGGTTGATGTCGCAACGTGTCACGCCTAGATTCTTCGGCAGAAATAATCTTGTCAGATTGTAGAATTAACGCAACAAATTAAGCGACGATTGCGTGTGGGATGAGATTTTAATAATTATTAATTCTCACATGCATTAAGTTCAATAAAATTATTTTTATTAATTACATTCAAACAAAAACCCAAAATCGTTAAAATATACTGACTTTAAAAAAAATCATCATAAAAAACATCCAGTAGGAGTTAATCAATTTTAATAAAATTTATACAAAATGTTTGTTTAGTCGAACTGTTAAGAAATGATTACATTACAATGTTATTTAATAATGAGTGGTTCTACTGCTGTTTCCTATACATTCGATATAACTCTTCGAGGCATGCTTGAAGTTAAATGATTTATGGTATACTGAGGAATATCATCCCAGGTTTCTTGAATTCGGTCAAGTAGGCTATTTGGTGGTTGGGTTACCTTGGGAAGGTCAAGTAGGTTATTTGGTGGTTGGGTTACCCAGTTAAGTACCAATCATATCCCACGCATGTTCGATGGTGACAAGTCTAGGGAGCGAGTAGGCCATGGTAGCAGGGTCACGTTATTTTCTTGTAAGAACCTTGCTGTATGAGGACGTGCGTTGTCTTGTGGGAAAAGGGGTTGGATTAACCTTCGTAGGTATGGCAGTACGTTTCGTATGTAATCACTGAATTCAGGAAGCCTAGGATGACATTCCTCAGGATACCATAAATCATTTAATCTCAAGCATGCCTTGAGAGTTATCGAATGCATAAGTATCCGCAGCGGATACACTCATTGTTAAATAACATTGTTATTTTTTAATATTTTAGTTTGGAAATGTAATCACTCATTAAGTTTGGTTTAACAAACATTATGTTGAAATTTTATTAAAATTGATCAACTCCTATTGGGTGGGTGTTCGAATTTTTTTGAAAGTCGGTAAATATTAATACTACATATTGCCTAGTACCGCAAAAATGTCTGTCCATTATAACACTGAAATATTTTATGAAAAATTATTTCATTTCTAAGACTTTCGATTCAGTACAGAAATATATATAAATAAAAATTATTCTAGTGGTACATATTTTAATTAATATAAATTGATCGAATATTAAATGAATTCTTAAAAATTCTCACAAATAATCCACAACAAATTGCGAAAGCCGAAAGATCTTATTATTATTGACACCAGCCGTGAAAAACCCACGAAATTTATTTATATTTTGCCCAAACACCAATTTGATTACAATAGAAAAGGGCGAAAAGTTTCATTTAAAAAATCATTGGACTTCTTACCATAATACGTCCTTAAGGTAGCTGTCCTGTTTCATTCCTTCCATGGGGATGATTTCAAAGCTCTGGTTAGAAGCGAAAACCTATGGAAATTACGAAATTACTATTTTCAGAATCTCAAGTCAATTATTTATATGTTGTAAGTAGATGCTTAAAAAATATATATAAAACCACATTAATATCCATATACTAAATACGTATTTCGGCAAATTGTCATCCTCAGTAGCGAAAAATATATGTTTTGGAACATAAGGCACAGTAAACAATAACACAAAAATCACGGGACGCTTCACAAGACGTCCACCTGTGTTAGGTTTTTACTGTAGCCCATGTTCAACACATTTATTTTTGCCTACTCAGGATTACAACTTCATTGTCGCAATACGTATTTAGGATACTAATATTAACGTGGTATGGGTTTTTATATATTTTTTTAAGTTTTTACTTAGCTACAGTAGATACATTTAAACTTTTCTATTCACTATAGAAACATAAAAGCGATTTTAGCGGAATGTATATATTCTGTGTATTAATAAAAAATATTATTAGTATAAATTGATTAAATATTAAATGAATTTTTAATACTCTTAAGATAATCCACAGCAAATAGCGAAATCCAGAACATTTTATTATTATTGGCACCAGCCGTGAAAACAAACGAAATTTATTTATATTTTGCCCATATTTGATTTTAATAGGTTAATAGGTTATAATTAAACGGTCAAAAGAATTTATTATGAAAAGCGTCGATTTACCAAAATACGTTTTTAAGGTCAATGCCCTTTCACGGGGGATGATTTCAAAGCCCTGGTTTGAATTATTGCAAAAACCTATAGAAATTACAATTTTTAGAATATTAAACAAGCTATTTATAGGCCAAGTTAAAAAGTTTTATTTATGATATTGTCATGAACTCATAGAAACAAACTGAATTTTTTAACTGGGTATTCGAAATAATTGTGAAACTTTTTTAGATCAATTAGTGACGTGATTAAAAATAGATATTAATCGATAATAATCCTAGGACAAAATGGAAGCTTTACAACATGATCTATTAAGCTTCCATTTTATTCATAGAATATTCTGGTAACAATTTAGTAGAAAACATAGGTTATAATTAGATTATTTTTTTCTTACCTAATATTGAAAGCCGTAAGTAGGTGATATTATAAATATATATGAAGAATGTACACTAATAATTAATTGCATGAAAAAAAAATTAAAAAAATAAAATCCGATATATAACAGAATATGCATCAATATGTCCGCCATTTTTATCAAAATATTTATCATAAAACAATAAAATTATAAGACAAACTGTTCCTATTATATAAAGTGGTATAGTAAATTAACGAAATTTGTATATTCTTATTAACAATACACAAAATGAATACGTTGAAAATAGGTATATATATATATCAAAGAACTCTTACCTAATTCCATGATGGTATTTCGGTGAAGCAATATTGCGTAATAGCGTTGAGATCTGGGGAGCGATGCGCGGCAAACCGATTTTAGTACCGTACATACCTATAACCTAACATTTACTTTGCTTTTTCACTGTCTCTACGTATTAAATGCATTTATATCTAAACTGTGAAAATATTAATTAAGGTGAATTATATTATTCATTAAATATTACCGTGTAATTTTAACGGACCTGCTCCATCTAATCACGAAACAAAAATGACGCTTATTCCCTATTGGCAATTAGGAAGTATGAAATGGTGGGAAATTATACCTAATTCAAATAATTTTATTTTGAATTTTTTGTAAAATTATATAAAATCTATGGATATAAGTTAAAAATATACATATTTAAAAATTAATTTCTTTTTATTTAATCTTACACTAAAATAGTAATATAAATAATATGTAAAAGAATTCCGAGATTGGGAAAAGTTTACCGACAATATGTGCCAAACATCTATAAATCTACTTTTCAACGGCATTTCTTACAAATAAAAAAAGCGGAAAATTTGAAAATTATTAATATTTAGTTTATATTAAGTTGAGGTATAATAAATAATATTAATAATAATAATATTTATTATCTTATAACATTATTTAGAACAAAATATATAATAAAATAAACGAACGAAAGAAAGATAACAACGATCAAATGTACAGTATTTTTGAACATTATCTAACCTAGAAATTAAAAAATATAAATTTTTCTTTTAATAATTAAATTAATATAAATTAAATTTAAATATTTATTTGGCATTTTAACGAGTATATATTTAAGAAATATATTCATTATTATGTGATAAAATAGTTACTCAAGCGTGATAAGAGGGTTGTCGCGAAAGTTTTTAGCAAATATATTAAAAAAATTAGTCGATATAAATAGTTTTATTGGTTTTCAAACTAATTGCCTTTGAGGTCTATACACTTTTACAATAGGGTCGAACCAGTTCTGTAAAAATTTTCTCCCCTCATGGATATCTTATAAACGCATTAACTGCTAGTTCTTGATCGGAATTTCGTCCACTGTTGCAAAGAAGACATTCAGGTCTATTACTATTGTTACTGCACAACTGTGTTGATTTTCTGTGCTCGAAATCTCAAAAGCCATGGATATCGCACGCGAGAGCCTACAAACCAGGTTAAAAACTCATTTCTCCAGACATTTTATTTTTGACAAACGGAACAAAAAAAATAATCACGAGGCTATACGGGCAACGAGACATTAATTTCATCTTCGCATATTCTTTTATTTAACTGACTGTCTTAAAAGCTTGGATTAATAAAATATGATTGGTGATGTCGGTTTGTTTCATGCAATTCACCGATAACCTAAGACAAAGAAATTATTGTATACCAAGCAGCATTATCTATTCTTCGTTCTTCTAAAGCAACAATTAGAGGTACATTCCAGGAGTTAACTTAAATGAATTTGTAGCGGGTCGTTCTATTGTTTAGTTTTATCAGTTATTTGAGTTCTATAGCGTAAGTATGTGATGGACAGCGACAGGGCAATGTCTACATATCTACTTGAATCTAAGAGAATCGAAACAACTAATGCAGAATTTAAATCACGCAACGTAACTTTTATTTGAAAGCGCTATAGGGTGAAAAGCACGATGTAAATAAAGAAAAAGTGTTATTATTTGGATGGGGCTGCATATATGAAGGCGGCAGGTCAGCTGTTACATCAAACATACAATGCAGATTCATGTCACATGTCATCGAGTGTCAAGAGGAAGTCAGAAAATGCTACCTAAATGCATATAAATTGATTCTTCTGCCAAGAAAGTTTTTGTGAAGGTACCTGCACGCAAGAATTTATTTCGTAAAAAACTGCTACACGTACCAATACCACCAGAACCTGTTATAACGCGCTGGGGCACATGGATAGAAGCAGCATCGTATTATGACATGCATTTTGACGACGTTAAAAGTATAATACAGCTACTTCTATTTTACAAGCTCAACAAGTATTTATGAACCCAACTATTCAGGTAGATTTAGCCAAAATTCATGGACATTATTCCAGAATACCTATAGCCATCCACTATCTAGAGGTTAATCCGACCAACCCACAATATTCTATAACTAACGCCATGGATATTGTATACGATCTTCAACAATTCCTTTCCCAATTACCTGGAGCTACTGCTGATAATGTAAAGAGAAAATTTGAATGTAAAAAAGTAGGTTTTTCCGAATTGGGGATAAATATGCCATGACTAAAGAAATTTATGTACTTTAAATATGCAGTATTTCATCGATAGATCTTGAATGGTGGTTTTCAATGTATCAATGGATTTATGGTGAGAGAAAATTATCCCATGAGCACATGGAACAATTTTATTGGCGATTTACTATCATTTGAACTCTGGATATAAACAGTTAACAATCAGGATGTGTGATATGTTTTATAAACCCTGCAATATTCCTTCTTGTTTCTTTCTAGTACTTGTTTCTCTATACGTATTTTGAGAGATTCATGATGTCCTCACTCAGTTCCTGACAGTGACATGTACCCCTGACGACTGATCCCTAGTGATTACATCACCAGTAATTGAGAAAAATGTAGCGATATTTTATTTGGTTTTTGAGTCACTGTGAAAACGAATAACTTTTATTTGTTTAGGCTTATCTAGAAACGTCCAAATAAATTGACCAAAAAAAGTATTAAATAAAAAGCTGTTTGCTAGGGGTAAATGTTATCCATTACAAAGGATACAGGCATTAAAATTGTGTCATTGAAACTCATTAAACCCATTCAAAATTGGTTCTAATTTCATAAACATAAACAGCAGATATAGACAGTAAAAAAATACGATAGCACCCAGTGTAAATAAAAATTATTTAAGTGTTATCAGCCAATTTATTGCATCTAATTTTTGTAGGTCAAGTTTCATCAATATTATATGCAGACGAACATAGATGTCCTAAATTTGATTCATTTTTCATATATAAGGCTATATTGATATTTTATAAACACAATGAGTTGTTTAAATACATGCGGAAATGTCAATAAGATAAGGAGTTTATTTAGGCTTGGTTCATTGACATTAACATAAATAAAAATAAATATGTATGTATGAAAAACCGATATGTTTTGCAAATAAACTTTCTGCTGTTAGCACTTCGTGTTAAGGTAAATGTCGCGTAGGTTAATACATACAAGGTTTTTATTTTCAAAGGGGATTAGACCGTTTTCGCGTGTGCTAATAAATCTTAATCTTTATCCAATAAAAAAATCTCTTTACATAGAAGGAACGATTGCGATTTAAAAAAAAACACTAATAAAGACTAAACGATATTAGTTTTGGTAAATAGTGTTATAATCTCTTAGTTTTTTTTTTAGTTTTGGTGCTTCTTCACACTTGATGGAATGGGCTGTTCTATTTACCGTTGTGTGTCTTACTTTGAGGTTATGCATCTCTAGAATTTTCTTTAGTTCGTCAGTTACTTTCGAAATGTATGAAAAATTGGTATAATCAGTGGATTGTTACTGCTTTTCGTCCTTCTTATTAGGGCATACATTCTTCATTATTAATTTGTGTCAATTCTTCTGTAAAGCATTTTCCATTTGTTAGACCTAAACCGAATGCTTGTAATATATGGGTCTGAAGTCAACAATAATAGTCTATTGAGAATATCTTGATTGCAGTTTGTTCTAGAAAATTTCCATAAGTAATTTTGCCGGTAGTCATAATTGATTATTCCTGGCTTCTACGGTCTTTTCTGATAATTGCGCAATAGCAGTAAAGAATGTGCGATACCTAACACTTGACGCATCTGTTAATATTTTATGCAATGTTGGTGACATTGGCTGACAATTATAAAGACTCACACATTATCCTTAGCAGTATCAAGTGCACATTTGGCGAATTTATCTTCGTCTATCTGAAAGTCCGAGGATACCATTTTTAAAATGATTTTATCTCTATAAATTAATTCTTGGTTTACTCTTGTAACAAGAGAAGCCATCTCTGGATCAGCAGAATCGAGGAGTCATGCTTTCTTCATGTAGCCGAAATTAACCTTTGACATATCTACAAGCAATGTTAAAGCCTTCCTGGAGTTTTAATTTCGCATCTGCTATCTTCTTGTCGACAGCTATCGTCACGCGACTTTATACACTTCTGCCTTTATTTTGTAGGATAAATGCAAAATAAATTCATTAACTCTTATTCTTGCATGAAGTATTGATAAAGAAATCTTGAATGTCTTTTCATTGTCAAATCGTTAAAGTGTTTCATGTTTTGCCGCAAATTTAACACCGCATTGCCAGAGGGCTGTATTAGTGGCCGCGTTGCAGACTTTTTCGTCAACCATTGTTGGCGGTAATATATGTTTTACTAAAGCTTCTGCACCCTGAATTTTCTTTCTTCAAGGATTTTTTTCCTGGTCTTCTACACAATATTTAATTACCTGGTTGGTAATATCATTGTTTTCTTTAAGAAATCGGATTGGCTTGCAATACCGCCGTGATAACGGTAAGGGATTCTGCCCTATAACCTTTCACTGCCTTCTTCAAATTTCTGCTTGTATTGTCCTTGTTAGGAGCCATTACAACCCCACTTATATATGAACTTAAAATCCTTTATTTTCTGTGTACAGGTTTCTATTACTTCTTCTACATATTTACACATTCTTGAGACGTGTGATCGAGTAGCTCTTGAAGTCTAACTTCAGCACCAAGTTACTGTGACAGTTATCCCTTCCTGTCTTGGATAACATTCTTGTTAGGCTTTTTGTTGGATTGAAAAGTAGGGGTAGATCTTTTTATTTGCCTGTTGAATTACTCAATTTTCACTAATCTCGTAAAATGTACTTATTTCATACAAAGTAATATATTTTTACTGTATATTATACTAATTTGTTTTATCTCTTTTAAAAGTTATTATATTTTTGGCTAATACTGTGCAAAGATAGATTTGTAAAATGAGGATGAAATTGGTTCCGTTTATGAATCAAATTCATATTTGAGCTATCAGGTTGTAATATACAAGATGTCCCGTATCGTTATGTACAAATTTTAGGAGTGTAAAGTAGACTTCATTTCAAGTACCAAAAACGCAAAACTTGTATATCCATTTTTATTTGTTTCAAAGTTACAGATCTATGAATGTGATTGTCAGATCATGAAAAAAAATGTAATCCTGAAGTCAATACAAACTTATTTTATTTAAAAAAAAGTTATACGATTCAATAACAGGCCTGTGATTGTTAACGTCGCATAATAAAATGTTATCCTAAAATAAATAAACACGTGTCGTAGTGCATACAGTAATTTCTTGGAGATCTACAAAAAAGAGTACTGGAAATTGATTTATGATAAAGAAGGTTCTTACTTATTTCGTAAGTGCTAAACCATGAATATCATACAATAAACAAATGTTCAGATGACTGTTAACGTTGCATTTTTTAATAAAGGATTACATTACGTTTCAGTTCATACAACAGCTTATTAGTGAGTGGACACGTTTTCTTTATTCAAAATGCCTTACCGATTTTCTTCTCAAGAGTATACGGACATGCATTTTGTGTATGGCTATTGTAACGGTAGTGCACGTCAAGCAGTTATTGAATACCGACACATCGGTTTCCCGATAGGCGCATTCCTCATTACAGAACGTTTCTGAAAGTACACAGACAATTTCGGGAATGCGGATTGCGTGATTATCTTTTCGACCGAGGAGTAAATTTGCCAGCAGACTTAGAGGAAGAAGCAGTAGCTATTGTTACAAGGGATCCAACCCTCAGTGTACGTCGAATCGCTAGACAACTAGGAGTGCCACGAACGACAGTTTGGCGAATTTTAAAACGTGAGGGCTTATATCCATATCACTATCGCAGGGGACACAGTTTGCTTGAGACAGACCACTATGCTCGTCTAGTTTATTCTACCTGGATATTAAGACAGTCACGGCTTCATTTTAATTTCTGCAGAACAGTCCTCTGGATAGATGAATCTACGTTCACGAGAAGTGGTGTTACAAATCTGAGAAACCTGCACAGATGGTCATCAGAAAATCCCAAAGCTATACGCCCATCTAAATTTCAACATGAATTTTGTATTAACGTTTGGGCGGCCCTAATCGATGACTTGTTGATTGGTCTTGTCGTTCTTCCTGGGAGGTTAAATGCGGACAATTACCTTCAATTTCTTATTGACGAACTGCCAGGTCTTTAAGAGGATGCCCCACCGAATGTTCGACGAGACATGTGGTTTCACATGGATGGGGCACCACCACATTTCGGAATTGGTGTCCGGAATTGGGTTAACGTCAATTATCCAAGATGGATTGGTCGAGGTAGGTGGTCCTGTTGCATGGCCATCCAGATCACCCCTTGACTTTTATTTATGGGTGACATGAAAAATTTAGTCTACGCGCAACTTTGAAACACAAGAGAAGAGTTGTTGGATCGTATTCACCTGGCTGCCGAGCAAGTCCGACAAAACAAGTATGAAATTCGTATAAGTACTTCTTCTGTTGGCTTACGGGCACAAACTTGCATTCAACAAGGAGGCATTTCGAAAATATTATTAATTGAACTTTTTTAAATAAAATCAGTTTTTATTGACTTTAAGATTACATTTTTTTCATGATCTGACAATCACATTCATAGACCTGTAACTTTGGAACAAATAAAAATGGATATACAAGTTTTGCGTTTTTGTTACTTGAAATGAAGTCTACGTTACACTCCTAAAATTTGAACATAACGATACGGGACACTTGTATATTAAGTTCTATAATAATAAATGTCTAATCATGATTTAATCATAAACTTATTAAATCAATATCATTTAACCTATACAAAAGTCAATTTGTTTTACGTTTAACCTCTTCGAAAACGTAGCATTTTCATAGCTGTCTCGCATATGTTATCATAATGATTATCATTGCTACTTTAAAAAACCATTGTAATGTTAGTCGCATGACCTAGTTACATTTTAATTGATTTAATCAGTATGGAAAATTGTTACCAGAAGTATAACATACAGTTTAACCAAATTGACAAATGGCTTTATAAATAGGTTACTTTAGTTTACATAATTTTGAATGATTTCGTTTGAGTTGAACTTAGCATACTATTGATCCAGTAATTGACCAATTCATCAATCAATCATAAAATTATTTTTAAATACTTGTTGGCTATAATACTAGTAATAAATTAGGCAAAAATTTCAGACGTTAGACAAAATATGTTCTAATATACTTAAAATTTATTTAATACAATAATTAAATTTTTGATTCGTCTACATTATCCCCTTTATTTTGAATCATAGCAATACACAATTGTAAATTTTATGTCCCTAGTAGTAGCTAAGTTAGTCGAAGTTTCAACTTATATTTGCTGCTTTTTGCAGATCCACATTGTAGTAGAAGATGCATAAAATTTTAATATAGTCATTGTCATAAGAAAGTCCATAAATAAAACAAAAGCTTATAAATACAAAAAACCGTATTGTATTAAAAGTTTAAGCCAAGGACTTTTATACAAGTATTTCAAAATACAGTCTAATCAGGTGTTATCTTCATATAAATACTGCAACTATTCATAAATTTTCTTGCAAACTGGAGAAATATCCTTTCAAATTTGTTGTAAAGTTTTTGCCTTATTAATTTCCACGCGTTTTCTATTCGATTTGTGTTGGGATGCTGTGAGACCTAGTCTGTGGTGGTTATCGTGTTTTTCCTTCCATTGGGTCGTAGACTTGCCTCGATAAATATTCCCAAATGTTCTTTGTAATGTCTAGGTTTTAATTTTTAATTTAGAAGTCACAACTTAATGGATTTTTGTTTTTATTAATTTCCAATTTATTTAAAAAATACAAAGTAATACACTCTACTCCGAAGAATTGCGTTAAAGAGGATTCTGAAATCCTTTCGCGTCTATATCATAGACTGGCCATTTTGGTAATAATTTTACGGCGAACGCAGGCTCTTGCGGTGTCTAAACCATCGTTGCAACTGAAACTAGCAACCCTCCCGAACTTAATTGCACCTTTCCCCACCACTCTAGTGCCACCTGCACCGGAGTACCACCCATTTTAAATACGTACGTTTTAAATACCTGTTAGCATGCCCACTGTTACTCAGATTTATTTGCAAAAATACTATATTAGTTTTTTGCTTCAAATGCTATTGTAGTCCATACCATTACTGAACCGGTAAAGTCATGCGAGACCATCTGGTTCATCCAAATTGAATTTATTTTCTTCAGAAAAGACAACAGCTTTCTAATGGTGTATTCACGCCATTTGTTTTTGTGTAGACAAACTAATTAGTATAAATTTGCGACCTCCACGTTGATTTTTATTTATTTGGGAACTTAAACAATTAAATGTTCAAAAATAGACTTCATAATTTGGAAGAACTGCTAGTAGCTATTCCAAATTAAATTGAGGACATTAATGTAGAAAAGTTGGAAGGTGTGTTTGGTTAGAGAATATTAGAGAACATTTTTATCATTTGCTGTATTTTTTGGAATGATTGTTTTAACAATTTGAGTATGCCAGGGGGTTTTAGGACGATCTATTTTAGTTTCATTAATTCGTACTCATGGAAATGATTATTTTCAAACCTTTAATATTAAATTATTAAAACTAGTGTTAATTTTTTGTTTATTGTTTTCTATTTAAATATGTATATTTTAGTGGGTTATTTTCTTTTTTCATTTAGTAAAGATATAAAAAATATGCTTTGATAGATTTATTAAGGAAAAAAGCACTATTAAAAAATTGGTTTTTCTTGTATGAACTTTACATAATTCTAATATATTCAAGTATTTCTAGTCAGATACAGAAAATACCATAATGCACTGATAATTTTTGGTGGAATATTTTTTTAAATTTTATAATCGGATTTTTTATTTGTTTGGGGATTTTAATTAAAACAGCATGGAAGTTTGGTTGACATGAAGTGTAATTAGTTGCCATGAATATGATACTCTTTTCCGGCCAAGATATGAACAGCTTGATGGTAATTATTGGGTTACAGTAGGATCAAGCAACAAGCCACACGGCGAAAATCAGTATTAATATGCTGAATGATATGTTTCCCGGCCAACTAATTTCTCGCAACAGGGACATAATCTGGCTACCTCGGTCGCCTGACTTCACAGCGCCAGACTTTTTTCTGTGAGGATATCTAAAAAGTCGTGTATATAATAATAGACCTCGCAATCTTGAAGATCTTAAATAAAACATTTTAAACGCAATGAAGGGATTCCACTGGAGATGCTCAGCAGAGTGACGGATGATTTAATGTAACGGTTAGAAGAATGTGTAACAGACGAATAAGGCCATTCAAGTTTTAAATAAAAAAAGCTCCCAGAGTTATAGATTAAGATGTTGTAATTTTGTAATGTTTAACCAACAAAAATTTATTCCATATTAAAAATCGTCAATGCATTTTGGAATTGCCTGTATAAGGATTTTTACGCTAGGACTCTTGAGTTGTGAATCTTCTCCGTGCAACAGAGTCAATCGCGCCCACCGCTACTGGGTGTGCATATAATTTTATCTACCGCATTTGTTTAAATATGCTTTCATTATTCCGTATTTATTATATAAATATAATCTCTATACGCATAAGTATAGCAAAATGCACCAATCAATCAGCTTTCGTTATCAGTCAAAAACAATGACGTTTGTATTGCCAGTCCTCATAACAAACGAAAGTAATTGTCTTATATATTACTAAATTTATAATTTTATTAATCTGGAATATATTTTATGTATGGAATTGTAGGATTCTTTCGATGAATAATATTAAGTGTAATTAGTTGTCATGAATATGATACTCTTTTCCGGCCAAGATATGAACAGCTTGATGGTAATTACTGGGTTTCAGCGGGATCAAGCAACAAGTCACACGGCGAAAATCAGTATTAATATGCTGAGCGATATGTTTCCCGGCCAATTAATTTCTCGCAACAGAGACATAATCTGGCTACCTCGGTCGCCTGACTTCACAGCGCCAGACTTTTTTCTGTGAGGATATCTAGTTGTCATGAATATGATACTCTTTTCCGGCCAAGATATGAACAGCTTGATGGTAATTACTGGGCTTCCTAAAAATTATAATGTTGGTGTTATTTCAACTAGTTTTATTAAGGATATTAACATAAGATGTTGACCATCGTGAAATAGCTATTTATGTAACCAGTTAATGAAATGGGAATATTGATATTGCAAAATATACCAGTTTACATGCATTTCTAAAGAGGCAATCAAAGGGATGCCATGTAAAAAGGTCTGATATCATGTCAAAGGAAAACATCTCCCGGTTTATGACAGAAGCTGAGGATAAAATTTAATAACAAAGGTGGCATTGATCGTTGGAATAGCTGGTGCTTGTCGAAAAATCCGGACACTGCTTCAGAAGGTCGTCGGCGACCTTTTTGGCAGATTCTGGTGCGGCTATTTTTAAGGTTAAACGACATGGTGGCTGGAAGTTAAATACTGCAGCTGTTACGTAGAGAATTCTATAGAAAATAATAAAAGGATATTCTTGGTGAATCAAACTCAAATGCAAATTCAGTTTTACATCATGAAGCAGTTGCCATGAATTCTACGTCTGGAATTAACCTCACCAATTATTCACATTGTGTCATAAATGTTTATAATGCATAAAATGAAGATTCAGCCAGTTTGTGTCGTTAAACGTTCCTCATTTCTGTGTTGTCTTTATTAACTGGTGATGAAATGAATTTTTCATGGCTGGTTACGAAATATTTTTCATTACGTAACTAGTTACTGCTGAAAAATTCAACATAGAATTGCTCAACCAGGAAAATACGAAACAACTATACGCAGACCGATGCAAGCAATACATTACTCTTAACCCAATAATACAACCCGACACTCCCCAAACAGCATGGGATAAACTGAAACAAAACATCTATAAAGCCGCCGAAGAAACCCTAGGCACACGCACGGTATCGCAGAACAGTAGACCGAACAATAAACCTTGGTTTACAACGGAAGTCAAGGATATCACAAGGGAAAAGAAGAAAAATTATTTGCAATACAGGGAATCTCCAACTCAAGAAAACCGAAATAAGTATATTGAAACTAGGAACAAGGTCAATAATAGGGTTAGAGAGATAAAGGAAGAATACTGGCAGGAATTCAGTAACGAAATGGAAGCAGACATGTATGGAGCACAAAAACGAATTTGGAAACTACTAAGAGGCATGAAACGGGAAACGAATGAAACAATACAACTCAGAACAATTACCGAAGAAACTTGGGAGAAGTATTTCAGAAATCTTTACGCAGACATAGAGAACCCTGTAGAAACACAAGAAGAAGACATACAAAACGACCCACCAGAAGAGTGCACGCAAATCACCGAAGAGCAAGTAAGAGAGACAACGAGGAAACTTAAGAACAGGAAAACTCCAAACCAAGACAAAATACCAAATGAGCTAATAAAAAATGGAGGAACTGCCACCATAAAAGAATACACAAAACTGTTTAATATCATACTACAACATAGAAGAATACCTGAAGAATGGAAGAACAGCGTAACAATACCCATCTTCAAAAAAGGAGACAAAACCGATCCAGCAAACTACCGTGGGATAACATTGTTGAGCACCTCGCTAAAACTCCTAACTAAGATCATTGCGGACAAAATAACCCCAACAATGCCAATAAGCGAAGAACAACAAGGATTTCGAAGAAGTCGATCCACCACTGACGCTCTATTCATACTCAGACAACTGATAGAAAAATCATTAGAGTACAACACCCCTGCCTATCTTTGCTTTGTAGATCTAACTAAGGCCTTCGACAGAGTACAACTAAAAGACGTCATCACGATCCTGGAAAACAATAATACGTAGAACTCATTAAGGACCTAAACACGAACACAAGAACGCAAATACGCACAAACCTCACCCTAACGCAACACCTACGAACCACAACAGGCATCCGTCAAGGCGATAGTCTCAGTCCTTTATTATTCAACGCAATCATGGATGAGCTGGTGAAAGCTGTAAAGAACACCGGATTAGGATATCGGATGGGCATACACAACATAAATATAATATGCTATGCTGATGACGCAGTACTTATTGCGGAATCAGAGGACGACCTACAAAGAATGTTACATGCTTTCAACAAACAGGCAGGAAAACACAACATGGAAATTTCCATAGACAAGACCAAATGCATGACCATAGCAAAAGAACCTGTACGCTGCAAATTGGTAATAGAAAATAAGACCGTCGACCAAACCATGTCAATCGAATACCTTGGGTGCAAAATTACAAGCGCAGGGTTTTTGGGTGATGAGGTGAGGAAACAAGTAAACAAAGCAGCAGCAATATCGGGACATCTTAGGTATCCAATCTGGAGAAACAAACACCTAAGTACGGAATGCAAATCAAGGATATACAAAACATGCGTACGACCGGTGATGACATATGGTGCGGAGACGAGAGCGGAAACAACGATAACAAAGAGGATACTAAGAACAACCGAAATGAAGACTCTAAGAACGATAACAGGATACACATTACATGATAGGCAAAGAAATACAGATATAAGGGAGAAGTGTCAAACGGATGACGTAGTCAGATGGATACGGAAAAGAAGAAGAGAATGGAACCACCATGTGAGCCGAATGACTCCCGACAGAATGGCCAGAATAGTACGAAACAACATACCTCACGGAAGAAGACCCATAGGACGACCACCAAAACGCTGGCGAGACAGCTGGCAATCAAATTCACAAGATCTGCCGCCACAAAGAAACCGGAACTAAACAGGCGATACGCCTATCGAAAGAAGAAGAAGAAGAAGAAGAAACTAGTTACGAAAAGTAAAACGTTTCCTAACGTCATGCAGTTTTGAAAAGTATCACTTTATGTGTCAAAATTAAATAAAATCCTTTACATGTCGAATAATTTGACAGCAATACAGTAGGTTGACGGTGTTTGTTCGTTAATTATTATATTTTACACGTATTTTTTACAACGCATGTTCGAATTAGTGCTCTGAAACTCTAGATATTACCGATTTGTAATATTGTTTGCATATTCCAACTGGCATGATTTTTAATTCTAAATGAAACTTGAAAATCTGATATTAAGTCCAGATAAGGAGTGAGCCACAAAAAAAGTTTTCAGAGTATGCTATAGATTAAATAAGTTATGTCTTAGATTGATCTTAGGGTGATCTAACCTATATTTCGTACTATTACTAATAGGTTAGATAGTAACTTGTCAATTTGACTTATAGTTATTTACAAATGACACTTCGTCAATTCTCTAAGCTTAGACGTGACTTATATGTCTATCTCAGTCGTTCACGGCGTACCTAGGATACAAATTTTGTGGCTCGCTTGATATTACCATGTAGTAGAAATGTCTACGATATTACCATGTAGTAGAAATGTCTACTAACTCTTATAGGTTATCTCTTTGTTACAGTTAAATTTCATGTTGCTCATGTGTACGAATTACAAGGAAAGATCAAAATCGCGAAGGAACGTTATGAAATTTTATTAAGAGATAAAGGGATAATTAATAATTTACGTGCCGATATTTATCGACAATTAGGTAAGCAATAAAACAGAATAAGTTTATTCAAAGATAGAGTGATCTAATTTTCATGATTTTTAGGTTGGCTTTATCATTGTTCGGATGTTCTGGGCGAAAAGAATGTTCGTATTCCTATAGCTATCCAATGCCTTCAACAAGCAATACAAGCTGATCCTCTCTCTGGCCAAACATTATATTTATTAGGCCGTTGTTACGCTAGTATAGGCAAAGTACATGATGCGTTTATTTCATATCGAAATTCTGTAGAAAAGTCAGAAGGTAACGCGGATACCTGGTGCTCAATTGGGTAAGTAACACATCAATCGCATTTCAAAGTATCACTAATTCCCATATTCCCATTCTTTTAGAGTACTATATCAACAACAAAGTCAGCCTATGGATGCTCTACAAGCATATATATGCGCAGTACAATTGGATAAATCGCATTCAGCTGCCTGGGCAAATTTAGGAATATTGTACGAAACTTGCGGACAAGCCCGCGACGCGTATGCCTGCTATTTAAATTCCAGCAGAGGACTAGGAAGTCGAGCGTTGGTTGAAGAACCTTGTATATCTAGTAAATCGTCGCGACTGGGGTTAGCGTTACCTTCGACTGGAATGAACCCGAATTTAACACAGAGAATTAACTTTCTTCAAACACACCTTTCTAACGGACCAATGCCGAGTATCACAAATACGTAAGTATTCAGTTCTTTTTAACTAAAGCATTTTGGGAATTTCTTAAGAGAGATAAATAATGGAATTTTCGATTTATCTCTTATTAAACAATGGATATTAATGTCAGAGTCTATTGTGAAATCCTATAATTATTGCATACTGGATTATTTTAAATTAGTTTAATTTAAAATGTTTTATCTTCATTTCTAGAGTCTATACAGTTCCATATAATATGGAACTGTATACATGCTAATTCACGACGAGTGCGCGCCACTGGCGCGTGGCGCAATTTCCCTGCTCTGTTAATTACTTTTTTGGATACCCGATTAGAATTGCTTCCTTGGCACTGTCTTTTTCCCTTGTTAATATTACTGCACTGAAACTGACCTGTAAACGATCTCTCCCACCACTACTCTGCATAAAAATGGGTGTAATAATTTTGTAAAAAAGGCTTCTTTACACCTGAACAAAATACCTTACGCCAAGCGATTGAATAACCAATTGCCCCGATAAAACGTTCTGGTGGTATAATGTATAGTATGCATGTTATAACAGCTCCACTATTAGTTTGCTCGATTGCATTGTTATTTCCGTCGTTAATTGTGTGTCTATTCATTCATAAATTCTATTTTACAGTGGCGTGTTTCTGGTTTCGTTTCTTTCAGTGTTATTTGGTTACAACGTTTAGTACTTTAAAAAATTCGTTTTATATTGTTATATTGTATATTTATCCTATATATTTTTTTATAAATATTAAGTTTAATTTACTACCTTATTTTTGGAGTAGTTTTCGTATCTTCTTTTTACTCCATTTCTTTCTGTTCTCAGTATTTCTCTTTATTTTCATTAACTATGCAGAATTCTCGTAGGGCAACCATTGTAGGGTGGATTAGAGGCCATACAGATTGGTTGCATATTTGTAATGATACCGAGATATATTGCAGTGCCTGTTCATTAAGTTTAAGGCGTTCACAAAAGTGTAATGTGCAGAGACATGTTTCTTCGAAAACTCATCAAGGCCATCTGACCATATGACCATCTGCACGTGATACGTTTAACGAAGAACTGTGAATCTTTCATGGCGGCCAATATCCCATACAAAAAGCTTAACAATCCAGTCCTCAAGAGGTTTCTTACAAAATATACTGATCGCAGGCGCGGCTCGTGATGACGTATTTGGGGGTGCAAGTACAATGATGCGAGTGCTTCGTGTATTCTCGTGTACTAACTGTAACGTTTTCTTAGTAAACACCGAAAACACGAGGCACTCGTATCATTGTACTTGCACTCCCAAATACGTCATCACGAGCCGCGCCTGACTGATCGTCATATACCAGATGAATCTACTTCATGTAAATAGCACTTACCAAAATCTTATTTGAGAATTATTGAAAAAATACGAACCAACCTATCTGGTCATTATCTTTGTAGTATCCTGGAGAATACCCTTTGCAAGAGTAGACGAAATTTCGGGAAAAGAAGCAAGAGTGCCAAGGATGCAGTTCTAGACCGACACCCGAGTAGAAATCTAGATTATTTCTCTAATTGTTCATTTGTAAAGTGTACTTATTGGACGTGACATATAATTAAGTAATTCTTAATTTTAGAAGACGCACGCTGCTTTCTATAGAAGAAGCTTGGAATCTCCCGATATCAGCGGAAATGTCTTCACGGCAACAGCAGCAAAACCCTCAGCAAACACGAACGACCGCACAAAGCTTTCAAAAGACATACAGTCAAACTCCCCAGGGACCACCGCCACCCTACCCATCACCTGGTGGCCCCAATAAGCGATTCAAAACTGAAACTGGTGAACAGAAGCCAGTAACTGCACCACCACAAAATCCACCATTTTATCTGAATCAGCAACAGTTGCAGTTATTACAAAATCTACAGCAAAATTTGGTTAACTTAAATCCACAGCAACAGGTAATAAAGTCTTAATATATATAATTATGGTTATGGTTTTATCATTATTTTTTCTTCAAGAATGTCTTACAGCAATTACAGCACCAATATCGGCTTATGCAACAACACCAACAGCAACTCCGCAATCAGCGACAACCTGTCGTATCACCAGTAACCTCGATTTCTGGACCAGCACCTGGCTTTAATGGTACAACGCAATTACAAGGCCAAACGGGACAAGCGTCTCAGGCCAATGGTACGGGTACTCCAGCTTTAGTAACTCCAAAATTAGTTCAGCCGTCCTTACAACCTCCTGTTCCTAACTGTATGACTCTAACGAACACCAACTTCAATGAGCTGGATGTTAGTGAAGAGGATCTGCATGACCTACTATCTCAAAAAGGTTTAGCGACAACTCTAGCGGAAAATTTATTGAAACAGTTCGGTTCGGATGAAATCGATATTAAAGATGATTCTACATTAGGTAAGTGGTTAAAGACGAATTTATCAAATTATAAAAATATACTTTGCATGTATTTTGTACATACAGCGTAGAAGTGAGGTAATTAAGCGCCGATTAGAGTTCCCATCACCGTGTATACTCCTATCGGTGGGCATACTTCATACCCTAAATGCATTAAGAAACAACCAGATATAAAGTTAAGAAAGGCATTTTAATTTCATTCACCATTCATTGACCAATGCTCTGGCTACGAGAGGAAAACAAACTGAAATGGGTTGGGTTTCAGCACATCCCACATCGTTCAATTTGCTTGCTTCGACGGTGTATACCGCAGGATAAATTATGTGACAACGGATTACATTGATAAATCAACAATAAAACAAATGCTCCAGTATAAAGAAAATAGATAATTCATTTCTAAATTTAAAGATTTAACTATAAATATACAGAATATGAGATAAATTTTCGGAACCTTAATTAAGTAGAAGAAAAGGAAGACTTCTATGCACTTGATTTTCGGCATTTTGCAGTTGGCGTACTAAAAATATATGTGGCTTGATAAGTTCCAATTTTCACGAAATCCCGCACTTTTTCGACATTTTCTTCGGTTACCGTTTCAATTGCTCAGACTGAACGTTTTTTTACCGTCCACATCTTCTCTGAATGGTCGGTCGATTCCGCTCAAAAACTTGTTTGGAAGAGATTATTTGGGTTGGCGCTATATAAATCAATCTCCCACCGAGAGATGGCGACACTGACTATTCTGATTATTTACGATACATAAAATCAGTAGGTAAAAGATTTTTAAAGAATGTTCTAATATTTTTGATAAATATAGTTAAACAAAATGAAATGTTTGTCCTTAATATTACCCCAGAATTCATACCAAATTTTGCCGGTTAAAAAAATTAATAAATCAATATACAAGTCCTTGAAATAAAGAGGCGACGTATGTAAAATGGAAACATGTAATTATGTAGAATATATCCAAAATATTAATCCGCTACTCTTAGTTCAAGTGATCTACTATTTTTTTTTTTGTATTGAAAAATTAAACTTGCCAACATACATGAAACTTTTTAAATCTATTACGAAGCTGTTAAAATTTATCGCGAAAGTATGGTAGAATTTGGTTCGGCAATAATACTTGTACTGGCAACAGTGGGTAATACAGAGCAAAATAAAGCCATGAAGAATTAGGTTATGTTCTTAGGAAAGAAAGTGCAAAATCTTAAATTTGAATGAAGAAATTATTTTATGCTAACGATTAATTAAGACAAACATAACAACATAAAGATGAAATCTAATTTCATAGCAAGTTTTCGAAGTGTCCTCTTTGTCTTTTAAGGCAATAAGCAAGGCGATCTTGAAAGCAACGCAGAGTATTCCGAATAAAGCTTCTCACACGAAAACATGGAAAAAGTTTCTATCAATATATACTTGCAAACGCTCTATTCCCGATATACAATTATATTATTTAAGAGCGGTTCGTTTAAATATAGTTTCGCCTTAGGAAATTGACCTCCCATTAATATGAACCAAGTTTCGCGGTCACCAGTTCCTCTTGACAGAATCTACATAATGTTCGTTGAGGCTACAATGGCCCGTTAATAGACCTACAGTCATCTTAACAGCTTCTGTCTCTATTCAGTAGGTCCGGTGTAAACTTAGGTTTTACCTATCTTTGATCAGGGGAGTTCCTTCCACCTTTCCCTAGATCTATTTTCAGCCCGCTTTTTCAAGACTGTTTTAACAGTTGTTTTTGCAATGTCGAATTATAGCTCCGGTCCTATGAAGGTTGCAGACGAGGCCTGTCAAGCCAATTCGTCCGCCTTCTCATTAGATCTATAACCTTCTTTTCTATAACCGTCTAATCTTTCTTTGATATTTTTTTATACCACTCGTATTGTCTATGCTTCTTAGATAGAAGTTACCTCTATCCACCTCTTTGTTGTCTTTTTTTATTTCGTCCATTAAAGACTTATTTTTCGAAGTTTATATGTAATCTTACATTCTTGGCTACATTTGCTAATGCTGACGATTTTTCTATGTGTGTTTTGTCTATTGCATGTTATTATTGAATAACGTGTCCATATTTGAACGAAAATTAAAATGTACTAATTCGCAGACACCCTTTTCTTTATATGAAAACTCCGCAAAAAATTTCGCGTAGACACCACTTTCTAAGCGAAATTTTGGATGTGTGGAGATTCGTATGCAACTAATCCTTTTACCGGTGCCTCTCTTTGAAGAAAATTACTTATATTTTCATGGTTATGACAAAAATTTTTCCGTCGCCAACAGTCAAAAGAGGAGCTTTAATTTACAGGTTTTTGAAGTACATCTCACATCGGGTTTCATCAGACGGTAACACATGATGAAAGCTGAACTTGTTAGTTTTCACAGACAATCTAATTTTCATCCCGTTGACTAACAATTTTCATTTATCATATACATCATGTTTGGCTCAGAAGAATACTTAGATTCAGCATTTGCTGCTAGAAAGCTAAACTTTAAATTCAATCTTTGATACACTAAGTACAAAAACTTTAAGGATGAGCTAAATTATATAGTTGTTTCTAAATAATCCGCAATCGAGTGTTTGGAAAATATGGAAGAACCCAGAAGAAATCAGGTATTAGGTAATTTACATAATCAAACAGAATTAGCAGGAATAACCTCTTACAGGTCCTTTTAAATATATTCAAAGAATAATCTTATTAAATTATACATGCACTTTATTTGTACGGAGTTTCTTATCTTAGTTTCACGACCCCCCTAGTTTGAGAATTTGTGACAGTTTTCTACTGCCCTTATAAACAGCGAATAAATCTCTGAATAACAACTTGACAAATAAATTAATTCAACGAATAACTTGGCACTTTGGTATACAATTAATCTCTATTTGTCGTTTCTCGACTGTCTTGGCCATAATGGAGTATAACAACTTGTCATTTTTGTATTCCATTTTTTTAATACACGACGCAAGAGATTCATGTGTACTAAGTTAAGCACCAATTAAAATTTGAATACTCCCAATAGTACAATTAGCTGTAAATTCAGTAAAAGAACTATTTGACAATACCCTTAATTCTATGCAATTGGTATCAAGATATCCACAGTAGGGTGAAGCGAAATTTTTTTTTTTTAAATTTAGTTTTTGATGTATTAAACATCGATGCTCTAAGTACTTAAAAGTGCAGAGAAAAAATCTTATCTTCCTAGGTCAACGTCTTGAGGTGGCGCACAAGACTTTAATTTGTGGAACTTTATCATTTATAAAAAAGTAAACAGTGTGGTTTAAATTTGTTTTTATTCAATAAATTCAAACAGTTACAGTCTTTTATTTGCTCACATAAAGCATATTTAATACACAAACAAAAATCATTCGTTAGCAAATTGTAAAGGATCTCGTTGTTGAAAAAATTGAGATTTCGACTCAAACAGTGGTATGTCTTGCCTTACTTTAATTCTAGAGCGAATGAAACCGTCTCTTGCTTCTGATCCACAAACAGATATTGATGCTTCAGTGACGAGCTTGACACACCTCTCTACTGCTTGGGTATGACAAGGAAACATCCCAAATTGACTGAAATTATTTCCCGAACGAATCAGGTTTGAAATTTCTGTATTAGAATATTTCATAGTCATTGGTAGTTCAGTTATTCTCACATTCGACCAATTTATTAACTCATAGTAATTCGTCGCATTTACTTGAAGTTGTGGAAGGCGAAACTCGCGAACTTTCTTGCTTTTAATACACACATTTTCTTTTCTTGCTTCTAATACTCTTCGGAGAGCCAATTCTCTAATTTTTGAAGTATCATCTTGAAGCATGGCCAAGAATGTGCGAAGAATGAATTTCTGTTTATAGTTTTTAAAACAATACTCTTAAGGTCATCTCTTAAATATAAACTTCTCTTGACCATGTTGAAAACATGAACTGGACCATGGTTACAAGATGGCTTTGACTTTATGTCAAACCATGTTGGCGCGTATACTTTCATAATGAAAAGTGCTAGTTGCTTAAGGTTTTCTGGTGGTGTAGCCATTCCAATGTAACGGGTGTTCAAAAGCATTCGAAGTCAAGTGGGCTCTGAACAAAAAATCGTATATCTTTACTTAAGTATCTGATACTAATTTAATAACCTATAAAATTGTATTAAGTAAATGTATCAGTCTATCTCAGACATGACTTCATATTTTCAAGGACTACTTTGACTTCGAATGTTTCTGAACACCCGTTATAAGCGAAGAATCCTATTGGCGCAAGTTAGCCAGCGAGAGTGTGCTAATTTCCCAGGGTCTCTTTCAGCTAAACTTGGTGAAACTAAACCAGACGAAATGGAAGAACAAATCTCGTAAAGATATTTTTGATCAGTGCTTAGCAACTTTATATCAATATTCGGCAATTCTGCAGGAATCGCTTCAAAAGCTTGTAACTTAAAATCAAGGCACTTGAGGAGGTTTTTACCTATAGCTCCAGAAAAGCTATTAGGACCTGCTGTGTTTCCATCAAGACTTAAAAACAAATGGCGCAGTGGCAATTCATTTGCGTGTAATAAGCACACAAACCATTGCAATGGTCTTTTTAAATGTGTTTCCAATAAGGCAATGACTGATTTTTATACCCTGTGTTGACAGCCGTTCCATCACATCCGATTGCCACCAAAGATGAATTACATTTATACTTTTTATCTAATAAGGCGACAATATTCCTCATAATATTAGCTGCTTTTCCTGAATCTATTGTGAAATGTCCAATATATTCAGAATTTGGCTCAGATACCATTGAAATATGTTCTTCGGTAATAGTCTTACGCTGTGACTTATTTTCTTTTGAAGTTATAATTAAAGTTTTGTCTTTACGACCATCAAAATAAATAGAAGTCAGAGGTTTTTCATTGCTAATAGAGCTCAACGGCTTTCGAACTTTTTTCCTTTCTCGACGTATTTTACTACGATCTATTACGCTTGATGAGTTTTCCGCATCTATAATGTTTAAATCAACCATTACTGCGTTTACAACAAATGCTGCAGATCGATCTGAAACTCCAGTCCTGTCACAAGCTGTAGCAAGGGTTTGCAACTTTTGTCTCATCTGCTTATTTCCGTTTTGATTTTCTCTTTTGTGAACTTTTCTTTTTCCTTCATTAAACCAAAAATCATCTTGTTCTGATTCTGATGTTTCACTTGAAGTGCTACTGCATGACCGATGTAATTCTGACATAGACGAAGAAGTACTTGAAGTTATGTTCTTTTGAACGAATTGATCATATTTTCTCTTTCGAACTTCATTGCGTCGTATAGATTTTGTTGTCAACCTATCCACACAGCCAATATACATTCTACGCTCATTTCGTTGGTCCTTTAAAAACTTTTCCTCTGCTGGAGGTATTTTTGTCACACATTTACATATGTTTCTGGACGCGCACTTACAGGTTGCGATGTCAAATAATTGTTTTTGAGATTCCTTTAAGAAATTTTGTTTTTTTTACTTCACTGCGCAGTTTCTTCATATTTTTGTGTTTGTTGTAATAGGAAATCAATCTTGCTAAGATTTGTTGATGACTTATTATAGGAATCGATGCCTTTTCCATAATTTTTCAATATCAGTAGCAATTATTTCACATATGCACTTAATTGAAGGATCTTTTCGGTTGTTCAATTCAAGCATATAATTTTTTAGCCACAGGTAATATTTAATAATATCACAATGCGTAGGCAACACATTAGCACTTAATGTAATTGGTTTTCCAAATACAGAGCAACCCAAATCTTTCCTAGTTTTAGGCATTTTAAATCTTTCCTCAGCAATCACGTTTTAACTTTTGGTAACGAAAATTTTACGTTTGATTAAGTTTTATAAACTTTTTTAACACGTTGCACTTCTAAATACTATGAAGAAACTGAAAGAAACTGTTTAATATGATACTTTATTTTATGCATGGGAATCCCCTAACTTTGTTTTTGAGCAATAAACTTAAGTGTTGCCAACAGTTTTATTTAATGGTAGATAAAAAAGATTTTTAAATTGTACTTTTCTGCCTTTATGTAAATTAGGTTATTTTTCAAACTTCACCCTTCATGCGCCACCTCGAAATAAAGTCGCGGAGTCTTGTTATTTTGCATAAATAGTGCTTTCTAATAGGGTCATCTATTAACAATACAGGAGTTTTCAAAATAAAAAAAAAAAATTTTTTGTTCATTTTCACTCCACCCTAATCCACAGCGTTTTCGCGTGCTGTAATTTATTTTATCAATTCTTGTTTGGTTTTAGCAATGTGTCGACTTTTCTAGTTTTTTATTAGTGTAGATTGATTCATCTTAAGCCTTCAATATTTTTAACATTGTTCTAAGTGCCGTAGATTACAAAATGAATCCAGTATCAAAATTAGGGGAATTACAGATTTATTAAGAATAGTAATGTTTCTTAATAAATCTGTAATTCCCTGAATTTTTGGATTCATTTTGTAATTTACGGCATTTTTAATAATTGTATATTAATATTGCTATTGCTACATAGATGGCTCAAATTATGGACATTGATATTATTGTGCACATTGCTGTATAAAACAATAATTTTATTGTTCTATATGTCCCATTATATTTCAGGGAATAGTACTTTATCATCTGGCCCGTTTTCTCCTTCGAATACATTACACACCGACACCCAGAAAACGGATATCAAAGAAGACATAAAAGAGGGGATAAAATCGCCACTTCAAGACAGTATTTTAACCGTGAAAAACGAAATTCCATGGGACATGGATACGTATCATTCCGAGAAGAGACCGGATACGGAATATAATATAAACATGGATGCGAAAACAATATTGGAATTATGCAAGTGAGTTAAAATTCAGATCAGAATGAATTAAATAATGAACTTATTACGTTTCTTTCCAAATATAGAGGTGAAGGTATCAAAGGCGAAATTAGTAATTCATTAATATCGGACAACGCGCCACCACCAGCCCCACCGGATCCACCTACGCATAAATTAAATCATCAGCAGTTATTACCTCCAGCGCCCTCGGTTTTTTTAGAAAACAAAAAGCACGCTTTTAGTCCGCAATTGCAGGAATTCTGCTTGAAACATCCTATAGCAGTCGTACGTGGTTTAGCTTCGGCATTAAAGCTTGATTTAGGGTTATTTTCTACGAAGACGTTGGTTGAAGCAAATCCTGATCATAGTGTTGAAGTTCGAACCCAATACCAGCAACCGTCCGATGAAAACTGGGATCCACAGTCTGGAAGGAAAGTTTGGGCTTGTGTGTCCCATCGATCTCATACGACGATAGCCAGATACGCGCAGTATCAAGCTTCCAGTTTTAAAGACAGTTTAAAGGTAAACATAATAATAGTTATTACAATATGAAATACCGTCTGTAAACGTGGTGAGTTAACGGCGGGGACGTGAACGATACCCCACCAGTACACTAAATAAGAGAGAAGGGAGGTACCATGCCAGGCGTGTCTGTGCCCAGTGTGATACATACATACACAATACGTATTGCTATGAATTGTGAGTTTGAAATTTGCTTATTTACAATTCACGACAAATCTATCCAACTAGGATACTCAGTCGGTTTAATTTCAAAAAAATAGGACTGCTTTCCTCTCAGGGTTCCAATCGGAAAAGTGGTTTTGCTCTTCTACAAATTTATAATGCGCCAGTAAAAGAGTATTGACAAATGTTATAATTATTTTTCTTTAAGTTACTTGTAATCTTTTTGAAATAAGGTTTAATAATAATACACACAATCAAATTTAAATGAAACTTTAATACAAAAATCAAAAAAAGAAAAAAAAATTTGTCTTTATTAAGTATAAAGATTAATATTGCCTCATTTAACAATATTATTAAGGTAAAAAGAACGCACGGAATTGACAGCTGCATGCGATCAAAACTTCCTTTATGACATCCGATCAAAATTAAAACTAATAAATTACAAAGATGCTTTTTAATTTCTCCCACAAGTAACAAAATCAAAACAAACTAATATGACAAACCGAAACAAACTCTAACGCATGTGCAACCACATGTAAAATATGCCCTTGATATCCCAAGCGTACTAAAAATTTTACAGTTACAGAAGTTTTTTTTTATACTAGAAATTTTAAAAAACCTTTGTCATTTATATCAAATAACTAAGATTAAATTTAAAAACGATAATAATAATAATACAATAGAAAATTACAATATTCAATTCGTTCAATATAAAAATAAGATATCTTTTATTAAATATATTACTTACGAAAAATATATATTCATATACTCGAGACACATGAGTAAGAAAGTGTTAAAAATCAATTACGAGATTCACAAACTCGTAAATAAATCGGTAATGATATACGCAAGCACAAAAACACAATTAAATCAAAAAACAAAAACCGAAATTACTAAAACAAAGATAAAGATTTATTTTTAAATAAACACACCTTTCTTACTTCACTCAACCCTTGTGTCTCCCTAGTCCACATGAAGCACGTAGGCTTCGCATAAAAAAAAATACAGTTTTACAAACGTCCACAGAATAACAAACGGCATTCTCAAACTGCGCAAGTCAAATCTACAAATATTCAAAATAATAATACACTCATAATTAATTAAACTTTTCAAAATATTTGTGGGGAAAATAGCAGTATGTATATACCACACCTACTTGTGACCTATTCCTATTGCTTATCCAATCAAATGCTACACTATACATTGAAGAAACATATCGGGGAAGTAAAGTTGGTCGGGGACGCGTCTTGCGCACAAGTGTCGTCACGTTACCACGTTTACAAACGGTATATCTTGGAAGATTCTCCAGATGTTAAATTAAAAATTTACTTTATAGGAAGAAAGAGATAAATCCACCGGTACCAATTATAGTTTGTCGGATTCGGATTCTAAAGATTCTTCGAATTTTATTCGTCGAAAAAATAAAAACGTACCTACAGTGCCACCCTCTAGTAACATAAAAAATTGCAATCCCCAAAAGACGCTCAAGTAAGTTTTAATGATTTAATTGTTTTAAATATTGAATTGCATTTTTAACCAGATTTGGTACAAATGTCGATTTATCTGATGAACGTAAATGGAGATCACAATTGCAAGAATTAATGAAGTTACCTGCCTTTGCCCGTGTAGTATCAGCTGGGAATATGCTGTCTCATGTTGGACACGTTATATTAGGTATGAATACTGTCCAACTGTATATGAAGGTACAAGAAGTGTAACCGGGAATGTTCTATCTGTATTTCAAATACATTCGCTGTTTGTAGGTACCGGGGAGTAGAACACCAGGTCATCAGGAAAACAACAATTTTTGCTCCATAAATATAAACATCGGGCCGGGGGATTGTGAATGGTTCGCCGTTCCGGACGCTTATTGGGGAGCAATCTGCTCTTTATGTGAGAAAAACCAAATTAATTATTTACATGGGTCTTGGTGGCCAGTCTTAGAGGATTTATATAACAACAATATTCCTGTGTACAGATTTACACAAAGACCTGGCGATCTGGTATGGGTGAATGCCGGATGCGTTCACTGGGTTCAGGCTGTGGGATGGTGTAACAACATTGCGTGGAATGTTGGCCCTCTAACGGCTAGGCAATACCAACTAGCAATCGAGCGATATGAATGGAACAAATTGCAAAGTTACAAATCGATTGTACCTATGCTTCACCTGTCTTGGAATTTAGCCAGAAATATTAAAGTTTCAGATCCAAAGCTATTCGCTTATATAAAGTTAGTAAAGCTATTTATTACGTTCATAAGCATGTTATCTATGTAAACAAGTGAATGGCGCATTAAGTATACAGCGTGTTTCTAAATTAATATCGGGGTTTTAACGCTTTGTAGTATTTATTACGTAAAACTTGAATCATAATTAATACATGAAATGAAAGAGTTCTGTTTGTTGGTACGCGCATGCGCTAGAAAGCGCTAGTATAAAAATGGCGACTAGTGAACAGAAATGTGTTCTGCAGTTTGCAAACCCGAATCTGTAGTTACTGTGCAAGGTGCGTTCCGGATTAAGTTCAGATGTACTCCCCCAAGTGATAATAACATCCGTAGATGGTATCATCAGTTTGAAAACACCGGCTGCCTTTGCAAAGGAAAGAGAACGGGACGACCAAAGGTTTCTGAAGAGAGTGTCGAGCGAGTTAGAGAATCTTTCACGCGTAGCCCGACGAAATCAGTTTGGAAGGCTAGTCGTGAATTATCAATTCCCGTGCCGACTTTTTGGATAGTTATACGGAAACGCTTACAACTACGTCCTTATCGTTTGCAGTTATTACAGGCTGTAAAACCTACAGACCATGGTGTTTACGTGCCAAGTTTGCTCATAAAATGTTGTTGCGCGTCGATTTTCTGGATCGTGTTGTTTTCAGTGATGAATCGACATTTCACGTCAATGGACATGTGAACACTCATAATGTGCGCACCTGGGGCACAGAAAATCCTCACGAGATGGTACAATTACAACGAGACTCCTAAATTGAATGTTTTTTGTGCCATATCTCAGCGGAAAGTTTATGGGCCTTTTTTTGGAGAAGCAACTGTAACTGGTACTTCCTATCTTGATGCTCTACAACTATGACTATTTCCCCAGTTGGTAAAAGACGAACCAAATAACTTCATTTGGCAGCAAGGTGGTGGCACCGCCTCACTGGCATAACGATGTACGCGATTGGTTGAACGTCACTGTACCCGAACACTGGATTGGCCGCAAAGGGCCCAATAACAGAGCTTGTTTCGCGTGGCCTCCACGGTTACCCAATCTCACGCCATGCGATTTCTGCCTGTGGGGGTTCATAAAGGATCGTGTGTTGACCTACCCGACCCGACCTAAGAAACAGGATTGAGGCAGCTGTTGCAACAATTACACCACAAATACTAAACAACGTTTGGGATGAACTGGGCTATCGACTTGATGTGTGCCATTTGACGAAAGGTGCTCACATTGAATATTTGTAAGCTTGTACGTATAACTGTTTGAGTTGCTCTTTCATTTCATGTGTTAATTATGATTTTAAGTTTTACGTAATAAATACTACAAAGCATTAAAATCCCCGATATTCATTTAGAAACACCCGGTACTTTAGTAGCAATATACAACAGCTCATAAGTTTAATCATCCTGCTAAAATGCTATAAAATAATTTATAAAAATTACGAAATTATTTGGAAATATTGAAATGGCATATAAGGAACTTAATCTTTGAGATATCAAGAGCAGCACTAATAATTAAAGAAGGAATCTCAAGCGGTGAAGAAGTATGGCAAGGATTCACTTTCCAGTAATATAAAACTTTACATGGGACTAGTTTATTAGAAAAAGTAAATATTAATGATGTTATAATTAATAAATGATAATTCCAAGTAAGAAAAATAAAAATGTAATAAATTTAAAGTGGGAATACCTACAAATAATAATAAATAAAATAATTCAGATTACTACATGTATAAAACTCTACTTAGAAATAAGATTAACCACTGAATGAAATTGAAGATCTAGAAAAATGCTATAAAATCAGTGTTGACTCACACAATTGAAATGATGACTTCATAAACTTAAAGAAATGAAGAGAAAATTAATGAGAAAAACCTTTCAACTAAGAATTAAAGATCAGGATTTTGTTGAGTCATATAATAGAATGGCTGTTGAAAGATGAAGACTATACAATTCATAAAAGGCTAATGGCTAAGGTTGGAGCATGTATTTAGGACAGAGCATCCAGCTTTACAACATCTATAAAAAATCTATGAAAACAATATTAATCACGAAGTGAAGTTGAAAATCTACCAGAATGCTATAAAACCACCTTTGACTTACGCAGTTGAAACAATATGCTTGACCAACTTAAAGTATTCAAGAGGAAATTAATGAGGAAAATCTTTTGACTAAGAATTAAAAAAAATCAGAATTTTTTTAAACCATTTAATAGAATAGTTATTAGAAGACGACTTTATAAGATTCTTAAAAGGCCAAAAGCCTAAGTTTGAGCATATATTTAGGATAGAGCTTACGACATCTATAAAAATCTACGAAAACATAATATTAATCACCAAGTAAAGTTGAAAATGTACGAGAATGCTATAAAACCGCCTTTGACTTACGCAGTTGAAACAATATGCTTGACTGACTTAAAGTATTCAAGAGGAAATTAATGAGGAAAATCTTTTGACTAAGAATTAAAAAAAGTGCAGAATTTTTTTGAACCATTTAATAGAATAGTTGAAAAATAGCCTTCCGCAAGGCTTCGGTTCTGACTCTTCTAGTGTTGAACATTTGCACCAATGACCTGCCACCGACAAAATCACCACGAACATTTCTATTTGCAGATGATCTGACTTTATGCACTCAAACCAAGAATTTATGGTATGGAGAATCACAATTTGTTGAAGATCTCCAAGCTTTAGTTTTAGCTTTAGTTCATAGGAATCGAATGGGGAGACCTTACAAACGACAGCCATTGCACTGGCTTACTCTTCTGCTGAATACTGTGCTGCTATCTGGGATATCGAAGTTCTCACACCAAGCTAATAGATATATAACTTAACGATACAATGAGGATAATCACCGGTACTCTTAGATCCACACCTAGTTTCTAGCTACCAATTCTTACTAACTATTATCGGGATAAAATAAAACAAATTTTAATGAATTTCACTACTTTTTACTTTACACAGTAACGGTCATTTCGTTCCACAGGAGCTTCATCAGACATATAACTAACATATGGACATATCTTTACATAAATGTACCGTAACAAGCACATGTTTTGAATAGTTGAAGGAATGGGTCGTTTTTATTACTTAAATGTCTATGAACAAAAACTTTCACAAAAATATTAAACTACCGCTTATACAATACTGTTCATAAAGTGATAAGTGATTATGAACAGTATTGTATAACCGTAGTTAAATATTTTTGTGAAAGTTTTTGTTCATAGACATTTAAGTAATGAAAACGACCCATTCGTTCAACTATTCAAAACGTGTGTTTGTTACGGTACATTTATGTAAAGATATGTCCATAAGTTAGTAAAATGTCTGATGAAGCTCCTGTGGAGCGAAACGAACGTTACTGTGTAAAGTAAAAAGTAGTGAAATTTATCAAAATTTGTTTAATTTTATCCCGATAATAATTATAATGGAATTTCATCAAGTAAAAGTTGAAACAATCCTATAGATTCTTTCTAACATTACCTCGTCGCATATGATGTTGATTATAAGATTTATAAGAACTCAAAGGCTAAGCTTGGGGCATGTATTTAGAGAGAAGGAGGAAAAATTGAGATGGATATTGTAGAACCAGAATACGAGGCAAATCAAAACTCAGATGGAGAGACCAGGTGGAAAATTTAAGAAGTATTTTAATTCATCAAAACTCAAAAGATTAGAAAGTTGAACGTATATTTAGTGAGAAGGAAGATAAATTGAAATTCATAATATTGAAAACATAGAACTAGAAATAAGATCAGGTGAAATAATATTTAAAATGTATTAAGATTCATCAAAATTGCAAGGTTAAGATCATTATTTCGGCATATTGTTCCTGGAGAAGGAAAGATAAGAATGCAAACCACGCAGAATTAGAATCAGATCAGATGGAAGATCTTAAGAAGTATAAAATTCACCAGAGCTTAAACGTTAAGGTAGCTGAGAAATATATTCAGAGAAAAGGAAGTCTAGCAGGATGCAAACCACGCAGAATTAAGGAACAGACTAATGACTGGTTGTAGAAAAGCTGTTCAACGCTTTCAACATAGTTCATCAATAGTTCAACACATGGCTGAGCTATCGATGAACTACGTTCAGCGTTAAACGTCTTTTGTTCAACCGGCCCTAAAAATCAGTAGGAGAGAGTATGTGGAAGAAAAACATTTGATATGAACATAGAAAATTAGAAAGTAGAATCATAAGATCGTGTACTAAGGAAGATTATGCAGGAAGCCAAAAAATTACAAGATATGTCATAAATTGGAAAGTAAATAACCGAACTGATCCATCTAGTAATGAGGAATTTGACGGCCGATCAGCAAGGAGGTGTTACAATTCCATATGAACTGTATATCTTAATTATCAGATAATAAGCCCTAAAATGTGTTCCGATGATCGAAATATGGCGTGATTTCAAGATAACGATCTCAAATTCTTTGTAAAAATTTGTCAAACACTATTTAAAAGAAAGACAAACCGAGGAAATGTTTAACAACTTGAATTTGGATCATGAAATACAGAAATCGACAGTTATACATATTGCGATAACTAAACTAGGTCATGTATTTACAAAACATCTCTTTAGACAATACGGCCTCGGTGAGTTATGATCTTTCACCACATTGTGTTTATCTTGTAACCAGGTCACTAGGCTAAGGGGACACACTCTAATATATAACGAAACACTCAGAAGTCTCGGGAGACAGAGTCACAGTCAGAGTCAGAGAGAGTTAGAGTCCCTGCAAGACTAGTGCCTCTTTATTACAATGTAGTGTTTGTTATTGTTATCATTGTTATTGTCTTTATTAAATTATATGTCGTTATTTAATCTTTGTCCCGTCTATTATTTATCATCTCTCGGACTCTGACTGTGACTCTGTCTCCCGAGACCTGAGTGTCTCGTTATATATTAGAGTGTGTCCCCTTAGCCTAGTGACCTGGTTACAAGATAAACACGATGTGGTGAAAGATCATAACTCACCGAGGCCGTATTATCGAAAGAGATGTTTTGTAAATATGTACATGACCTGGTTTAGTTATCGCAATATATTGAAACTTCCTCAAACATAAGGATACATTAAATGTTATATTTCTATAAATTATTTTAAAAGGATACTTCCAGTTTGTAAAGTAATAATTTATCTTAAAAGATTAATCCTTCGACTAAATAAAATTGTACAAAAATATTTTTTTAGATCTTATTTTATGGTATTAAACTTATGAGCGGTATATTTTAGAACAATAATAAAGCCAGCTTCAAAAATACTTCTGTAATAAAAGAACTAGTTATATTCCAATTCTATTTTTGCTACGCCTTTGAAACAACTTATTTACATCAGATTAAGAGCTCAAAGTAATGATTCACGAGTTAAAATACATAAATTTATAACTTTCTTAGTCATTGTTCCATAAAAATTTTACCAATGTGTTTTGAACGTTTCTTAAATTTATTTTAAGTTAACAAATTTAGTCCAGTCTTAAAACAACACTAATATTATTTATTTGAATTATATACACAACTCTATTAAATATTTACAACTTTATCATTTATTGTTTCAGAAAGTGTTTGCTTAGAACTCTGCGCCAATGCTCAATGATTTTAGAATTTGTGCGCCATAAAAATGTAGAAGTTAAATTTCATGGTAGAGGAAAGAACGAGGCGTCACACTATTGTGGTCAATGCGAAGTAAGTGTTATTTTCTTATAATTTATTAAGTTTTAATCAAATAAAAAACGGAACCATGACTGCTTGTTTTACATTAGATTCATGTCAAAGAGATATCTTAACAATTATTTTCATTACAAATCTCTATATATTTTATAAACTTCATGGTATAGTGAAAACATTTAGAGAATAGTACATACGTCATCACAAAACTGCGCGAACAGGAAGTGCCAGGGGCGTAGGTGATTTCTAGGGCAGGGGTATTAAGGGGTAATTTTTGAAAAACTTTATAATTGTGAAAATTATGTTTTTTCATAAAACTACAATATTTTTAATGAATTTAATTTATATTGGGGAAGCAAATTATTATTTACAGAAGTATTAATGTGAATTTTTAAATTTACCTCGTTGTAAATATTGCTGCTAGTATAATTTAAATTAAATTAACTCAATAAATTTTTCGCTTCATAAACTTTCTTATTTTAGAGAATTATTTTGAACTCAGCGTAGCAGTTTAAGTTTATTTTACATTCATCAAATCAGAATTATTATAATTTTAAATAGATATTAGCTTATTCCAAGCTACAATAAAGATACATATAAATATTTCATGTTGTCTAGAGAGTATATTGTTATAATTAATACAAGTTAACATCTGTAAGATGGAACTATTTAGAAAACATTATTTTTGCCAAGTAATATTACAATACATATGCAATAAAAACAATAACAGTGTAATACATGTATGTTAATATCAGTATATATATATATATATATATATATATATATATATATATATATATATATATATATATATATATACAAGATGTCCCGTATACTTTATTTCAAGTAACAAAAACGCAAAACTTGTATATCCATTTTTATTTGTTTCGAAGTTACAAATCTATGAATGTGATTGTCAGATCACGAAAAAAATGTAATCCCAAAGTCAATAAAAACTGATTTTATTTAAAAAAGTTCAATTGATAATATTTTCGAAATGTCCACCTCCTTGTTGAATGCAGGCTTGTGCCCGTAAGCCAACAGAAGAAGTACTTATCCGAATTTCATACTTGTTTTGTCGCATTTGCTCGGCAGCCAGGTGAATACGATCCAACAACTCTTCCCTTGTTTCGATACTTGCGCGTAGACTAAATCTTTCATGTACCCCCATAAATAAAAGTCAAGGGGATTAAGATCGGGTGATCTGGGTAGCCTGGGGACCACCTCGACCAATCCATCTTGGATAATTGACGTTAACCCAATTTCGGACAGCAATTCCGAAATGTGGTGGTGCCCCATCCATTTGAAACCACATGTCTCGTCGAACATTCAGTGGGACATCCTCTAAAGACCTGGCAGTTCGTCAATAAGGAATTGAAGGTAATTGTCCGCATTTAACCTCCCAGGAAGAACGACAGGACCAATCAACAAGTCATCGATTAGGGCCGCCCAAACGTTAATAAAAATTTCATGTTGAAATTTAGACGGGCGTGTAGCTTTGGGATTTTCTGATAACCACCAGTGACACCACTTCTCGTGAACGTAGTTTCATCTGTCCAGAGAACTGTTCTGCAGAAATTAAATTGAAGCCGTGACTGTCTTAATATCCAGGTAGAATAAACTAGACGAACATAGTGGTCCGCCTCAAGCAAACCGTATCCCCTGCGATAGTGATATGGATATAAGCCCTCACGTTCTAAAATTCGCCAAACTGTCGTTCGTGGCACTCCCTAGATGTCTAGCGATTCGACGTACACTAAAAGTTGAATCCCTTGTAACAATAGCTACTGCTTCTTCCTCTAAGTCTGCTGGCAAATTTACTCCTCGGTCGAAAAGAGAATCGCGCAGTCCGCATTCCCGAAATTGTCTGTGTACTTCCATAAACGTTCTGTAATGAGGAATGCGCCTATCGTGCAGCCAATGTCGGTATTCAATAACAGCTTGACGTGCACTGCCGTTACAGTAGCCATACACAAAATGCATGTCCGCATACTCTTGCGAAGAAAATCGGTAAGGCATTTTGAATAAAGAAAACGTGTACACTCACCAATAAGCTGTTGTATGAACTGAAACGTAATGTAATCCTTTATTAAAAAATGCAACGTTAACAGTCATCTAAACATTTGTTTATTGTATGATATTCATGGTTCAGCACTTACGAACTAAGTAAGAACCATTTTTATCATGAATCAATTTCCAGTACTCTTTTTTGTAATCTCCAGGAAATTACTGTATGCACTACGACACGTGTTTATTTATTTTAGGATAACATTTTATTATGCGACGTTAACAATCACAGGCCTGTTATTGAATCGTATAACTTTTTTTAATTAAAATCAGTTTGTATTGACTTTAGGATTACATTTTTTTTCATGATCTGACAATCACATTCATAGATCTGTAACTTTGAACTAAATAAAAATGGATATACAAGTTTTGCGTTTTTGGTACTTGAAATGAAGTCTACTTTACACTCCTAAAATTTGAACATAACGATACGGGACACTTGTATATAAATACCTGATTTAAATAGGAGTAAAGCGTTTTGAATAAAACCCATTCTTCCACCAACATGAACCATAATCAGATTACCTTTCAAAATTGGTTTCTTCAACCCAAGCAAAGAATTATCTGACCATTCTTTTGATTGTGTAAGTGTACTGTGAATGTAGGATTCATTTGTAAATATTATGGGTCTGTTTTCATGTATGTAACTCTGCAATTGTTTTAAATATTTTATACGTTTTGCACGTATATCATATGATTCCTTTAAAATTTGTCTCTTGTCAGCTGTTTTTTGCCATCTAGAAACAAATACAATATTTATTTCTTGTTTTATTATCAAAAGACTATTGTTTACTTAAATCCCATATTTTTTAGCACCTTCGATAAAGTTGTAAGCCCACCCATAAATTGTATGCCGTTCTCTTATTATCTTATCATAAATTCCTGTAAAGAAATCCAGATATAATAATTACAATTTATATGAAAATATTTATTCTTACCTTTCAAAGTTGGACGTCGTTTTTTATGTATATAGAAGTTGTGAATGATGGAACGTATTGTGTCAGTATCTTGTGGACGAAGTGTGCTTTTCGTGCTTCTGCCATGTCTTCTTTTATGTGGGGTACTAAATAAAACAACTTTTCCGGAATTTACATTTCTTCTTCTCTACATTCTACGGCTTCTTTACCAATACTTCTGTATGTCATATCAGAAATTCCAACCGCTGTCATTAACCTCTCTTTGTAATTTGTTAAAGGGATTATCGGATGCTTATTTTCTGCTTCTTCCTTCATGAATTTTCAAACGTTGGCAATAATTTCTCTTCTTTGGCTATGTATAACTTTGCCTTTTACTCCAACTTTCTTCAATGACGAAGCTATCACTGTATAAATAATATCTTATTATTTACTTAAAAATAAAATTTATACTCTTTAAACTGACTGATCGAATAATATAAGAAATGTTTTCAAGTGTCTTGATAAAGACAATTATTAAAATGACGATAATTTACTAAATTCAAACAAGCAAAAATAAAACATAAACCCAAATAAAACTTGATCGTAATCAGCACGCAACTGTTATAGAAACACCCCTAAATTGGATCAGATGGGATATAATAAACTTGCCTGACTCTATGTGTTCTATATGTTCATAGCGCATTGTGACGTATGTGCTATTCTCTAAATGTTTTCACTCTACTTGTATGGAATTTATATCCGGGAAATTTCTGAGACAATACAATAACGATAAATTTACTTTTGACACAGGGCATTACCATGCATAAACACTTATATGCAGCACTAGTTTTATCTAATGTGTCAATCTATAGCAGTAAACACTTCTGTAATACATCTCTATAGGGAATTTTATTACATTGGAACACTAGTTCACAGTTTCTATTTTGCATTCATCTTTATTAATGCTCATCTGAATGTTAAACTTCGTATTAAGAATGTTCTATTATTGGTTTTATTGTTTATTGAACACAAAACTATTTCACAAACCGTTATCTTCAGTCAAAATTGGGACGAGATATTGTTATTTTTATTTTTAACGATATGAATACTTTCGTATATGTCCAACTCGCTCGGATTGCTTATAATTTTAATAAGTTTTAAACAATCTACCACAATGTTATGACCGGCTTCTAATACATGGCGGGCAACACTCGTTTTTTGCGAATTTAAAATGCGATATATGTTCTTTATAACGGGTTATTATTAAGCGTTTTATTTGACCAATATATTTGAAATTACAATCGTCGATATATATTCGCTTTCTCCGGTACATATCTACTTTATCTTTGGTATTTCCAAGGAGAGCTTTAATTGTGTTTTCGGATCGAAAAATAACTTGGAGACCTTTACTCTATTTAGGTTTTTCATCATTTCATGGTAGGGTAAATATGTACATGTATTTTTTGTCATGATTTTGTCGAGGTAACAAAGATGTGCAATTGTCGTTTTTAAATTAGTATTTCCGTGTCAAAACCATTGTATCTCGCGGTGTTTTTAATTAAATTTAGTTCTTTTTCGTATTTTTTTTAACGCAAAGTTTAGCATCCAATTGTTTAGAAAAATTGAAACAAGCCGTCTTCTGTTGGAATCTATGATTTGAATCCACGGTAAATCTATTAATTAACATTGGTTTCTTTCCGGAAAATGTCAGTTTTTATTTTACGCTTATGTATTAAAAGCTGATCATAACTCTGCTGTAGATTGTTTAAAACTTATTAAAAATATAAGCAATCCGAGGGAATTGGACAATTCAACTGTCCAGTCACAATCACTTGCCTTTTCGAATTCTTGAAAACAGGTAGGGAACCAGAGTGTGATAACAAACACATGTGTGCCATTTCTGTAGAGGGTATAAGTTTATACTTGCCTTGCGATATTTGGTGTTAGCAGTATTGTGTCCCATGTTCCACACTGATTATTAATTTTATCTACTGAGGATGACGACTAAGTTGTCGAAACACGTTTTAGGTTACGAGTATTAATTGTGGTAACTTTTCTTAAATATAATATTTTTGGCAACAATATATTTCATATCTTTTTTTAAGTTTATACTTAATCACAGTCACCCAAAGAAAGACAATATATTTATTTAATTTGGCAATTTTTAGTAATGTTTCATGGAAAATATACTTATTTTGTGCAATTTTTCGGTGAAAATAAATTTCTGAAGCTAAAGCTTCTAAGCCAGTACAATTTTTTTTCTGCCCATAGCAAAATTAAATTAGAAAACTTATCGCCAAATCACTTCATCTTTACTATAAGGCTGAATTTGTGAATGTTGGTACGTACTTACCTGTTACCCTACCTAATTACTCAAAGTAAACGTTTGCACTTGTTAACAACCGATATATTTTCTCAGTAATTTTAATATTTTAATTGTGACTTGTGATTTAAATAAGAGGTTAACACAATGTTAGATTTATTAGAACGCATCAATGTATATCTGCGGTAATCATCAGATTTTCTTTCTTTTATTTCTAGATCGAAGTGTTCAATATTTTATTTATACGGGAACAAGAGAAAAGACACGTTGTTCATTGTATGGAATGCGCCAGAAAGCAATCATCGAACTTGGACGGATTCGTGTGCCTAGAAGAATACAGTATGGACGAATTAACGGACGTATACGACAATTTCGTCTTGCATCCCGTCATAAATACTGGGGCTGAAGTCTATCGTCTACCCTCGTAATTTCGAATACCACCTGATACTGTCCGAATGCGAAATAATAAATCGAAACTCAGCTATCACTGCCACTTTGTAACTGATGTACAACTATGTATATATATATGTGTATGAGAATATACCTATACATATATATGTATGATTATTATTAAATTTTGTCTGCATTGCTTGTTATTTAACAAATCTGTACATGAATATTTTGAGTGATATAATATTAATAATAGAATTAAGGTGTAGATATTTATATATTATTATATAATGCAGTATTGGTCTAAAAGGAAACCTCCTTTCCTGTAACTTTCGATCCGATTCAAATAAAGCTAGCAAACTGTTGAATAATATAAAATATTCAAAGATTTAACGTGAATTGTGAGATATAAAAAAGTTCTATTTAAAGCACAAAACTCATTGGAGAGAAGTGTAACAAGGATGGTAACAAAATTATTTGTGGTTTTTTAATATACAAACTTCCAATAATTAGATTAATTTTTAGTCGACTGTTCTTATAATCATGCTCAGAGTGAAGACGCCGTACAAGTGTGGATCAGCTCATCTCATAATCTTAATCCTTGTTCACAATGTTTGTAAAACATAATAGTTCAATAGCGTAAACATGAACACAAACTTAAATATATGAGAAACTTATGCACTTACTATCTTCGCTCATGTACGTTTGATAAAATACAGGATGTAAGGAGTATGGCTGACATTTTTTATAGATACATTTAATTAACGTGAAGTATGGAAAACGTGGCAACGTCGCACTTTCTCGCGTATATACATGCTTCAGTTAACATTTCTACTTGTTGTATATGTACAACCACCTAGACCTACGTCTAATACAAGCAGCATAGCTCGTAAAATTGATGATTTGTATTGGATAGTTCACAGAACTTGCGACGGCAATTGTACTCTTACCATAGTAACTACTCTTCCTATGGAAAAAGTACAATTGCTGTCGCAAGTTCCGTGAACTATCCAATGCGAAACATCAACTTTACGAGCTATGCTGCGTGTACTAAACGTAGGATTATGGTGCGCAAGTCAACACTTCTTCTTTAGCAGTCAAAATAGCGTCGAATTCTTGAATTCCTCGAGTTTACATGCGAATATTAACTTCCCGTATCTAATACACGCTGAGAAACGGCTACAGAAGCACCTCGATATAACCGCCGTGCTTAAACATAAATTTCTATACGTTGCGAAGTAAATCAACATGGTATTCAAGTGCATTGTACTTGTCCAGGTAAAGAAAAAGTAAAAATAATTAAGAAGAAGCCACTTAGTAAACGTAAACTTGAACACATAAAACAAACCAAAGAACTAACACTTTAAATGATAAAAACTAACTGAAAAAACAACAAATATAAACAGAAAATGTGCGACAATTGACTGTTCTTATAAATAAATAAATTGCACACAGCACTGCGTGATCAACGGAGTAACAAGAAATACACATACCCTCAATAAAGATTAAAGTAAGATAGGTCGGGGTTGGTAAACTTTATCATTTTTTTTCACGGAAATGGTTAATTTATACAGCAAATTGTCATTAAGAGTTTTTGTTTGTATTCTGTTTCCGCATTCACTGTATAAAACTCAGTCAAAAATATGCATTTTTTTAGAGATCGAGAGAGCACTTTAAAAAACGAAACTTTTTTATTTGATTTTGTGCATTCTATTTGTTTTAAAAGGATGGCAGTCATTATCCTTACATATTGTATGTAAAATACACATAGGAATTTATAACTCGACAATTTAACGGGAAAATTGTAATCCGATTGTTGGCAGAAATCTTTTTAACGTGTTAATTGTTACAGGTATAAAAGCCATCAACTAAGCCTTCATGGGTTTGTGTTTATTATTTTTAATTAAACCAGTATTAACAATATAATTAATGTTGGAATAATTATAATACACTACGCGACATATAAAAACCCGTACAACTCTTAAAAGGTTAAAATCAAGAGTTTTTTAGTTGCGTGAACGGGATACATATATTCATACTGTTACTTATAGACTTCATAGGTTATAGGATACTACAGCCAGGGACACAATTATTAGGCACCCCCAAATTTTTCTATTATCTTTAACATAAACAATGAACAAATAAAACAAATATTTATTAATAAAAACTTAAAGTTCAATATTTGGTTGGGCTCCCGCGGGCTTTTATTGCAGCTTCAATTCTTTTAGGTAAACTGGCCACTAACATGCGGCAGGTTGAAGTTGAAATATCCTCGCATACTCTTTCAAGTATTGCTTTTAATTCTTGTTTGGATTTGCATTTGTGTTCGCATATTTTTCGCTTAATAACAGCCTACAAATGCTTGATGGGATTCAGATACGGGCTTTGAGCTGGCCATTCTAAGATTTTGATGTTTGCTTCCAGGAACCACGCTAAACTTGCAGCCGCAACGTGGCACGGTGCATTATCTTGCTGAAACAATACTTTTTCAATTGAGGGCTGTTAAACTTCTTCTAGCATGCTGGTGTAGGTCCTTGAGTTCATTCTACCAATGTACACGAACATCTTTCCAACACCTGTCGACGTCATACACCCCCAAATCATGATAGTACCGCCACCGTGTTTGACGGTAGGCACCACAAACGGCACGATATTTTTCCCAGGCTTCGCGCGCCATCACGGCACCAGGTGTACCAAAAATCTGTAATAAACCTATCCATTTAATTCTTTTAACTCTCGATAACACAATTCTTTTAAATTTTTATAAAATAATTATCTTATACTGAATACAATGCGATTAATTATATTTACCTCTATATTACACTCATCTGTCCAAATCAATTCTCCCAGTCCTCTGTCCACGATTTGTGTTTATGAGTCCATGCTAATTGTTTATTTTTATTTACGTCCGATAGTTTCTTTCTAGCTCTTCTAAATAGATTGACTTCTTTAATACGTCTAATGTTTTAGACGATAAATTAACGCTGAGCTCTTGATTTACCACGCCAGCCAATTCTTTAGCCGTTAGACGTCGATTTTTGTATGCCGTTGTAACCACCGGTCTTCCCTTTCTGTCGTTTTACGCTTCGGACCTTTTCCAGGTCTTGATTTAGTATCCCGTTTCTTGGTAATGCTTTAATGCTGTCTGTACGACACACCGAGAACTTTTTTACTAATCATAACTTGGGATAATCCCTCGATATGTAGTGTAATAATTTGCGAACGTTGAAAGAAAGTTCTTTAGACTTCGGCATTTTCAGTTACGTAAAGGTAAACCAATCACGAATTTTTTATACACCAATAACAAACGCTCATACAATTTTAAATAAAAATACTGATCGCTAGTCACTGTAGTGAACTATACTAAACATAAAATACAATTAGTTCCCCAGAATACAGCAATAAATGGATTAAGACCGGTATTTTTCCCACCCACCCTTTTATTTATACTACGGGTATTTCTAAGGAACGGCAGATAAAGACTATTTGTCTGTTAATACCGCTATATTGAAAAATCTTAAGGGTGCCTAATATTTATGTCATAATTAGTCAAATTGAGCAGGCCTGACTTGTTACTGTACGGGTTTTATATGTCGGGTAGTGTACATTGATCGCCTAAATGAGTCGATCGCGATTCTCTGACGCGACGTATAAAACCCGTACACCTTGAGAGGACAAAATCACGAGTTTGTTAGTTGCGTAAGCGGGATACATATATTAATACTGTCACTTATAGACTTCATAGGTTAGATATACATAATTTATAAAATTGAGAAGGCGTTAGGATACGGGTTTTATATGTCGGGCAGTGTACATTAATCCCTTAAACGAGTCGCTGGCGACTCGCTAAGAAGATCGTATTTAGAAAAATTGGGAATTTTACGCGAAAGATTTTCAAAATAAAAAAGCGCCTTAATAAGATATTTATTTCTATCTTTTCCAAGGTAAATATAATATCAAACAAAAATGATGCCTTAACTAAATTACACAATGCCATATTCATAATAATAACAACAAAAATATAAACAAAACTAAACTACAAAGTAAAAAATATATATGTATATTTAAGCAATACAATGTGCCTGTTCTTTACAAACTATCTTTTTTGCAAATAATGGAAGGGGGTCACCAACAAAGTTTTGATCAAGAAGGGATAACCGTTTTTAAATAAATTCCCGAATCATTGCCCTAGTATATTCAGAAAATAATCTTTTTCGTACATCCCATAATTACTACTCAAATTCACCAATTTATTTACATTTTCAGGTCATAACTCGTGTCTTTTTAATAATAGCATTAAAACTTGAAAGTGTATTTATATTCTTTACATCTGAATCTATATTAACTTCCGAAGTACGAAATTCTAAAGAATAAACATCTGTAGTAATTGTTTTGATCTCTTAGTAATTTCCATGGAGTATGTATCAATATTTATGTCCATTATAGAATAATAAAGTTAGGCTTTAAGTAAGAGATAAGACGGATATCATGTCATCCTCCTGTACTGTAGACGGTTCGAAAAATGAATTTGGAAAATGCCGGACGTTCACTGCCTAGACAACGCGTTTACTATTTATAATTTTTTAATCCATGACGTAAAATTGTTGACGTTAGACCAGTATTTAAATTGTTATTTTTGGGGACTATTCCCGTCGTTTATAAGATTTATTTAAGCAGTTAGGTTAATTTTTGTTTATTTTGGATGCTTTATATATTATTTAGATTTTTATTTACTTATTGTAAATACGTTTTCAAGTCTATAGAATATTTGTTTAAATTACTTTGCTTAGTGTTTCGAAATAATTACATTTTAACAATACATATTACAATTGAGAATTTTAAAAATATATCCAACTACAAGACGAAGAGAAAAGTGATAAGAAACACATTTTTGGAGGGAAAATACTGGGGCTAGATAAATTTTCTTCGTCCTCGCTAATAAATCATTTGGTTTAGATCATATGTTTCGTCATCTGCATATTCTAAATCTTCTAATAACCATCAAACTCCAATCAGTGCCTTTTGCTTTACTTTCTGTTTTTTCATATAGTGGCATATCCAGTTAAAATCAAGGAGAGTAACAAGTATAAAATTTTGCCTTACTCTAAGCTTTGCTCGGAAGAAATACTCAGCATTTGTCTCCTGGATGACTTTCATTTGATATGTTTAAATGTTTGAGAGTGCCAGGAAATAAGAAATACGATGAATTCGAACTGCTGTGCCCGTGTTGGGAATCTAATTGTAACATCTTTAGATCTTAAGATACGCTTTTATAAAAATATTAATACACCAATAATAACATACCCCCGAGATATAAATCCTGAGGAAATGTCGTAGAGAAGTTAAAAGATTTTTTGGGGGGAAATCTAGTGTCTTCACTAGATTTTCTCTGTATCATGGAAGAAATACACAAGTTGACTTTCCTCTAGTTCTGGTATCTCTAGATCTTAAGATACGCTTTGATAAAAGTATTATTAGTCCAATAATAATATACCAGCGAGGTGTCGCAGAGAAACATTAAAGTGCTTTCTTCAGATTTCCTCCACGTTATGGAAGAAATAAAAAAAAATAACTTTCGTCTAATTGTAATATATCTAGATCTTGAGACACGGTTTTATAAAAATATTATTAACTCAGTCTGGTGCCCTGACCAGATTTCCTCCGTATATACGTGGAAGATATGCACAACTCAGTAGTTGAAACAACTTTTTCAGAGCGTTAGTTAACATTATGGGTCTAGTTTGCGTAGAGGAGTTTAATTTGATGGATGCATATTAATAATATACCGATCAAAGTAACGTAATACAATATGTAAGATAGGAAGAGACGAGAAAGATCATACGAGCGTTGAGGAAAAGAAGTATGGGAGAACTTAATTAATGTAACACATTCTAAACTCGTATTCAATTAATAAGTCAGAATAATTCGTCACTGCGCATGCGCATGTCTACATTTTTAGTAATATATTAATTTATGTTTTACGAATATTATGAACAATGTTTAAAACCATCATATAATTCTTATGTCATAACAATTCACTTCTTCACTAAGGGAAACGTTTGAAAACAAAAGCTCTGTTTGAAACTGCTTCAAAAGTCGGAAGTGGAGAGTTCCTTTCTTTTAACTTGCACTGTATGTATAGGTATGAGTGTACATACCTGTATATACGCAATAAAGTGTAAATATTGGGCAAAAAACGTCAATAGTATCTTGTAGATCAGTTAGGAGTTTTTGTCGACACCTACAACAGCGATCTCATAGAATAATTTTTACCATTTCTTAAATATGTACATATTACGTCTAATTTTAATATAATATATACATGTTTAGCAGTGTATATATTCTATAAATGCACAATATAGAATGTATATATTGTTAATATCGTGAGAAAAAATATATATATATATATAATTATAGTAAGTAAAAATATTTATTTCAGTTAAAGAAACTGCGGAGATGTAAAAGCCTTTTGTCATTATTATGTTCTTGTAATTTTTATGTAAAAATTATATTTAAAATTCTTTAATTTTGACCATCATATCACTGCCAAAATGTATAATCATATCACTTTTTTATTTGTCAATAATCGTTTGTAGTGAAATGCATTTTTGTATATTTAATTTATCACATTTGTATCATTTATGTGTGTAGTTCTTTTAACATGTGTATATTACAATAGATTTTTATATAGGGATTATTAGAAAGAAAATTTGGTGGACATAGTTACATCTTAGTGACGTAACAGGTCAAATTGCAAAGATTAGAATGACAGAAGTGATTTTTTAAATTTTCATTATCCACTCTATTATTATCTACCTTCAAAGATATGTTTGAATTTACTATACTTGGCGTTTTAACTAGCAAATAGATATAAATAATAAGTTCACTTGATCGTCTCTATGTTAACCGTTCATATCTAATAAGTGGTCAAGCGTACATGTAAGAGGGTATGTAGTAATTCAATGCGGGTATACGATGTTATCAATATTATGCAAAGAATCGTGAAGAGACGACAGAAATTTACTTTAATATCCGTCAAGATTTTAGTATCTTCTGATTGTACAATAAAATACTAAACTCTTTTCCATGTGTTTACGAGTAAGAGATAAGACAGACGGATATCATGTCACCCTCCAGTATTGTAGACGGTTCGAAAAATGAATTGGGAAAATGCTGGATGTTCACTGCCTAGATAACGTGTTTGCTATTAATAATTTTTTAATCCATGACGTAAAATTATTGACGTTAGGCTAGTATTTAAATTGTTATTTTTGGGGACTATTTCCGTTGTTTATAAGATTTATTTAAGCAGTTCCCTTATTATTATTAGGATATCCTTAATAAAGATTGTTTCTTGATTAGCTCATTGCTTAATCTTTTTTGTTGAACCTCGAATCACTCCAGACATGCCAATAATCTTGTTTAGCTCCATTTACAAGATGAAACGAGCTGATCAGTATGTATACTGTTAATGATTTGCAAACAAACAGGTTGGTTATATATCTCTTCGATGATAATACATATTCAAATTTTTATTGTTTTAGTAATGCTTGTTTTCTTAGTTGTATCATATGTTCTGGTTATAATTAACACACCTTAATCTTTTGCTAAGTTTATTCAATTTATACAAAAGCTCTTTTCAAACATGTCTTACAATTTAAAAAAGGTATATAACCCCTTACCACAATCATTAGTCGTATCCTAAATACGTATTTCGACAACTAAGTTGTCATCATCAGTAGGTAAAAACTACTAATTAAAAGTCGCACATGGGGCACAGTAAAGTAAGAAAAACGCTTCCGCACAACTACTATACACTGCAACCCTGTAAAGACTAAATTTAATGTTAAATTTAGTCTTTACAGGGTTGCAGTGTATAGTAGTTGTGCGGAAGCGTTTTTCTTACTTTACTGTGCCCCATGTGCGACTTTTAATTAGTAGTTTTTACCTACTGATGATGACTACTTAGTTGTCGAAATACGTATTTAGGATACGACTAATAATTGTGGTAAGGGGTTATATACCTTTTTTAAATTTTTATTTAACCACAGTCTCCATTGAAAGAAATGTCTTACAATGTAACGGTTATTACTATTGAGTTTTTGACCACCTCGTTTTTATTCCGGTGGTGCCCTCTATTAAGAGTAACCCCTGACATCTCCTTTTTTTTTATTTTAATGTTTATACATAATCAGCCAGATACAAAGGCATTCTAATTGTTTAACCAGATCTACTAGTTTTTCCACACTACAATACAGAATCATCCAAAGTCAATGGTTTATCTTCGACTTGCATTTTCTGCTCGTACACAAGTGGTTCTACTCCTCTACTGTAATCAATATCATTAGATGGTGCTTTATACAAATTAACTCTATTTCTTTCTATTTGCTTACCATTAGATAACAATATCTTGTAACCTCTAGGTCTATCTCTCTGACTTACCACTTTTGCAGGTATCATATCATGAAAACACTATCCTAAACAAATACTGTTTTCCCTTTGTCAAAATCAATTTTGAATTATTTCTTTGATCATGATAAAATTTATAAAGTGACTGTTGTTTTGTTAAATGTGATTTGACATCTGCAAATGCATTACTTTTACAGGTTTCGTTTGCTTTTGATAGAACATACAATTGTATCTTCTCTAACACTTTAACATAATCTTTCGTTTCCAGATGCCTCTACGTAAATTTCAAATCTTCGACGCCATCTTTTAAAATTCTCCGCTAGATCACCAATTAAACTTAATTCCTCTATTTGCTTTAAGATCTCCATTTTGTTTTTCTATGTATTTTTCATATAAAACAATATTTTCTTGTTTTTCTTGGAACTATTCACATTTTAGCACTTTGCCTCAGAGCGTCATGTCATGTGTTCTTATTCTAATTAACACACATTAATGTTTTGTCAAGTTGGTTTATTCAATTTATACAAAAGTTCTTTTCAACATGTCTTTACAATGTAACGGTCATCTATTGATTTTTTTTACTACCCCCTTTGTTTTTATTCCGGTTGCCCTCTCTGACAAGTTGTATTTTTTTTTTCTTATTGTATGATGCATCTTTCAATGATTTACGGTATGACCGTTTGTATCTCCATTTTTTGACTATTAAGATTCTTACAAACTCCAGTATCTTGGAAAAAAACTTTTGGAATCATTAAAGGATCTTAAAGGAACTAATTTTACTTATAAACTAATGGGGGTAAACATACTTGTAGCAAAAAAAAATTAACTAACTTTATAGCATAAATACTTTAATGTGATGTTTAAGTTAAACATTGGCACATGTAAATAACACGATTATCCGAAATTTGGCGTGTTTTGGATTGGTAATATACAAAACTCAAACTTAACTATTTTTTTTGCTAAGTGTACATCCCCCCCCCCCCCCCCCCATTAGTTTATAAGGCAAACTAGTTCCATTGAGATCCTTTAATGATTCCAAAAGATTTTCCAAGATACGGGAATATGTAAGGATCTTAACATAGCCTATTTTTTTAATTTTCAGCCTAGGTTTTGCCCGGTCTTGAAATTCTAAATAATAATCTGAGGGTATCGAGTCCATTAGTAGTCTAGTGGTCAGATGTGTTGAATTATTAATATTTTTAATTTCAAGAAGGGAGTTCAAACTTCCCACCATATACTACGCAAAAAATAAAAAAAGACACATTTACTAGATAATTTTATTAATAAGAAATATTACATCAAATCTTCAAAGAATAAAAGTAGCTTAAATCTACTTTTAATACACATATTAGCAATACAAACTTAGCAGATCCGTGACTTAATGTATGAACTCTTTCCATATCTTTTTTTTTCTCTTTTACTCTTTGGTAATTTTCATCAATTTTGTGGTCCATCGTCATCTTGATCTTCCTCATCATTTATTCCTCTTTTACACTTTCGGTTTTCAGGCATCTTTTACTATCCAAATTTCAGAGCTTTTATTACTTCTATAATGTTTGATTCATTGCCTTCTAGTTCTGTGTTCGTTCTTTTTCTTCCTTAGAAAATTACGCAAAATATTTCTCATCCCACTCTTTCTATCATTTGAATATTTAGTTAATGATCTATGTAATGCTGATGATCAGTTTACTGGTCACTGTTTTGAAAGTTTTCTGATACCTGATCGTATTTTTAACCATCTGGTGAGGCATCCAAGGCTTATTTTAGCTATATAGTCCTTTCAAAACAGTCGACGGTCGGTCTTGTTCATTTTGCTGTAAACTAGATTCCTAACTTTTCATATCTCTAAGTGTGTTAACTGCCGTTTTGGAAGTCTTCTTTTTAGAATTTTAACCCATTTTTGTGGCGTCAGGAGCGCATTCAATTTTTCCGCCGCCAATCCTACAACAGTCTTGCTACAGATACTGCTTCTAAATGTGACATCTTTGATGCCCTTGGTTTTGCTATTATAAATAGCATATATTAAAATAAGTCTAACCCAGGTTTCGTAGATCCAAGCTTTGCTTTTTTTCTGATCTGAATTCGTTTCTCCAGATGATTTTACCTCCAATTCTTACTATTTTGTTAACTTGCTTTTAACTTTGCGAGTCCAACAGTTTCTATTGTTAACGTAATTATTCCCATGTACGGTGAACTTATGGATAAGGTAAGGCAAAGCAATCTTAAGATACTCTGAGGCAGAATACGTCAAAGTGGATAGGATTTGCTTTTCTGTTCTTATTTTTGAATGTGATTGCAAGACATTTAAGAATTAAGATTGTCGTTTGAATCTTTGCAGAAATAATATTTAATTTTTTTGTTCCTGATTAACCATGTCCGGTGAATTTGATTATAATATCTCATTTGGCAGCAAGGACAGGACGACGCAATTTCAGTCACTGCCTTATTGTGATACTGCCCTATTATACTAAACCAAATTTAACCTTTTTACGTATATAGATACAGAGATGGGTTTGTAACAGTGCCTTCAATACTGTACTGTCTATTTAAAAAATAATTAAAAAAAGGAAATAAAAAAAGAAAACACAAAAAACACATGGATGAAATTATATTTTGCAAATCATGACGAACAAATCTTATCTCCGTGTATTATATAGAATACAGAATATTTATAAGAAAATTCGAAAATCATAGCTCAATTTTTCTATTTGTAATATTGTAATTTATTATCATTTTTATATAGCAAATCATTACATTTTATTATTCATTTCTATAATTCATTTTCCATTATTATTTTTATTATTATTGTAATTTTTATTTTGTTTGTTTGTTTGTTCGAGAAAAGTCTGAAAATTGTCTAATGTAAATTTTATTATAAGTAGTGTAACTTGTATTTATGATTGATCTTCAATTAAAATTTATGAATATATGTTGAGAATTCTTTTATTTACCTGACGATATCGTATTCTATATCAATAAGAGTTGTTGGGAACGTCTGATGAGGAAGGGGAACTAAATGTTATTTACACCGACTTCGTTAAGGTTCATGATAACGATAACAGAAACGCGAGAAGATATTAGGAGTAAGAGCTATACGAAATTATGAAATGTATTCGACACGCAAAATTTATTGGTTTTAAAAATGAAATTTTACATTTTGTATCAGGATAACAGAAATGCGAGTAGATATTACGAGGAAGAGGTGTGCGAAGATAGGCAACTTAATTTACACGTGCAAAATTTACCATACGAAATATATTCGACGCGCGGAATTTTATTAATTTTTAATGACATTTTACATTATGTATCAGGATAACAGAAACGCGAGAAGGTATTAGGAGTAAGAGCTACACGAAATTAAGAAATGTATTCGACACGCAAAATTTATTCGTTTTAAAAATGAAATTTTACATTTTGTATCAGGATAACAGAAATGCGAGTAGGTATGTATTAGGAGGAAGAGGTGTGCGAAGATAGGCAACTTAATTTACACGTGCAAAATTTATCATACGAAATATATTCGACGCGCGGAATTTTATTAATTTTTAATGACATTTTACATTATGTATCAGGATAACAGAAACGCGAGAAGGTATTAGGAGTAAGAGCTACACGAAATTAAGAAATGTATTCGACACGCAAAATTTATTGGTTTTAAAAATGAAATTTTACATTTTGTATCAGGATAACAGAAATGCGAGTAGGTATTAGGAGGAAAGGTGTGCGAAGATAGACAACTTAAAATACACGTGCAAAATTTACCATACGAAATATATTCGACGCGCGGAATTTTATTAATTTTTAATGACATTTTACATTATGTATCAGGATAACAGAAACGCGAGAAGGTATTAGGAGTAAGAGCTACACGAAATTAAGAAATGTATTCGACACGCAAAATTTATTCGTTTTAAAAATGAAATTTTACATTTTGTATCAGGATAACAGAAATACGAGTAGTATTAGGAGGAAGAGGTGTGCGAAGATAGGCAACTTAATTTACACGTGCAAAATTTACTATACGAAATATATTCGACGCGCGGAACTTCATTAATTTTTAATGACATTTTACGTTATGAATTAGGATAACAGAAACGCGAGAAGGTATTAGGAGTAAGAGCTACACGAAATTAAGAAATGTATTCGACACGCAAAATTTATTCGTTTTAAAAATGAAATTTTACATTTTGTATCTGGATAACAGAAATGCGTGTAGGTATTAGGAGGAAGAGGTGTGCGAAGATAGGCAACTTAATTTACACGTGCAAAATTTACCATACGAAATATATTCGACGCGCGGAATTTTATTAATTTTTAATGACATTTTACATTATGTATCAGGATAACAGAAACGCGAGAAGGTATTAGGAGTAAGAGCTACACGAAATTAAGAAATGTATTCGACACGCAAAATTTATTCGTTTTAAAAATGAAATTTTACATTTTGTTTTATGTTTTAATAAATTTTTGCAATTCTAAAGGAAGGCTGTAGACTAGGTCTGTCAAGCCAATTCGTCCTCCTGTATAATATTAGCTTCATGCTCTGAGACCTAGAAATTTAAGACCAACCAAGCAAATATGGCACACGAAAGCAGCACTGTCGATATGTTATGTACTGAGTACATTCACACTTGGTGTTGACCGGTGGGGCTGAAGGGCAAATTAGTTTGCATATATTCCAGGGGTCAGATTCAGTCAGATTTACTTGGTTGCACTATAGCTAACACATGTCTATTCTTTCTTTGATATTTTTTTTATACAACTCGCAGGCTACCTAGATAAGAAGATTCCTCTACCCACTTCTTTGTTGTCTTTAATTTATTTACCCCCTTCTTTGTTGTCTTTAATTTATTTCTTTCACTAAAAACTTACTTTTCACGGTACAAATCTAGACTGAATTCAATCTTTGATACTAAACACAAAAATTTTAAGGACTTAAATTATTTATTTCTTGTTTCTAAATAATCGCAGTTGAGGGTTTGGATATTATGAAAGAAACCAGAATAAATCAGGTAATTGGTAATTTACATAATTACACAGAATTAATTTGGAAAAAAAAAAATTTTAATCTTAATCGGCAATTTCGACTAATTTCGACTAAGTTTAAAAGCAAAATTTGTTTATTTATATTTGATAAAATAGAACTTTGAGTCATCTTTATCAGTTTGTCCCAACTATATTATCTTCAAATAAATAGGATCTATCTTTGAACAAGTTATGTCTGGATAGTAAACGATTTTATCTTATTTTGTATATTATAAAGCTGAACACTAGGGGGCGCCACTAAATGTTCGTAAATAAATTTAAATATAGAATCAAAAGAAATACCTCTTAACCTAAACCACATTTATTAAATTAATAATATATTAGAAAATAGAAAGTTGCATATATCTTCAAACGATAATATATTCGATTGAACTTTGAGACCAGATAGCTAGTGAAGGATCTTCATTTTTGATTAGGGATTGGGGATCTACATGTTGTCATGTGCGATAAAGCATGTTTTGAATTATTTAAAAATTAAAATTTGAAATAATTCCAAATTTGTGGCGCCATCTTCTAGAAAATCGCCGAACTACGGGCATGAACCAAGTCGTGGGTTTGAAACTTAGATTGTGCCTTCCCGCAGTTTGGACACTGCTGGTTAGACGGCGCCCCGATTACATTTTCTAAATTAATTTTGGAGGGTAAATTATGAGTTTTACCGCAATTTAAATTATAGTATCGTCTTTAGGAGGCAAAAGTACGTAAGTATACAAAATTAGAAAGAAATCGATTTTTTTTTGAAATTCGAACTAAGGTTAACACCCCTTTGGAAATTTTTGATATTGGGTCGGTTTGAAGAACATATCAAATCATAGCGCAGAATTTTTTAAATACTATAGGAAGGATGTGTGAGTCACATATTAAAAGAACAAGCTCGTAAATTGTACGGTTTTGTAGAAATAAAATCCTGAAAGTCTGATTTGAACGTACTTTGAAGCCGAATAACTCGTGAAGTACAAAAGGACCAGCATTTTTTATTAGGAATTCGTAATCTACACATTGAGACGAGCAATTTGATGTGCTATAAAGCAAGTATTTGATTATTTAAAAATTAAAATTTTAAATAATTCCAAATATGTAGCGCCATCTTCTAGAAGATCTCCGAACTACAGGCATGAACCAAGTCGTGGGATTGAAACTTAGATAGTGCCTTCCAGCCGTTTGGACACTGCTGGTTAGATGGCGCCACGATTACATTTTCTAAATTAATTTTGGAGGGTAAATTATGAGTTTTACCGCAATTTAAATGGCAGTATCGTCTTTAGGAGGCAAAAGTACGTAAGTATACAAATTAGGAAGAAATCGATTTTTTTTTTAAATTCGAACTACTTTGGAAATGAACTTTGGAAATTTTCGATTTTCGGTCGGTTTGGAGAACATATCAAATCATAGCCCAGAATTTTTTAAATACTACAGAAAGGATGTGTGAGTCACATATTAAAAGCACAAGCGCGTAATTTGTACGGTTTTGTAGAAATAAAATCCTGAAAGTCTGATTTGAACGAACTTTGAAGCCGGATAACTCGTGAAGGACAAAAGGACCAGCATTTTTGATTAGGGATTCGTAATCTACACATTGAGACGAGCAATTTGATGTGCTACAAAGCAAGTTTTTGATTATTTAAAAATAAAATTTTATTTAATTCCAAATATGTAGCGCCATCTTCTAGAAAATCGCCGAACTACGGGCATGAACCAAGTCGTGGGTTTGAAACTTAGATAGTGCCTTCCCGCAGTTTGGACACTGCCGGTTAGATGGCGCCATGATTACATTTTCTAAATTAATTTTGGACAGTATCGTCTTTAGGAGGCAAAAGTACGTAAGTATACAAATTAGAAAGAAATCAATTTTTTTTTCAAATTCGAACTACTTTGGAAATGAACTTTGGAAATTTTCGATTTTCGGTCGGTTTGGAGAACATATCAAATCATAGCCCAGAATTTTTTAAATACTACAGGAAGGATGTGTGAGTCACATATTAAAAGCACAAGCGCGTAAATTGTACGGTTTTGTAGAAATAAAATCCTGAAAGTCTGATTTGAACGAAATTTGAAGCCGGATAACTCGTGAAGGACAAAAGGACCAGCATTTTTGATTAGGGATTCGTAATCTACACATTGAGACGAGCAATTTGATGTGCTACAAAGCAAGTTTTTGATTATTTAAAAATAAAATTTTATTTAATTCCAAATATGTAGCGCCATCTTCTAGAAAATCGCCGAACTACGGGCATGAACCAAGTCGTGGGTTTGAAACTTAGATAGTGCCTTCCCGCAGTTTGGACACTGCCGGTTAGATGGCGCCATGATTACATTTTCTAAATTAATTTTGGTGGGTAAATTATGAGCTTTACCGCAATTTAAATGGCAGTATCGTCTTTAGGAGGCAAAAGTACGTAAGTATACAAATTAGGAAGAAATCGATTTTTTTTTAAAATTCGAACTACTTTGGAAATGAACTTTGGAAATTTTCGATTTTCGGTCGGTTTGGAGAACATATCAAATCATAGCCCAGAATTTTTTAAATACTACAGGAAGGATGTGTGAGTCACATATTAAAAGCACAAGCGCGTAAATTGTACGGTTTTGTAGAAATAAAATCCTGAAAGTCTGATTTGAACGAACTTTGAAGCCGGATAACTCGTGAAGGACAAAAGGACCAGCATTTTTGATTAGGGATTCGTAATCTACACATTGAGACGAGCAATTTGATGTGCTACAAAGCAAGTTTTTGATTATTTAAAAATAAAATTTTATTTAATTCCAAATATGTAGCGCCATCTTCTAGAAAATCGCCGAACTACGGGCATGAACCAAGTCGTGGGTTTGAAACTTAGATAGTGCCTTCCCGCAGTTTGGACACTGCCGGTTAGATGGCGCCACGATTACATTTTCTAAATTAATTTTGGAGGGTAAATTATGAGCTTTACCGCAATTTAAATGGCAGTATCGTCTTTAGGAGGCAAAAGTACGTAAGTATACCAAATTAGAAAATCAATTTTTTTTTTCAAATTCGAACTAAGGTTAACGGGAATAGTGGTTTAAATTAATTAAGAATTTTTAAAAAAATGGTAATATTTATACCATATATAATTGGTTATGGTGTCAGAATACCTAATAATCGGGAATGGAAACTATATACTTTTGCTATTTAGTATCACACATTTGGGGCAGATGTCGCGCAGCATGTTTCGCTTGTTCTAGCATACGCAATTGCAAACCTTGCAAACTAATTTCAAATTAATAATTTGCTTGCACATGTGCACTACAAAAGTACATCAAACTATCAGGGATTCTGTCCTAGAACAAACCTAAAATGTGTCCCTGAGTAAGTATGTGTGTATTGAAAAAAAATTACTTTCTGTGAGAAATCTCCGAGACTACTACATCGTTCGGATGATAATTAGAAAGTTTTGGACTAAAGGTCATTAAAACTATAGCTGAATAATCTAGATAAAATAAGGGAAAATAAAATATACGTACATGTTGTATTGTTTTTCTTTCTTAACCTATGTCTTCGTTTATACATATGTATTTGTGTGTTTGTATATATATCATGATTAATTGATGATAATAGCATTGATTAAAATGATCATGGAAAAATACAATTACATAAACATCTATTTAGATGAACTCATATACATAAAGAAAATTAAAATTGTTAACCCGATTTGTAGGATTTATTAGATCATATTAAATGTTGTTTAAAATATTTTAGGTGTTGTAGTATAGTCTGTCAACCTTAAAATGCAGTATGGATTATAAAATTATAATCCATCAATAATGTCGTCTCTATTTCTGATAGGTATGTTAGTAATTTGCTTGAAATAATAAAGTTGTTGTTTTTGAAATAAAACAATAAATTTTGCTATATATCATTTGAGAACGGAGATCTGTTCTGCATCAAATGTTGACAGGATCTATATAGTAAAAGGTATATTTATACACATATTGGGCTAATATTTTAATATTCTTTAATATACGGTGATGATTCGATAGTTTTAACAAAACACATTCACCACGACATCAAAATAAAAGAGAAAATATTTCGAAAAAAAAATGAAAAACTAATATATTACAAGGAATTGTACATCTGTTATAATACAATTATATTAATTATATTATATACATATAATGTATTCTATACAAATTTATAATTGTATACACACATATATATATATATATATATATATATATATATATATATATATATATATAAACCTCACTCTCTTGGAAGAATTTAAATTGACATCTCTTAAACACTCCGTTAGCAATATGTTTTAAATGCTATCAAAAAAAAATGGCAGGATACAAATTTTAATAAGCTGAATAGTTTCTTTTTAATGTGCACTTCATTTTCAGTTCATTTTAGTATATTTTGCACTCTTAGGATAAACACCACATTGTGGCTATTATCTCAGATTTTAAAATGTCTGCAATACATACATGATCAGTCATGTTTCTTAGAATATATGTATGCATGTCTGAGACATAATTTTGAGTTTACTGATGTTGAATAGCGGGCGTAGAACGCTTAATCCTTATTATTAATAAATATCACTCAACTACCCGGCGTTTGAGATAAGTTTGCTTGTGCTAATGCAGCCTCGACCATACGCTTATGTTTACCAATTAATTCTGGAAGATCATACGCTATCGCAACATCCAGTCTATTAATGGGACATCCACGGAAATAAGTGCATGTAGCAGACAGCTGTTGGAAATCATATAATGGGTTCAGTCTGAAGAAATCGCGGTAAACATCTGGATCTGGGAGGTCATATCTTGAAATGTTTGTTAATGTTGACAAGCCTTCATATATATGGTAGTCTTGAGGATGCTCTATAATAGCGTCTGCTACTTGTTTTCTATTACCGAATACTGATTTATGATTGTAGTATGTTGTAAGGTAACAATCCACCATTTTCGCATGGTTCCGAACACGCACCTTAATTAAATAATAGTATAATTAGCGACTGAGTTTATTACATAATTTTAGGGAAAATTCTGAATTACGTGAGCATTCTCAAAATGAGAATAGCTCAAATGCTCGTCAATTATAGAGTAATTAGCAAAGCTAACAATTAAACACTTGAAGAATCTTCTTTCGGAAGCTAGAGAAGTTGACAGCAACATTATCAAAACGTCAAGAAATATGTTTGAATCTTTCTTAACTCGAAAGAAGATTCTTTTATGAAAAAGATCCTCGAAAATCACATTCGACGATGTTTTTCTGTGAAAGATAGGTTATCCCAGTGGTTCTCAACCTTTTAGTATTTGGAACCCAATTTTCAATATCAGTTTTAAACGTACCCCCTAGAAATAATATTAGGGTTTCAAAAATCAAGCCCTAATATTATTTCTTCTACAAGTGTCCCGTATCGTTATGTTCAAATTTTAGGAGTGTAAAGTAGACTTCATTTCAAGTAACAAAAACACAAAACTTGTATATCCATTATTATTTGTTTCCAAGTTTCAGATATATGAATGTGATTGTCAGATCATGAAAAAAAATGTAATCCTAAAGTCAATACAAATTGATTTTATTTAAAAAAAGTTATAGGAATCAATAACAGGCCTGTGATTGTTAACGTCGCATAATAAAATGTTATCCTAAAATAAATAAACACGAGTCGTAGTGCATACAGTAATTTCTTGGAGATCTACAAAAAAGAGTACTGGAAATTGATTTATGATAAAGAAGGTTCTTAGTTATTTCGTAAATGCTGATCTATGAATATCATACAATAAACAAATTTTAATAAAGGATTACATTACGTTTCAGTTCATACAACAGCTTATTAATGAGTGGACACATTTTCTTTATACAAAATGCCTTACCGATTTTTTTCTCAAGAGTATGCGGACATGTATTTTGTGTATGGCTACTGTAACGGCAGTGCACGTCAAACAGTTTTTGAATACCGACATCGGTTTCCCGATAGGCGCATTCCTCATTACAGAACGTTTCTGGAAGTACACAGACAATTTCGGGAATGCGGACTGCGTGATTATCTTTTCGACCGAGGAGTAATTTGCCAGCAGACTTAGAGGAAGAAGCAGTAGCTATTGTTACAAGGGATCCAACTCTCAGTGTACGTCGAATCGCTAGACAACTAGGAGTGCCACGAACGACAGTTTGGCGAATTTTAAAACGTGAGGGCTTATATCCATATCACTATCGCAGGGGACACGGTTTCCTTGAGGCAGACCACTATGCTCGTCTAGTTTATTCTACCTGGATGTTCTTATCACGGCTTCATTTTAATTTCTGCAGAACAGTCCTCTGGACAGATGAATCTACGTTCACGAGAAGTGGTGTAACAAATCTGAGAAACCCGCACAGGTGGTCATCAAAAAATCCCAAAGCTATACGCCCATCTAAATTTCAACATAAATTTTCTATTAACGTTTGGGCGGCCCTAATCGATGACTTGTTGATTGGTCCTGTCGTTCTTCCTGGGAGGTTAAATGCGAACAATTACCTTCAATTTCTTATTGACGAACTACCAGGTCTTTTAAAGGATGTCCCACTGAATGTTCGACGAGACATGTGGTTTCACATGGATGGGGCACACCACATTTCGAAATTGCTGTCCGAAATTGGGTTAACGTCAATTATCCAAGATGGATTGGTCGAGGTGGTCCTGTTGCATGGCCACCCAGATCACTCGATCTAAATCCCGTTGACTTTTATTTATGGGGGTACACGAAAAATTTAGTCTACGCGCAAGTTTCGAACACAAGAGAAGAGTTGTTGGATCGGATTCACCTGGCTGCTGAGCAAATCCGACAAAAAAGTATGAAATTCGGATAAGTACTTCTTCTGTTGGCTTACGGGCACAAGTCTGCATTCAACAAGGAGGTGGACATTTCGAAAATATTATTAATTGAACTTTTTTAAATAAAATCAGTTTTTATTGACTTTAGGATTACATTTTTTTCATGATCTGACAATCACATTCACAGAACTTTGAAACAAATAAAAATGGATATACAAGTTTTGTGTTTTTGTTACTTGAAATGAAGTCTACTTTACACTCCTAAAATTTGAACATAACGATACGGGAAGTAAAATTACACTACACTTGGCAACACTGTCGCCCTACCGTATTTCTCTTATTTCTCATTTTATGATGGAATATCAACAGTTGAGGATCTGTAGTTTTGCAAAACCAACAGAAAACAGTTTTTTCGATTTTTTAAACAATTTTTGCGTCCCCGTTTTTGTTATTTCGTGCACCGCAGGCTGAGAAGTACTGGGTTATCCTATTTTTTCTTCAATTTAAAATTACTTACAGCAAATCTACGTGCGCTGGCGATTTTATTTTCTATACGTTTATCAATAGCAGTTCTTAAATCTCTTAAATACGCTCTTTCTTGTGCTTGCAATAATCTAACTGGTGCTCCAGGTTCGTACGGTTTTGACCATAAAGACGTAGTGTACATAACAGGAGGTTGAGCTGATGACATCAGAGGTGATATATTCCATATCAAGGCTCCTTGGACACGCATCAATTCCTCAGGTTTAACTTGATCTGCCTTATTTAATATAATACGTGTCTGGAAAAAGTTAAATAGTTTCCTGTATCTGAAAAATAACTATTTCATTTTTATGTCTAACCTGATGTTCTCTTCCCTTTAACTGATCGAGAATTGCTTCGGTTTCTGGACCAACATCCAATTTTGATGGATCATAGATTAAATATATAATATCCGCTCTATCTATGAACCACTGGCAGGCATCGTTGAATGGAAACACCCTTGAAATTTGTTTTCTAACCTCTAATATGCCAGGGATTTCAACGATATTGATCTAAAAATAAGATGTAGATGACGTTGAACAAAATTTGTAATTTATTTACTTTTTGCAATAATTTTTGTGGTAATTTCAAACCTCGCAAACGTTCTTCTAAGCCTTGACCGAATTTTTGCAAGCCTGAAAAAGTGAAATCGGCTGCTAATTGTGTTCCATCCAATACTTCCGGTTCTTCTCCGTACATGAGAATGTTGAAGTAAGCTGGTGATGGTTCTGCACCTAAAATTTGTTTGATATTTTTTCATTTATAGTTTGTCCCAGAATAAGAAGTGATTCAAATATCCCGCTAAAATCCAGTGCACATAATTCAAATAATTTGTAGTCAGCTCTGGTATAATAGATGTATTCATTATTAATTACCCATGTTCATAGGCAAGTAAAATAAAAGGCTGTTTTTAGAATTATTTATGAAAGTAATACAAAAACAGAAGGTCAAATTATTAATTATACAAGAATGGTAGTTAGATCCGAGAACATTCATCAAATTCACTGATACTAGTCATTGAGAGCTCATTTTCAGTATAACTATAATGGCACAAATACTGAAAACTGTTAGCATGTTATATTTGAATCTAAACATGTTTGCACCAAGAGCCAATCAAATCACTAAAATCAGGCGCGATATTTAAATTGCTTCTTATTTGAAACAGAGCGTTAAATAATTTTCAAGTAGATTTTGTTTTAAATTTTGGTATCTTAAGGAACGGACCAAACTCCACGAGTGTATAGTACACGTCAAATAACTTGAAAACAAATAAATATTGGATAACAATATTGAGTTTTTTATATTACAATATGATCATTTATATTTACCCTCTAGCAAGCCATGAAATTATTTCTTGAAAATATCGTGTTGGTAGTGACAAATAAAATACATCTGTCATTATGTGTATGTTCTGATAAATAAAACTCATCTGTCATTAATGTATTTATTAATTGACACTTAAAAATGTTTACAATAAATCATAAAGTTTTTCTGATCGAATCATACTTTAGGAATGGTGTAAAATTAGAAAATGGAGAATGGTCGTACTCCTTGCAGCCTTGTATAGAAGAATTTCGGGCAGAATTTCCAAATTTTCCAACAACATATGACAGTTTGCGGCAATTAATTCAAAAGTCAGTGGTTAAATTCCGTGAAACAGGGTCTGTGTCTCGAAAACCAGGTGCTGGTAGACCACTAAAGCGGATAGTTGAAAATATAGCAGATGTTGAGGGACGAATAAATCAATCACCTAAGAAATCGATTCGTAAGCTTTCACAACAAACACAACTGTCATATGGGACCTGCCAGAGAATCCTTAAAAAAGACTTACAAAAATTTCCATACAAATTTCATTGCGTGCAAGAGCTTTTACCAATCGATCATGTAACCAGAGTTAATTACTGTCAGTGGTTCTTAAGTACGATTAATAACGATGACGTTCTTGACAAATCCTTCTGGTCCGATGAAGCATGGTTTCATTTATCAGGATATATATATAAACAAACAATGCGCATCTGGTCTAGTGAAAATCCACATGAAATTCTTGAAACACCCTTGCATTCACAAAAAATAGGCGTTTGGCTTGCTGTTTCTCGTAGACGGATTATTGGTCCAATATTCTTTAATAATACGATAAATGCAGAACGATATCGTAATAATTTATTGCTACCATTTGTAAATCAATTACATGATGATGAGCTTCGCGAGGGATATTTCCAGCAAGATAATGCAACAGCCCATAAGACAAGAGAAACGATGGAATTATTGCATGAATTCTTTGATAATCGAATAGTAGACTTTCCACCACGATCTCCGGATTTAACAATTATGGACTATTTCATTTATCCACATCTAAAAAATAGAGTATTTACGAATCGTCCACATACAATTGAAGAACTTACTAATGCTATCCGAAATGTCTGTGAGGAAATTACACCACATAATTTAAGGAATGCCTTCAATAATATGAGACGAAGAGTTGCGCTATGCATAGAAAATGAAGGAGCTCACTTTGAACATTTATTGTAGTTGTTTTTATTATTAAACTTTTTATTTTTTCAACTGAAACGTTTGTATGTAATTATTTGTCAAAATGAGAAAACCTAATCTGTCATCAGTATAAAATAACCTATATCACACACACGCTGCAAAATAAGTTAACTTAAATTATGGTACCAACTTAAGTTTAAAAAAGAAAAATGTCATTGCCTTCTAGAGGGTAGAAATATATGATCATATGGTATTTTCACTTGTGCAATACACTCTTGGAGTTTGGTTCGTACCTTCCGAATCACCCCAGTATATGTATTTGACAAACATTAGTTATTAAAATATCTAATTTCTATTGGAAATACACGAAATACGTTTCGAGCAATTTGTAATTTTGCTTACCTGTCCGTAAAGATGTTTCATTATATTCGTTATTAAGTAAATAATTAATTATTGATGATTTACCGCCACTCCAAGGACCCATGAAAAGAACTAATGGTTTAGAGAATATTTCTGAATCTCCAAAATGTCTATTGCTAAGATCTCGGTATTTATAAAGCGTTTCTAACGGTTTAATAGCGTTTTCATATAGCCTTTTTAAATCTCTTAATGTTATTTCAGCTACACCATTCATAATTTTTTCACTTGCCAAATTATCATTGTCTAACTTCAATAGCTGAGCGATATGATCTGTTGATCGTAAGTTATCTGGTATTTCACCTTCGTTAATTAATTCTTCCTCAGGAGTCATTTCCTTTTCTTTGCTATCTTCCTTTTCTTCTTCGCCTTCTACTGTTTCTTCATCCCTACCTACCATTTCTTCTAAACCTTCTTCATCAGTACTATCTTTTTCTTCTGTAAATTAAGAAATTATTAGTAACTTTCGTTTTACCAGCACTTCAGTAATTTGGTGCTTCTTAAAGTTAATATTTGAAATATTATTTAAAATCTATAATCAAAAAATAAGTATTAAATGAAACACGGTAAAACGAAAGTTATTACAAGCAATTTTAAACAAAAAACAAAAAGGCTTTTTAAATAAAAACTCTTAAAGAATTTTCGACCCTGGGTACAGGTAGAAACAATTTCAAGACAATGGCAAATGAAGAATAAATGATCAAAATGATGTTGAATATATTATTTTTTGTGATGATTACCGTTCATATTTAATACATTATTTCTTCAATTCCTTCTATCTGTTTTAGTTATAATAATGAAATACAACTTTTCTTGTTTCATATATTACAATATACAATACCTTCTCTTTTAATTCGTTCCTGACTTTCACTTGCATCTGTCTGTATATCTTCATCTTGCAAATTTTCTTGTTCTTCTTCTAATGCCTCTATTTTATCACTTTCTGTGACAGTTTCTTCGGAACTTTTACCTTCTTGAATTTGATCGTCATCATCTTTTTCAATGGTTGCGTCTGTATCTCCACCGCCGTTATCTGTGCTCTCCTCTTTTTCAATTTCTTCAATTGATTCAGCACTAGTGATTGCTTCATTAGAAACGTCGTCTCCAGTTTCATGAGCATCTCCTTCATCGATACTACTAGGCTCCTCGTCTTCAGCAGAGTCTCCTTTTTCAGCAGATTGTGATACATCAGCTTCGTCGACAGGCTTGTCATCCTCAGCGGAAGAGTCTTCTGTACCTGTAGTGCCGACGTTTGTTTGTTCTTCAGATCCTTGTTCGATTTCTTCAGCAGATTCTTGTTCAGTTTCTTCTGCAGATTCTTGTTCAGGTCTTTCATCAGATTCCTGTTCGCTTTCTTCTGCAGATTTTTGGTCAGTCTGTTCTGCAGATTCTTGTTCAATATCTTCTGTAGATTCAGCTTCTGCAGATTCTGTTGCGTGCTCTTGGGACTCTGCCTCAGCTTCCGCAGAGTCTGTTTTGCTGTCTTCTTGAGATTCTGGCTCATCGCCTTGTGGCTGTTCTTCATCCTCTTCGGATTTAGTTCCTTCTTCGTCAGTAGCTTCGGTAGATTCTTCATTGGCTTCAGTACTTTCATCATTTTCGGCTGATTCGTCGTCGCTAGCAACTTCAACTTTATCTTCCAGGGGTGCATTAATTTCAGCTGATTCTGTTTTATCCTCCGTTTCATCACTCCCATCTTGGTCTTCAATTGAATGTTCTTGTTCAGAGCCAGTGTCTTCTTCTATTTCTGCAGATTGTTGTGATTCTTCACTTTCCGCTTGATCGTTTACTTCCTCTTCGTGTTCTTCACTCTGCTCTTCCCCATTTTCTGCACTCGTTACCTTCTAAAGACAAAGCTGTGTTAAGATATTTACTAATAATTTTTTAGTCCTCAAACATAATTTTTATGCAATTTAAGCATACCATGTGGCCGCGTGCGTCTGCACTATAGCGATACCTGTAGTTTAAGCAAAACACACAGAGGTGTCCGTGTGTTAGAACGGTAAAGAAGTAGACGCAATGTTCCAATGTGTAGTCGCGCAAGCGCATTAGCTGTCGCTCCCGCATATGGGTGTTAGTTGCAATGTTTATATCATCAGGCTAATGCGCTTGCGCGACTACACATTGGAACATTGCGTCTACTTCTTTACCGTTCTAACACACGGACACCTCTGTGTGTTTTGCTTGCACTACAGGTATCGCTATAGTGCAGACGCACGCGGCCACATGGTATATATTCTATATAGAGACAACGATCACTTGTACTTACCACTTCGGAGCTGACTTCTTCGCTCTTTTGTTCTTCGGAATGATCGTCGTCGACTTCCTAAAAATATTCTCATGTAATTTCATGGGAAAATATGTGGTTGGAATGTACCTCTTTGGAAACAGCACCGTCGGCTTCATCGATTGCAGCACTTTCCGTGCTCTCTTTACTTTCTTGAGCTTCGATATCGTTGTCTGCGTTATCTCCGTCACTTTCCGCGTGATCGGAGTCGTCGGTAGTGATTTCAACCGTGGAGATTTCTTCTTCTTCCTCTTTACTTTCTCCACCGCTACCGCCAGGAGTTATCGGCCCTGTGGCTTCTGCTGTTTCTAACTCTTTTAGAGCTTTCTCAATGTACGGTCTGCATTCAGACTCAGATGGGCCTTCTGACTCTACTCCACCTTGCACTCCTGAAAAATAATAGGATAATATAATAGTTATAAGAAGCAGGTGTTCTAAGGTTAATTCCAAGCTTATTGCAATAATTAAGTCATAACATTTTCGCACAATTTTAAAAATAAAATTCGAAAAATCAATCAATAAGCCAATCTTTATCTTCATATTTTCGATTTTTTTATACACATTCTATGGAAGTTTTTCATGTAAAAAATAACCAAAAAACTTCCAAGTATTTTGTAAATAAATGCTTCCGGAAAATATTTCAAGGCTTTTGATCCATTACCAATGTTATGAAAACCCACCAACTAAATAAGAAATATAATAGCGAAGAAGAAATGGAATTGAACTGGTCACACTCGAAGGAAAAGAAATGACAATATTATAAAACAGGTAATAAAATGAACCATAGCTGGACAAAGATACGCAGGATGGCTTCAAAGAAGCAGACGTTGAATAAAAATCTGCAGAGGAAACCGAACAAGGATGTAACTCTGTTGATGCACCTAAAGATAAAATTGAAGACGTTGACAGTGATAAATCAGTTTAAAACAATGAAAGGACCTGAATGTCCTTGAAAGTGTCTTAGAGATCGACGTTAAATTCAATAAGATACTGCAAAAATTTACGATCACTAAAGAATCATATCCGGAAAGAAGAAATCTTATCTAGCATCACATCAGACCGCATTGGAGCAACGAAACGATGACAGGTGACGAGTTGGGAAATTACGGTTGCTTCGCATCCTTCGTACAGTTCTGATTTAGTAACTAGAAATATAAAGGAATAATCATACTAGTCAGAGTAGTCAGTATCAGGCCGCAGCTTCAAATCCAAAGTGGTGAATATAAAAAGGATCATTTAATGATGGGTAAACAGCTAAAAAGGTAGTTTGAATAATTACATGAAAGACGTGAAATCCTGTAGTAATAAAGCAGGTAGAGCTATAGATTGAGTTAACTATTGTAAATGGAGATTCATTATATTCATAGGATTGTAAGAGAGAGATTGTTCCCTAAGTTGAACGAGGTATTGAGAGGTGCATATTTTCCATCGTAAAAGTTCGGGTTGCTGTTAGCAGTTGGATCAACAGTAAACAAGATAGTTTTTTCATGGATGGTATTAAGAAATGGATTCAATGTTTGCAGGAATGCGTTGCACTAAATTGTGTTTATATGGAAAAATAATAATGTAATAATTTAAGAAAATCACTTAACCTATTTTGAACCGTCGGATGTGATTTTAGACAATATTTATTTTCAACAGGATGGATGCCCCGCGTATTCCACGTATTTAAAATTAAAGATTTTCCCGAAAGGTGAATTGAACATTTCGGATGAATACATTCAGCGGTAGCTGTATAAGGCCGCGAAGCCGCGCGCCCTTCCTAGAATTTTTAATATAACACACAATTTAAATGTTTATTTAAATATTTATTATTACCATTCATTTTATTATTATTCATATAAGTAGTTAAAATTTCTAAATTTCAAAAAACTGAACTCCGTTTTCGTTGTCTAACGTTGTTAGAACCCACAGAATTATATTAAGGCGCAAATACGCCGCGGCCTGCATAAATCATTATAGATTCCTGGTGAATGTGACCCGATATTGGCCAATAGTACACGAATACATAAAGACATTTAGGATATTTTACGGCGCAGGTATCTAGCGATGTTGCAGTGCCGTCTACGGGACTATCGTACCGTATCGTATAATATATTCGTATAATTTGTGATATAATTAGAGTACAAATGAAGGAACACTTTTCTTACCGGGGTCATTTACAAGCGGCTGATCTTTTTAACAAAGATAAATATTTAGAGTTTTCAAAAAATTTCCCTGTGACTGTTTTAAACGATGTATGTTCATTTTATCCGATGTTGAGCAAATCAAGATTAAGAACTGAGTTGGAGGTAATTTACTCGAGAGAAGATTTAAAAGAAATTGTTGTAGCAATGAATCTTCTTTTATTTATTATGGAAAATAATCTTAGTGAAACATTTGTCGAAACATTGAAAACATTAAAAATTATCGTGACGACTCTAATGACAACAGCCGAAGCAGAACGCACTTTTTCGACGCTTAAACACATAAAAACATTTTTGCGAAATACCATGCTTAATGACAGACTAAATGCTTTAGCTATGATGTCCATAAATCGAAATTTAGTGCACGAAATAAACAATTTTGATGATAAAGTCACGGAAAAATTCATTTCCATGAAGGACCGCAGAGCGGATTTAATTTTTAAAAAATGACTTACCCACCCATTTTGTTTAGTTTAATCTGTGTAAATATGTTGTTCTTTCTTTTTCCTACTTATAAACCGTGGCTACCTACTTTGTGAAGTGATTTTTTATGACATTATAAAAACTATTCCGCTGTTCCAGTGCAAACTTGAATTTTAAGGTAGGTGGATTTTGTTTAATATGAGCCCCTTATTTTGGATTTTTTCCGTTTTGATTTACAATTATTATTGTTTTTGTCGTTATTGTAGGTATTAATATTTTTTAATTCCTATGTATTTATTCAACTTAAATAAATGTTATAAATGGATACTTTTCGCGCAATTTGCCGGTATTTGATTTCTGATGCGCCCCTCCAAACGCAAACCCCACGACACGCCACTGAATACATTGGCCAGTTCACTAAACTACATATCATATAAACGTGTAAACTACCTATGTAAAGCAAAAAATTGTATAAATTTTTCCACAAATCCCAACCCAAACAAGGAATTTAGATAAGACCAAAAAAAAAACATAAAATAATTTTTTTCGGTATTAAAACTTACTAAATTTTTTGCATGTGCAACGTGTAAGACGAATTTAAATATGATTTCAATTTTTTAATAAGCCCTTTTAATGAAGCCCTTAAAATAAAAGAATCATTAAAAATACATCAAAATGATATTCCTTGAGGGACTTGAGGGACTGCAGAAAACCCGTGGACATACTGTATAATGCTATTAAAGTTATTTTCGTGTTCCATCTTTGGAAATGTGCATATACACACTAACATAAAAACACCAAAAGGAATTTTCGATTCTAAAGATATCGACCTTTTGCATAATTTCTATTTTAGTATTTGCGAATTATTTATATACAAATACATAGATTTTTTAAAAATAATCGTCTGATTAATAATGATAAATCTGTTTTGCCTTAGATTTTAATTTTATTAAAATAATTCTTGTAAATAATCATAATTATTTGCACTGTAATTTACAGTAATATCAATTTATATTTTTATAAATTCTTTTTTTTTAAATAAATATACTTACATGTATATTGTACGGTTGCGAAATGTTAATAAAAAAATAATTAATAATAAATCAGTAATTAAATTGATTACGTTCTTTTAAACATTTTATTTAATGAGGGATAATTTAGATAAATTGATGTGAAATATAAAGTTACAAAACCGGTGATAGATTTTGGTTCTGTGTAAAGCCAGTCTACATGTTCAATCTAAATTTAAACACAGAGTCTAGGGAAGCTGTTTCTGGCGAAATGCCGACACTTTCGTCAATTGCAATAGGTATATATGTATATATATATATATATCTTCTTTCAGATCAAGAAAAAAGGCAATTATAAATTTCGAAAAATATAAAACATATCAGATAAACAACATCAATTTATTTTTAACCGGAATAAATTTAGAAGTAGCGTGCTATAGTATTGACCATAACACGTATTATTTAAAACGTTGAAATTATTTTGTTAAAAATAATATATTACGGGTTATTTCTTTATCCGAAATAACTACGTGTTATTTTGCAACCTAAAAATATAGAATAAATATAAATTTAATATTTTTTATTATTAGACAGAGGCATAATCCAAAAATAACAATTACAATATAAGCTCAAAAATTAAAAAATACAACATAAGCCACCATACAAAATTCCAAGCGTTATAAAAATTACATAATACGTAATTTATGTATTTCTAATTTAGTACCGAAATATTACAATATATATATAATGGCGAAGGTATCTAATATTTAGAAGTAGTTGATTCTTTAACATAACATAACCTCAACCCACGCAAATTCAGCAATTATGTCCTAATAAAATGTTATTAAAATTATTACGAAATTTTTTTTCACCAATTTTGGACTTTCGTCGAGTGATTATTTTCTCAAATAACCTACCCTGCAAGGTTGTGACGAGACAAAGTATTCCCAGTAGTAGAAACAGCCTAGAGGATATCCGGTAGACCTCCATGGCTTCTCTTCACTACACCAGTAACAAAAACTTACACTGACTGTCTGGATCACGAGGGAACTTCTCATCGCGTCTCATCGCGTCGAGATGCTGTTCAGTAGCGTCGGATCCGACCTTGTACAAGTTATACTTTCTAATATTCCCATTCAAATAGCTGTTATTTTTATTTTGCGTGCGATTTTATTTTGTAATTTTCTCAAAAATTGTGTTTTTGATACTATAGATCGCGTGGAATTATAAGTCTTGGCAAACCTCTTTCGCGCTTTTAAACGTATAGGTTTGTAAAGAATTTGTAACAATAACTTTAAATGAAACATTTTTAGATATTGAATTGATTTGGTTCTTTAATTATTTGGACTGAAACACTTCATTTATATTTTTACTTCAGATCAATCCAAAGTTTTTGAATACTTAGTTTGCAGATTTACACGGACTGCAAATTTTTATAAGGCCTCTAATACGAGGAGCAGTCGGGAAATTTTGGGAATCTGGCAACGCTGTTGTAGCTTGATAAATCAAGGAAAATGTGTACTGGTAAACTGTAATATGTCAAAAATATGATAAGTTTGCTAATCGTATTGAAAATAATATGAAAATGTTTGCGATATAATTTATTAATTAATTGACTTGGCAGATACATGTTGAAACTCCATTATAAATTATAATAAAACACGTTTATACGTTTGTTTCAAATACGTTTTAATAACACTACAATTGTTTCGCCAAACATTGGCTTCATCAGGTGATGATAGTCTGAATTAGACTATCATCACCTGATGAAGCCAATGTTTGGCGAAACAATTGTAGTGTTATTAAAACGTATTTGAAACAAACGTATAAACGTGTTTTATTATAATCTATAATTTATTATGATTTTTGTTGTGGTTTAACGCAATGCCAGTGCGCAGAACGTTTAATTTCTGCATTTGTTGATGAAGCATAAAGATATCGCTAGCTTCAAGAATTTAAGTGTTGTCGTATTTTGCTTCTGAATCAAGCAAAGGGAAGGTGTCTTACAACATCTGTTGTTGTGAAAATATCGATGCTGTACCTCAAATAATTGAAGAAGATTGTCGTGTAACGTATGGTGACATTCGGGCATGCTTGCATATTTCTAGGATCTCGGTACATTCAATTTTGCATTCTCATTTAGCCGTGAGGGAACTAAACGTGATGATAATGCTACTTCCCATCTCGCTAGCACAACATTCGATTATTTGCGACGTAAAGGCATCGAATTAATGACTCATCCAACCAATAGCCTCAACTGATTTTTTTACGTCAACAATTTAAAAAAAAATGCTAGTCCACCGTGTTTCCTGTCCAGAAGATGCCACCACTGTATTCAAATTACATTTTGAGTACGTCAACTTCAGAATAGCATAAATGTTTCAATGATTGGTTTGAACTAATGAAAAAGTGAATATGTAAGGTGAAGCAGTAAAGCCGTTTATTTGCATATTAAATGTTTTCTTCATAGCTTTTCCCGAAATTTTCTGACTGTCACTCGTTACATGAACTTATTACAAGCAGATCTACGATGACAAAATTGAAATCACGTAATTTATTAGTGAGGCATTGGTCACTCGTTCTCTGGTCGATATAATTTATACTAACTTCACAAAGGCTTTTGACTTCATTGATTACTCTATATCGTTAGCTAAACTGGGCGGTTTTGATTGATTACTTTCTATCTAGATTCTCGCTGAATTTGCGTTTGCTTTCAGGAGTTTTGGTTATGGCATTTTACTCTTTCTTCAGGTATCTGTCGCGGAAGATTCAATGCGAGGATGGATTCTCGGTTTCTCTACCTTGGATCGTCATCCTGTTGACATTATGAGAAGCTCTAGAAAAGGACTCAGCGATATTATTGAAACGTCCAGGCAACTTCCATCAACATAAATACGAACCAACGCAGGAAAACCGAAATTTCAACCTCACAACCGATTCCAGAATCCCTAGTAGTACGCTGTCACTAGGCTATCGACTGGATTAGATCAGCTGCTAAATCTAGAGCGAGTACAGAAGTAATACTCAAAATATTTTAAAATAAGTCAGATGAACTTTATCAATCATGTGAATTACATAGATATTCAAGGATAGCTTTTCTTTGCGCGGTAGGTGGGATATTGGGAGTGACAAGTCTTTAATGAATCTTCTTTATAATAATATTGGTTCTGTGGCATTGGTTTCACAAGAGGATTTTGCGGTTCCTACTTGTATTATTACTTCCCCAAATGATACTTTTCTTCTGCCGAGAGCTAAATCTAACATATAACATGCGATATCTTGAGTATTTATCAACTTCAGATCGTTACAAACCATACGCTCGTATAATCGAGCGAAAAGGTACTTTTCGCATTTAAATATTCTCAGAAAAACATCAGGTCTTCGCAAATTGTTCCACTTACAAGAGAGCAATTTTAATAATTGAGTAAAAAAGACCAAAGATTGTAATATCTCATTGATTAGATAAATACAAATCTTCGCTAACTTGGGTTGACGTTAGTGTAATTAATATAACATTTTTATATTATATTACTTTTATTGTTCATATTGGATTATACATTTTCAATTATATCATATGCATATTGGTGATTTTCCGCTTCTGAAGAATTGAAAGTGAACCACATTCCAATTGCACACCTGGTACCTTTTAAAATAGGTTTAACTGCATGTAGATTCTCAGCACCTGATGAAAATGCCACCATTCTCCCACACTTTGGATTTATAGAACTCTGAATTGAATATATATTTTAAGCTACTATAATTATAGAATTATTACATGCTGATGTGCTTATCTCATAAATAAAGATGTTTCTAAAAATCTTCTAAATACATAGTAGGCGTTAGTTAAATATACCCAGAATGTATTTACAAAAGAATAATTATGTTTTAAATCTCCATAGTTTTTTGTATAGTTATCTTAGGTTTTCTATAATTAATCCAGAATTTTACTGAAATTTGGCAAAATCGCTATGGGTATACAAGTGCCCCGTATCGTTATGTTCAAATTTTAGGAGTGCAAAGTTACAGATCTATGAATGTGATTGTCGGATCATGAAAAAAAATGTAATCCTACCTACGCAGGTTACGTCATTTAAATTTAAAAGTCAATTATCTGAAAAAGTTATTTTAAATGGCGGGAGACTTTGTTCAACATAAAAAAACAGTGATACGTCGTCAGCGTGGAGTTATTTTTTAGTTGCGAAAGACGGGAGTAGTGCTAAATGTAAGCGATGCCCTGCCATTCTCAAGACTTTGGGCGGATCCACTAAGGGATTACATACACATTTGTCATCAAAACATAACATTAAGATTTTCGCTGACGTTAATCGTTTAATAGCTTCAACAAGTCAAGATTTTGAAAATCTGAACACAGCACCGCCGCCAGCTAAACGAAAATTAGAAGATTATTTTACTAAAAGTGCCGACGATAGCCTGGATGATGTATTGACAAGAATGATTGCATTAGATGGATTTCCATTCAGTGTATTCATCACTTCAAACGATTTGAGAAAATTGCTCTTAGCGAAATACACGGATTTACCAAAATCAGCCGTCACAATTCGAAAGTGTGTTATGAATTACAGTGAAAAAATCAGAAAGCAAGTAACTGCAGAATTAAAACAGTTGAAAAGTGCAGGTGAAAGATTCAGTCTATCTTTGTGGACATCAACGTCCAATAAACGATACATGGCTGTCAACGTTCATTCATATAAAAAAAAACTAATATCGTGGCTACTGTAACCGATGAACCGAAGGTTATGATAAAGGTGGGACAGCTTGTTTGCACTGAACAACAACTGTGTCTCGCACATGGTACCAATTTGGCCGTCTGTGATGTGCTTTATGAAATAAAGAATTATTTTCAAGACAGGCAAGACAGCCCTAGCTCATACTCAGATGATACTATAAATGAACCAGCTGTGACTGCTGATTATATGAACGATAGCGATGATGATGACAATTTAGAAGACTTAGACTGTCCAGAATCAGGTTTAATCTTAATGTCACGAAATGAACTTGCGCGAGAACACATACCAGAGTTAACGAAAGATGAAAACATTAATGAGCTGATAAAGAAAATCCGCAAAGTTGTAGTGTATTTCAAAAGATCACCATTGAAAAATGAAACAGTACTTCAAAAATATGTGAAGATTGAACATGAAAAAGAGCTGTACTTCTTTTGGACTGTAAAACCAGGTGGAATAGTCTTTTAACCATGCTGGAACGGTTTTCTCTTTTAAAAACCTGCATTCAAAAAGCTCTTATAGATCTCAATCATTCAATCCGTTTAGAAGATGCTGATTTTGACTTGGTAAATAAAATTGTTGATGTGCCCCAATTAAATTAACAGTAGAAGCAATCTGTCGACGAGATGCTAATTTATGCACAGCTGATGCCGCTTTGAAATTTCTTATAAAACAATTGTCTAGCAAAAACTCAGCACACGCCAATCAAATGAAAACATCCTTAGTGGGACGTATAAAGCAACGACGAAATGATGATTTAACTAGTGTGTTGAATTATTTACAAAATCCACGAAAAGATGATGAAAATCAGTTATTATCGGATTTGGACTTGACTTATTTCCAGTTCATATACAGGCTTTAGTGAGGGCGCAAATAAAGAGTATTGTTAAAAGACTAAATAGTCGAGATGACACGGAAGAGGAAGACAGGTCAGGATCACAAAGAGATGATGAGCCAAGGCAACAAACCTCCCAACCCCAATTGACACTAAAGGAAGAGTTACAGCTGGAAATTAATAAGGGCATGGAATCTCCAAATCCTGAAGTACAAAATGAATCGGGGTTGGTAAATAGTATTAGACGCGAAATGAGCCTGTTCCAAAATGGAGGAGTTCGTCGATATCACTTAGAATTAGCATATAAATATCTATTGTCTATTCCTCCAACCAGTGTAGAACCTGAGCGAGCGTTTTCAGCTCCTGCTTATGTTGGCAATAAACTACGAAGCAGGCTTGGATTTTCTGCGATTGTATTTTCGAAATTCTAAATAGTTTTTTGTATAGTCTTTTTTGTTCCTTATTTTAGTATATTGTGTATTGTGTTGTGCAACAATATTAATAAATAATTTTTAAGAAATTACTTAAGTTTTTTTTTCATTTGAGCCCAATTAGTCTAATCCTGGAATCCCGGGATTACGCTTCAAAAATCCCGTAATCCCGGTCTTGAAAAACATGCTCGGGGTTGTATTCTCTAAATGGAAGGTACCATTATACTGATTTAATTTTTAAAATGGCCTTATAATAATAATAAGAATTAGTTCAAACACCAAACTACAAAAATCTTCCAATTCATAACCATCTATACCCATCTTAATACGATTCGTTTAATTTCTGTATTTATGAGATAAGCTCTTAGATATTTGTAATGCAATATATAGAGGATTTTACCTGGATATCACTTCCATTGTAATCTGACACAAATACAAATTCCCCACCAATAAAATCATCGTTTAAATAGATAATACTGCTGTAATCTCTTGAAGTATACGACGGAAAAGCTTTTTCACAATTTCCATTTGGATATAAATTACAATTATCGGCATGTACTTGATGACTAAAATCTTGTCTACTTTCCTGTGAGCCTAACAACATATTAATAATTGTCTAAATAGAAAATGCCATTATATTTTTGATATACCCGATATTGCAGATCTACACACTAGCTGGGTAAATGAGAAATGTAAATTTGTTACAGTGAAATAATTTTCTATATGAGACTTTGCTATCTCGGTAACATTAACTAGAATTCTTAAATATTTCGGATCTATGAGTCCTATACGAACTAAAAAGGTAATTCTATTGAATGAAATCCCGCCAAATATTTCGTGTATTGTATGCGGTGTTTTGTTACCACTGTAACCATCTCCTATTGTGGCGAATATTTTTGAAATATACATTAATGATTTGCACTGCTTTTCCGTTAAAAATTTCTCTGCTAAATATCTTTGGGTACCATTAAGTTTTTTGGAATTTTTAATTACCTCTGGGTTCAGTACCTTTACCTGTTTTAAAGAAAATATTTTTAGGTTACGTTATTCAGAAACGAAATGTGCATTAATACAGATACTATTTACATGCGTAAAGATGATGTAACAGCAACAAGCAATGCAATATGGATTTAGTATTATAATTTGCTATCTACACCCTTATCCGTTGACCTTCTAAGTAGCCTATATTGCAGGCGCGGCTCGTGATGACGTATTTTGGTTTGCAGTACAATGATACGAGTGCCTCGTGTGTTTTCGGTGTTTACTAAGCAAACGTTACATTTAGTACACGAGAATACACGAAGCACTCGGATCATTGTACTGCAAACCAAAATACGTCATCACGAGCCGCGCCTGCTATATTGGGTGAGTTGGGAGGAACAGACCAAACTCTAGGAGTGCATTGTACACGTGAAAATAATAGAATAATATGAACGAAAAATCGAAGTCGTCGAAGAAATCGACGTTACCTACAAGTTCGTTCCTCACAACTGTTGGTCTTCCATTCCGTTCTTCATCATGGATATTAGTTTATCCTTCTCGAATGATAAGGCACCATCTTCTAACCATAATGTCACTTATGAAATTTTCACCATGAACAGAATAAAGTTCACGATGAATCTCAGCTGCTTTCATGTTCTTTGCAAACAGAAATCGGATAACAGCACGCAATTCACAGTTGGCGAGTTTATCAATTGCAGCAGGGCATTTTAACTGATCAAAATAGCATGAAAGAATGTCCAAATGATTCTCTTACTAGCATGCCAGACTCACACTAAACCAGACTACACCAAAGCTCTGCTCACTATGCGGAAACGGAAACTTATTTACAAATCCCCGTCGTATATCGTATTCATTGTTACTTTCTTCATGAACAATACATTCTTAAATGAATGACAAATCGTTTACATACTGTTCTTTAAAACTTTTTATTTATTTAATTTATATTTTATTACATATTGTATTAAATTATCTAACATCTTCTTGTTGCGGCTGGAAGACCAGCTATGATGGTGATGTCGACCCTTGGAACCAAATTGTTTGCGATGATTCCGGGTTGTGAAGGACCAATGTTATTGCTGTATCCGGTTCTAAGGACTACGATTCCGATATTGCTTCACCGTGCACAGATTGTAAGGTACTGTACACTTTACTTTTTAAATCTTCGGTGACTGTTTGTTAAATGAATAAATGTACTTTCATCTAGATATATTTGTTTATACTAGATACATTTATTTTGGATTTACAATACTTATACTAACATAAAATAGCTGTTGAGACGGGTGTCTCTTGTTAAAGTATGATTGTTATGTTGATGTTGAACGTAAGACTGTGTGTCTTGATGTACGACTGTTCTGCTGTTGCTCGTTATGATGTTGCGAATGAGACTGTTGTGTTAAAACTGTTGTCTTGTACTGTTGTTGAGTTCATACTGATCTTTTCTGTACTGTTTTATAAGTAGGTAAAAATATACCACGACCTATTATATAATTAAAATGTTTGTATTCGTTGAATATTTTATTGTTTGTTATTTGTTATTTCGTAGATATTATACCTACTGGCAACAATACCCAAGTTTTACGATAGTGTCTTAAAAATATAATTTTAACTAATAAACAATAAAATATCATTTCCAATTAAGTATTGTTGTTATAAATCTAAGTATATAGTTCCGGTTTGTTCTTTGTTAAAGTAATAAAATTTATTATACTTATCTAGGAACCGTGATCTTAACAATGGAAATACATATTAAGAAATAACCCTTTGTTCACTATAACCATAAGTAATAAAACAGGGGTCTAATATATAAAGCAATAAATAAATTTGTAAAAGACGCTGATTATTAATAACCAGAGAATAAAAATATGTCGTGGATGTAACAAACAAACAAGAATTAAACAGCCCTCTTTAAATTAAAAATAGCATTTTATTAAGCCTCTTCCTGTTACTTTTCCGATAAGCGTCTCCAAGAATTTATTAATGCTCTTCCCATACATCCAGGCCGAGACGAAATTCCAGGAAAAGCTAATACCTTAAAACTTCCAAATAAATACCAAATACATTTTACCAGAAAATTAGGGGTATATGTGTTTCTTTGCTATTCGGACAAATTTATTCCCATATTCGAAAGTAATTTTATTTTAAACGTGATTTTACGATGGCTTTTCGAAGTGTAAACTTGTCAGTTGTGATATATAATGGCAAAAATACCGAAAATATCGACTGTATCTGGATGAATGTCACCTTACGTAGAATTGCGTATGGATGGAGAAAAAGTGTTTCAAAAAAGTGAAAGTTCCAAGTCGACCAACATATGAAAACTCCATCTCATGCTGCAAAACTAACAAATATGAAATTGGCGAAGAAGAGTCAGCAAACATTACCGCAATGTTTGCCATCAACTTCCAAAAAATCGGAACAAGAACAATTTAATGAAGATTTGTGTCAAATGTTTGTGTCGGCAGATATCCCACTACATAAATTAAACAATTATAATGTCAAGTTATTTTTCCAAAAGTACATCAGCAAATATCACATTCCCGACGAGAGCACGTTAAGAAAAAAATATATTCGCTGTATCTATGCAGAAACATTGAATAGCATTAAGAAGGTTAATAAAATAAAATTAAAACACAATAGAATTTAATGATTCTAAATACGTATTTCTACAACCACGTTGTCATCTTCAGTAGAAAAAACAGTATAACACTTGAACGCACAAAAACACTCACAGAAGGATTGTTCTGAACGTCTTCTAGTTTAACAATGAGTTAAGAGTGGTGATTCAGTAGAAAATATTGTGTTGACAATAGATGATATTTCTAATATGAAATATGCTCCTATAACACGACGTAGAACGAACCTTTTCAATATATAAATACATGTTTTCAGACAAGAGTCACAATTTTTCTGTTGAAAACTTTGAGAAATATGTGGTTGTAAATTGTTTTCATAGTTAATTATGTTGTAAAATGTCCCAAATAAACTTGTAGTAAACATAATAGAATATTTTTTTCTACAGTATTTCATTTTCTAACATTCCTCGTATTTTTTTACCTGCATATTTTTCATAAGGAAGTGCATATTTAGGCTAAAACATCTGCATATTTTCATTTTTTTTTTGCATATAATCCGGCCTTTATTCATAAGCATCCAAAGTTTTATATTTAATTTTGCAATAACATGTATTAATCTATAATGAATTTGTGAAAAAGCTGGCGCATTAAGCGAGAATATGTTCAATAGATACGACAATGAAACAGACAAACGTTTATAAGATATTTATTAAAATAAAAAAATACATATGAATGAAGATTTGTTAATAATATATATGATGGTCCCAGTTGCGTGATATAGAAAAGCGTGTAGAGCTGTCAGTAAAGGCAGTGCTTTATATTTCAGACGCAGAAGAAGCTTCCTGTAATGTAAATGAGATATTTTAAACACACACCACATGCCATACCCCAATTAAATAAAATAAGACTTGAATCGTGTGCTTCCAAAACTGTATAACATTTAAGTGTGAATAGAAATTAAAAGTTGTTTTTAGCGTACAGAAAATGATAAAGAAATATATACAATTAATAGATATTACCTCATTACTTCCAGAGATTTCATTTTGACTAAAATTGAAGGCCTCCTGAATATACTTTAATAATTTCAATTCATAAGCTTCTCGCTTTGTATAAAATACAGCCTCCTAAGAAAGATTTGTTTTAAATTGGGTTAACAATTTTTGCTATGCATTAAACTTACATCTCTGGGTATAAAAAAACTTATGTTTATTCCTTGTAATGATTCATAGAATCCTAAATTCTTGTTCATATCTTCATCATCTGGTTCGAATAATAAATAACTTGTCGTTGCTTGACAAGCAGCTTTTAATTTGCCTACTACAATTAAATTAGACGTAAGAATCTCTATTTCTTTGGGATTATTCAATATAAACATGTTTAAAAGCTGGAAAGCTATTTTCATTTAATATAATCTCCAATGATATTAAGGCTTTGGAGCAAACTCTATTTTAACGTTCCAACTAAATCGTCGTTTAACACGTTCGCTACCGATCGGCTCATATATGAGTCGGCCGGCTTTATCTTATAGACCACCGGCTCATATGGCTTTACTTAAAGTGATTTTATTTTGTATGGTTTATTGATAGAAGCTTTAAACTCCGTAGAGGTCTATACGAATGTATGACACATATGTGAGTCAAATGGTCTCTGGATATCTTTTGAGGTTATGTTGTTTTCGTACATTCAACTATTATCATTTTTTCTCTAATAAATGTGTAAATAAATATTATTCTGATATGTATTCGTCAAAAAAATGGCGTTTGGCTGCGGCTCAGCTACAAGAAGAAGCAAGAAAAGTTTTTGAAGCTGATGAAAATGTTTTGAATTCTAATGAAGATGACGATTCTTTTGAAGAACCATATCAAGATTCTGGAAGTGACTGGCAATTGTCTTCTCCAGAAAATTCAGGTTCAGTAGCTAATGACAGTGAAAATAATACCGATGACGAAAATAGTGATGATAATGTGGACCAAGGTGAAGAAAACAATATCGATGATGAAGATGAATGGACTGACATAGAGCGAGATTCAGAAATATTCGATTTCAATGAACAAGAAGGTATGAAACAGTGACGGCTGGCGCATAAGCGCTCTAGTGCTGCAGAGCTCCCAAAAAATTGGGCGGGCGAACCTGTATTAGTTATAACTATTTTTCTTTTACATAATTTTTCCGACATTTCTGATGTTTATAAAAGCGTAACATATTGTTGTGAAAATTCTCCCCCTGTATATAAAAAAATTTGCATATTTTTCTACATCATCCTGTAGAGGACATCAAACCCTACAATTTGACACCTCAATCATCAAAATCCGATCAGTAGAAGCCGAGATATTCGCTTCCGAAATTCCAACACTTAACGCCGGTTATATACCTATAGTATATTATCAAATAATATACAATAGGCGACCAGTGGAATAACCAACCTAATTCGCGCGATCGCTCACTTGTTCCTTATCTGGTCCACACGTACGTGCGCTCAGAGCTCTTTCAAACACCCGCGCGCACCCCGCTACCCCCGCGGTTGTCTTAAACCAATGCGTGATTTTACCAGGCATGTTCGCTGCATTTACACCAGCGCCGAGGGCGATATGATTCGGTATCTAAACTAATATTATAAAGAGGAAACATTTGTGTTTTTGTATGTATGTTTGTAATGCTTTCACACAAAAACTACTGGACCGATTTCAAAAATTCCTTCACCATTAGAAAGCTGCATTTTCACTGAGTGACATAGGCTATATTACATTTTCAAAAAAAAAAGATATCCCCAATAAAAATGCATTAATGTAACCCAAGGTGTGAAAAAATTAGTCACAAAAAATCTGCCATCGCGTACGCTGCGGAAACTATTGTTGATAGAACAAAAAAATGTTCTACAGTATTATAGAACGTATTAATATCTACAAAAAAGTCCGCGAAACCATATGTCCAACTACTGTAGTTATGCCACTATAACTACTTTTTTACATTTTAAAAGTTAATAAAAGTGCCGACAATAATCAAACCATATTATCCATACCTCTGTATTATTTCTTATCCTATTAAATGATATTTTATTAAAGACCATTTCAATACCAGTAAAATACTTTTTAAATTATTAAAATCGGACATTCCATTCAAAAGATATAACGAATTTAAAAATGTCAATCTAAAGAAAATAATGTTATAATATAATGTAGTAGTATTGCGATGGCCATATTCATTTTGTTTGTAATAAATTGACAATCGAAAAATTATAACTGGAATAAGAATAGTATTGGCAGAAGGAATTTAATAACAAGTTCAATGAGAATGAAAAGTAATAGGAAACAGGCACAGAGAAGCTGTTATAGAAAGAAGTTAAACATAAAGTGATATAAAATCCAAAAATTAAGGATCACAAGAAAGGAAGATTCAATATTTAAGAGAATACACTCACTATTGTATTTATTCAAGGTAGGATCGAAGAAAAGACAACATATACGATGCAAATTTTATTAAAAGAATTTAAATAACACTGAGATATTTGAAAGATGACGTTTTTGAAGTAATTTCGACAATGTGTCAAAAGCCAAGTGACAGGAACATTATTAAAATAGCGGGTTACATTGTTTATAAGTTATGTTAAATTAGTAAATGGACTAAACAGATTTAATAAGCGATGAGCCACCACCAGAAAAACGCAAACGTCCAAATAACAGCAGATTTAATCATCGAATTTCGGCTTTAGAGGTGTGTGATGTTATTCTAAATTGTGCAAAAGATCGATTTCATTTTAAAGAGCATCTAGTAGTGGCATCACTTTTTTTTTCGGAATGCTTTGGAGAGTATTGCAGTAAATTTCCTGAGGACAAACTCACTTCCGCATGCTCCTATTATCCCACCCTTGATAAAGAAAGATTACGAACTGAATTGTCTGTTATTTACTCAAGAACTGATTGTAGATCTTTAAAAGGCGCACTACCTCTTCTAAAATTTTTAATAAAAAACAATCTGGGAGATACGTTGAAGGAGACTAGAAAATTATTAGAAATTGTAATAACAACTCCCATGACAACATCAGAGGCCGAACGATGCTTTTCAACACTAAATCGAATTAAGACGTTTCTCAGAAATTCAATGACCGAAGATCGTTTAACATCTCTTTCCATGCTATCTATCGAAAAAAAGTTTATCTCCGAAATAGACAATTTTAATGACAAAGTGATAACAAAATTTGCAAATCGAAAAGAACGTAGAATAGATTTAATTTATAAGAAATAATTTGTTAGTAAAGTAGTGCTTAGTGACTCTTATTTTTTTGTGTGACAATTGACAATCGTTCCAGAAATACATTACTTCAGTGCGGAAGGCGAAGAAAGCACGATAAGATCGATGGGAAACAACCTCTTACTGCCCGTGCAAGGTAAATTTTTTTGTAAAACTTGCAGAACACCTTAAAATTTTTAGCACGAGCCGCCACTAGTATGAAAGTAGATATACCTAAACATGCATCACCTCTTCAAATATTTTCCTGCTATTTGATATTGCATTGATGATTGCATGAACTTGTTCATTGGACAAACACTATGGCACAGCTTTTCTGATCAAAAATAGCTCCGCAGGAAAAATCAAATATACTTAAATGGAAAAATATAACACGAGATGAAATGATTTATGAAATTTTTATGTCTTTGTATTGCCATGGGAATATATAAAATTGCCTAGTATGAAGCACGATTGGTCAATAAATATAGTCTATCATCACCCACTATTTCATAAAACGATGGGAAGTAATCGGTTTGAACTGATTTTGCGTTGCTTGTGTTCTTACGATGATAATGACGACACTAGTAGCCGTTTACATAAAATAATCAACGTCGTAAACCATATTGTCAATAACATAGAAGACGTTTATTATCCTGGACGAAATCTATCGTTAGATGAAGCTTTATTGCTGTGGCGCGGTCGTCTGTATTTTCGACAGGATATCCCTAACATAGCTGCTAAATATGGGATCAAGTTGTATAAATTATGTACGCCGGATGGATTTTTACTAAATATTCTTATATATTCTGGTAAGGACACTATTCAAAACAATGCAGTGGGGCACGGATATGCTGTGGTAGAGAAACTTTTGGAGCATTATGAATAAAGACGGCAGACTATGTGCCCACACTGTCAAATTTAATAATACAGGGTTAAATTTTTAAAAAATAAATATATCGAATCCCTATACAAAACATTAAGAAAAAACATAAATAACTTACCCAACATGTTTACATTGTTGCAAAAAAATGCGGATGTGCGCGATGAAAAAACTGCACCATAATATATGTTTCTGTATTAGTCTCGGAAAGGTTCGTACGTAGCGACGTATATATATGTTTATATACTGAGGATTGTTCGACGTTGAGAGATGTTATATTTGCATAGTTAAAGTGCTCTTTGTATCTGTACAATGGATCTTCAGTATTGGTAAAAAGTTGCCCTAATTTTGTAAAATCTACATTTTTATCTAATACACCTTATGTGTATTATTAACTTTAACAGTGTGGGGCACATAGTCTGCCGTCTTTAATTATGAAGGAAAGGGGCATACAATTTTTTTGGATAGTTTTTACACAAGTGTGTTACAGAAAAAAACACATATTGTTGGCACACTCCGAAAAAATAAGAAAGGAAATCCCAAAGATGTTATAAATAAATAGATAAAGAAAGGCGAGTTTGTATGGAAAAGAAAAGGTAGTATTACAGTTGGTAAATGGCACGACAAACGTGACGATTTGCCATTTCGACGTCGCATAAATTTGAGATGCAAGAAACGCGGAACAGAAAGGGCACAGAATCTGTGAAACCAAATATCATTATTGACCAGCGGCGGCTCGTGCATCAAAAATGTGGGGGTTGCAAATTTAGTGAATACTAATACTTTTTACAGTAGGTAAACAAGGTAGGTAACTAAGTATGTTTTATTAAAAGTTATTTTTGCTAAGGTACATATAAAGAAGAAAAAAGGCTTTTAAAACTCACTGATTCTGATCCTGATTTTATTGAAGCAGAAAATCCATGCGACGATCTTTCGCAGTAGCAAATTTATCTATAACCCTTTGATTAAAATCTGGAATACTTTGGATAAAATCCTTTTCTTGAGAAAGCATCGCCAATGCAGAAAGTCTCTCTTGTGCCATGCTGTTTCTTAAGAAAGTTTTTATTCTCTTCAAAGTAGAAAAACACCGCTCCGCTTCAGCTGATGACATCGGAATTGTAATTAGAATTTTTAAAAGTTTTAATGTTTTACTAAAAGTCGCACTTAGTTCACTTTGTGAAATGATGTCATAAAGAGGAAGCAAACCCGAGATTGATTTAAATTCTTCCGTTTCATAAATTACGCTTAGTTCAGTACGGAATTTCCGTTCATCAAAGTATGGGTAAGACTTAATTGTTTCCTGAAAGACATTTTCAGGAAAATGGAGGCTGTATTGATTAAATTTATCAGAACAAAATAGAGACGTTGCAGTTAAGTGTCCAGTAAAGCTAAACCTATCTTTGGCTTGACAAACAATAATATCACAAACTTCCTTTGCTTCTCGTGTATATTCGTTTCCATCGATCTTACGTCGTTTTGAAGTTGATGAGCCGGGCCCACTGTCACTTGTATCCGAAGTGTTCGTTATATTATTTCTGATTTGTGCTAACTGAGTTTCAAATGATAATATATATTTATTGGCCATAAGGGGATCAATTTCTCTAGTTTGAAATTTTGCATATAATATATCTACTTGAGGCATTATCTTGTAAAATAGATTTAACCAGAAAATAAAACTCTTATTAGTAAGAAGCGTAATATAACCTGAAGCTTGATTGATAGTAGTGATATTTACAGTTTTACTTTCATTCAAAATTCTTCGCATTGTTTCTATAATTTCTTCTCTGTGTTCAAACACAGTGGCGACAATTCTGGAATTAAAATTCCATCTGGTTGGGGCCGAACGAGGCAGCCGCTTTTTAACTGTTTCGTCCAATATTGCAACTCTTTGAGAACTATTTGAAAAAAAGGTACAAATTCCTTGTAAATTTGCAAAGAATATACGGACATTAGTGTTGGCAGAGGCAGCATTCAACATAACTAAATTTAACTGATGCGCGTAGCAGTGCACGTAAGCAGCGTATTTATAAGTTTGTTTAATACGTGCCTGTACCCCATTATGCGATCCGCCCATGACGGCTGCCCCATCATATGTCTGGGCAATCAATTTTCTTTCGTTATCTTTAATGTGTGTTTCTAGTTCTGCAAGAATGATTGTAGATAGCGTTTTCAAATAGTAAGCAAGGAAAGCAGAATAATGCATTTTTTATACTACAACCGCAAATCCACAAATGTTTATTATAAATATCCTTATTAAATAGTCTATTAAAAGTTCGCGTCTTACTGGAAATCGTTTGTTTCAGATTTAAATTCGGAACAGGTCTGCCCAACCGCTTTATTTCAATTTTTTCGGCATACGTTCTTTTATAGAACGGATCCACTATTAAACTCTGCACTGAATTCATTATTATTTAAAAATAAAGAGTATAAACACTTTTAAACACACAAATACAACTTTTTTAATCGCTTTTATACCGTTGCACCGTAAGCAAGAAATACATGTATCGCTTTGGTTGCACTGCCGCTGCAACACTATTTTCGTTTATGGAGATATATCTGAAAGACGTTCGACAAAGTTCGTCAGCCGTATAGGGATATATACGTTCGTGGATTGCGATGAGTTTGCAAACCAAGTGTGTTATTCTCTCATTTATTTAACGTATTCATATCGAATTAGATATACCTATTATATTTATAATAGTTCATTTATTCTGTGAGGTAGTACAAATTTTTAATTTATAATTTAAAAGATGTAGAATTACGCTTTTTTTCATTAAATTAAATCTATTAGTTTTGGTGGTTGCGCAAACTTGCAAACCATAGCAGAAACCGCCACTGTTATTGACTACAACGAATATGTCTGGGATTGATCGAACGGATCAAATGACATCATACTACACCACACCGAGCGAAACCATTAGATGGTACCTAAAATTATTTTTTCATTTAGTAGACGTTTGCTTATGGAATAGTAGCTATGTCAGAAAATTACAGGAAAGAAAAATGCATATCTAAACTTCCTGGACAAAATAATACAATCACTTATTGACACCATGGATGCTGACAAGAAGAAAGACGGAAAAAATGCAGCCCCAAACTCAAAAATCCCACATTTTCCAGAAAAAATCGAAAAAAGGACAGATGCCGCATTTGATCGAAAAATAAGAAAAGAAAGCAAACTTTCTTTGTGTGCAATGTGTGCGTTGATAATAAAGGAAAACCAGATGGACTCTGCCCAAATTTTTAAATGGCAGTAGCGAATGTGTTAAGTAATCGTTGCGCTCAAGAGGAGCATATCTTGCATGTAGTACATTCTCTCTTTATTGCACTATATGAAGGAGCTTTCATTCGCATATAAACTTCTATTGATTGAAGCCTTTTAGCCAAATAATGAAATAATAGTTCACATATTACTTGCTATGGATTTTCAACCATAAAAAGAGAACAGCCAATTTTTTGACAGGCACGTTAGTATCAAAATAAGCAGTTAAACTTCCTTATTATAATGACGTTTGAACGTGTTTCTATTGAACAAGTTTAATAACGCAATAAAGGTCCTATTAACTTACGTTTGTAATAGGCGAATTGTAAGTAATGATAATGACTAGCTAATAAATCATCATATTTGTCTCCATTTAGAGATGACAGACTTTCTTTACATTTCCTTTTGCACTTCAAACAATATGTAAAGTGATCTGAAAAACAAAATTATCTTCTGTTTCTTAACATAGTTTACTAATCTGATTACTGGCTATTGATGGTATAAAATCTGGATACCACCCTGGGTCAAACGGACCTTCACAACGAGCTCTGCATTCTTCTTCAGAGTGCAAATATGAAATTAATGATTCTTCCATATTTTGAACAACTCCATTCCAGTTTCTTTTGTGATAAGCATCAGATCCATGCACATATAAATAAACGTAGTCCTACAAATAAAGCTACAAATACAATATCCTGTAATACATAAGGGCGAAAGAGAATTTAAGAACAGTTAATTGTTGTAAATGCAAAGATATTTTTAAAATATTTGGACGGATTGATATATAAGGTTTCCAAGAAGGCTATTGTGTGAGTAGTGGGAATAGAAACAAGTTCTAACTGGTTTCTAACTTGCAAACGTTAATTTCGAATATCTTGTTTTAGCATGCAAAGTTTCATTTTCCTATGACAAACCAACACAATATAAATAACACAGGTCTACAGTGATTTTGATGTTTGAAAGCTGTTTGCTAATTTGTATGTGTTTGGAGGCCCTTATTCCAAAAAACGCCATATTTTTGCTCTATCACGTAAATTTTTTTTATAGCGCTCTATATCTTAAAAATGTTAATTTATTAATATACATACCTATGACAAGAATATGTTTGTTCCATGTTAGGCATGATTTTTAAATGAATTGATTTTTATGAAATTAAATGTGATTTGGCAACACTGGTTAATATTAGATTTCTCAGCAAAGCAACAGAGTCGGCGCAGAAGCGTCAATACAACGTTGAAACCTGCTTATGTGCAGTTTGGTTGTGTTAGTCGTCGTGCTATTGTGTCCGCGCGCTTGTTGTCTTCGTTGTTGCGTATTTTAAGTGTTCTAGAACGTATAAATATGGAAAGAAGACATTATGTGAACAATCCGAATAACTTTTGTTATATCTGTGGTAGTTAAGTCGTAGTAAAGCAGAGGCAAACTATAACTTCGTTTGTGAAAAATGTATGCCACGCTTATTTTGGTGTAAAAATTGGCGACCAAGACAAGTCCTGGGCTCCTCATACTGTTTGTTCCGTTTGCGTTGAAGCATTAAGAAACTGGCAAAAAGGTAGGAAGAAATGCTTAAGCTTTGGTGTTCCTATGGTATGGCGAGAGCCTAGAAATCACAGTGATGATTGTTATTTTTGTTCGTGTAATGTTCAAGGATTCAACAGACAAAAATAAGAAATAAATTGTGTATCCCAATCTTGACTCTGCTATTCGACCAGTTCCTCATGGACCAGATGTACCGATACCTACCGCCCCAAAAGCACTAGAAAACGTCATATTTTCAGAATCAGAGGAATCTAATTGCGACCCAGATGACTCAGATTTCACACCAGATTTCAGAGAGCGCGAAGTGTTTAACCAGAGCTAACTAAATGATTTAATTAGAGATTTGCACCTTCCAAAGGATGCATCCGAATTGTTAGCCTCCCGACTTCGTGAGAAACATTTACTGGCACCTGGCGTCACATCAAGCTTTTACCGGGATCGCGAAAAAGAGTTATGTCAATATTTTACTCAAGACGGACCGCTAGTGTATTGCAACAATATTCCTGACTTAATTTCAAAATTAGGAAATGTGCCGTATGTAAAAGAAGAATGGCGCCTGTTTATTGACTCAGGTAAGCGTAGTTTAAAATGCGTTTTATTGGACAATGGTAACGAGCTGGCCTCGGTTCCCGTTGCCAATTCGGTACATTTAATGGAAACGTATGAAAATTTTGAACTTCTTTTAAAGAAAATAAACTACCAACAGCATCAGTGGATGCTTTGTGGTGACCTTAAAGTGCTGTGCATGCTACTAGGACAACAAGGAGGTTATACAAAATTTCTATGCTTTATTTGTGAGTGGGATAGTCGAGCAAGGGATAGACATTGGGCTCAAATAGAATGGCCCTCTAGAACAAGCCTTACACCTGGTAGCAAAAATGTATTAAGAGATAGCTTGGTTGACCCCAAAAAAGTTTTACTGCCTCCTCTCCATATCAAACTTGGCTTGATGAAGCAGTTTGTTAAAGCCCTAGACAAAAATGGACAGTGTTTTAAATATTTGTGCGAGACATTTCCAGCCTTATCCGATGCCAAGTTAAAAGAAGGTATTTTTGTTGGGCCCAGTTAAGAACATTATGCAAAGACAAGGATTTTCAAAACACAATGACCAATGTCGAGAAAAACGCCTGGGTTTCATTTAAAGAAGTAATTGATAAGTTTCTTGGGAACTCTAAGGACGAAAACTACGAAAATATTGTTCAAAATATGTTACAACACTTTCATCGTCTAGGTTGTAATATGAGTTTGAAAGTGCATTTCCTGTTTTCACACTTGAACTATTTTCCTGAAAATCTTGGAGCAGTTAGCGAAGAACAGGGAGAGAGGTTTCACCAAGACATGAAGGAAATGGAACGGCGATACCAAGGCAGATGGAGCATAACGATGATGGCGGACTACTGCTGGATGTTAAAACGGGATATGCCCTTAAAAACATACAACCGAATGTCCGGAAAACGCAGCTTTCTGGCAAAAAGACAAAGATTTCACTTAAAAAAGACTGAGTAAAGTATTTTTTTCCACTTTTTTAACTTGTATTCCACCTTTTTACTCAATAAACAAATACATTTTTTTAGAAATATCGTTTTTTTTTCATTTAATATTTGCAAAAAAACCTTACGTGATACAAATAAATGCATAGAATTTTTGAAATCAGCCTACCAAAATTATATAAAATCAGTTTTCAAAATAAAAACATCTGTCAAAAAGTTTAATTTTGTAGACCTGTGTAATTACAGTTTTATTTTATTTTATTTGTTACAGCCAATATAAAATTTTTGCGGAAATACTTTCATGACTTTCTAGGTTATAAAAGATTTTGATCATATGATAATAAACGTAATCCGTTCGTTAGAAGTTTTCTATGTTATCGCCTCAGGATACTTTTGAAAATTTGTTGTATGTAACACTTCTTATGTGGACACATACACCTACAAAATGTATAAAATATTTAAAAAAAATACTCACTTTTGCTTCAAAATTAATAACATCGTTCTCATCGGTTCCGGGGAAAGCTGTATAATATTTCAAACTTGCTGAAATTGGTTTATCGTCAGGATGCGTTACTAAATATGTGTAAGCAGATGATGCTGCCTTTTGATAATTTTTGGTCTGCAAATTAGATCTTCTATGTTTAATTATATTCAGTGATCACATAGAATAGAATCGATATACAATAAATACTATATTAAAACACAAGTTTCATAAGGCACCATTTTGTGGTACGAGTTTTCTAAAGAACGAGTGCGACAATAGTATATTAAAAAACAAGTTTTATAATGCACCATTTTGCCGCACGATATCAGTTTAGAAAACGAGCCGCGATAGCGGTGAGTTTTCTAAAGAGTAAGTACCGCAAAAGGCCTTATGAAACGAGTTTTTTATACTATTTTTTCTATTTTGCGTTTTTTACATTAATAAATTGCTTAAATTGGAATTATTTAATTTGAAAGTTCAGAGTTTTATTTTTATATAAAGCATGCAGTTGGTCATATTGATACTTAACATTTCGAAATTTAAATCTTGCTATCCGCGAGGTATGTTATATTACATATTATTTATTAATGTTCGTTAACATTACTTGATATTTTATTTAAAAATATAAACATGAGTAACATAGAAACTAATATATCTTGTTGTCGATTGTATACAATATACGTTGTTTGTGTAGAGTTCGTACATATATACTCACTTTCATATGAAATTCACCACCCACTAAAATTCAAACCACAATTTTGAAACTTCGGTAAAATAATGCTTTATTATCAACGAAGAAACGATGAAAGTTTCCGCCGAAAAAACTCAACTATTATGTTTCCTGTATCATTGTTATCTCCAACGTTCAATATTTTCTTCCTACCAATTAATGAATTTCTGCCAACAAAATGTCAGTTTATTTGATTGTCAAACTGTCAAGTAGACGCTTTGTAATGCCCCCAGTGCGACGTCGTCGAAATTTTACCCATATTAATGATTTTGTTAGGGGCCGAATTATCGGTATGAGAGAGGCGGGTCTCTCATTCCGAGAGATTGGGAGAAGGCTGAATCGGGACCACACTACAGTTGCTCGGATATGGTCTTTATGGTCCGAAGAAGGTATTCAGAGGCGCCGTCCTGCTGGAAAACCCCCCCGACGAAGCAACGCACGTGAAGACCGACTTCTTAGTCGGGTGGCTACCAGGGATCGATTTCAAACAACAAAGTCGATTGCTGTGGATTGAATGAGAGCTTTGAACCGACACTTGTCGATGGCAACTGCAAAAGAATTTCTTCCTATGGGCTTAATTCATACCGTCCTTACTTTCGGCTTCCATTAACACCTCCTCATTAAGCAGCCAGACTTGCATGGTGTCAAGAACGGCAAGGGTGGGTTCATCAATGGAATGACATCGTCTTTAGTGATGAATCAAGGTTTTGTTTATGGGTGAACGATGGTCGTAGAAGAGTGCGGCGATATCGAGGAGAAAGACGGAATTTGGAGTTCGTTCAAAGACGACACACAGCCTTAACACCTGGGGTTATGGTTTGGGGGGCGATATGTGCTGGACGAAGGTTACGAAGGTCACGAAGGTTACGTTCATTCCAGGCACATTAAACGCACGTCGTTACATCGACAACGTTCTGGAACCGGTGTTAGTACCTTTCATGCAGACGTTGCAGAATGCCACTTTCCAACAGGATAATGCAACACCCCATACTGCTGTGGTTACAAGAACATTCCTGGAGCAGGTTGGATTGCAGATTTTGCCCTGGCCTGCACGGTCACCGGACTTGTCGCCGATTGAACATGTCTGGGATATGATGGGTCGGCGACTAAGACAACTACCCAGGCCTTCTGAGAATCTAGATGAACTTCGACACCATCTAGAGGTTACATGGAACGAGATACCCCAGGAGGACATCGACCACTTAATAGAGAGCATGGGAAGAAGAGTTAATGCATGCATAGCGTGGGGATGCAACCCACTACTAGCTTCTTCTTGAAAAATGTTAATTTTTGTTTTGCTTTTTTCAACTAACCTTTCATCGTTTCTTAGTTAATAACAAAGCATTATTTTACCGAAGTTTCAAAATTGTAGTCCAATTCTTATTGGGTGGTGTATTTCATATGAAAGTGAGTGTATAATATTTGTCAAATGTTCTTAAATTATTAAAATCAAATGACAGCAATGACATTTATTACTGTGTTCGAAGAACGCCAACATTGAAAAATGAAAAAAAGTGTATCGAAATGAAGCTCATTTCGATACTGTTTTGAGTGTCATAATGAGTTCATTTCGAACGCAAAATAAAAAAAGGCTTTAAGAAATCTATTTTGCATTTTTTACATTATTACATTGAAATTATTTAATTCAGAGATTCAGAAAGTTCAGAGTTTTATTTTTATATAAAGTATGCATTGATACTTGACAGTTTCAAATTTAAATCTTGCTATCCGCGAAATATTATTTATTAATTTTCGTTAACATTACTTGATATTTTATTTAAAAATATAAACATGAGTGACATAGAAACTAATATATCTTGCTGTCAACTGTCAACATTGAAAAATGAAAAAAGGCGTATCGAAATGAAGCTCATTTCGATACTGTTTTGGGTGTTATAATGAGTTCATTACGAACGCAAAATGGAAAAAAATATTTTTATAATATTTTGTGTATCAATTAATAATTTTCAACAAATATTGAACATAATGATTTCCAAATATATTTAATATGACGAATGATTTTTTTTATGTTATATAATTAGCCAAGAAGTTAATAAATTAGATTAACAATGTTTCAATCATGTTTGTTTTACTAAATTTAAAAGAATTATTCCTGAAATTAAGACAAATTTATTTCATAATTTTGCTTAAAAATTTAAAAATAAAAAATTATATAGGGTATTTTTTCATGGCATTTAATCTTATTTTATTTAATTATTTTTTTATATATTTCTTAAGAGTTTTGTAGATGAGCAGTGGAGACTTTCAAGTTATCCATTTCAGCCACCCTTTATAATTTTCCACTTAAAATGTTAAAATATGGATTATTTTGTGTTATTTATTTTTTTAATGGAAAATAAAGACTTTTTATTGCTTACAAAGGCTCAACATGAGTTAAGTCTGGGGAACATGGGGTCTATACTGCTAGTACCTCTCGACAGTGTTGCCAGGTTTCGTGAAATTTTACCATATCTGGTGATTTTAGGGCCGAACTGGTGATTTGGTGAAAGCTTGTACAAAAACCGACAAATCTGGTGAATTCCTGATTTTTTGTTTGTTTTCAAGAAACGAATTTAATCTTCTACACAGAAGCAACAATATTCGGATTTTTTATTTCACTGTTATAATAAAAATTATCAATTATCAGTTCGTTTTTATTATTATTGATCGATAAAAAAGACTCAATAGGTCACTGCCAGAAAGAATTGTGTCGGATTTGGCGAATTAAATTTTTTTGACCTGGCAACACTGCCTCTCGATTAATCTACAGTGGAATATTTCGCCAATGTTGTCTCTGATGGCGAGGAAATTGTAGTCACAGCTGTTGACGAATTTCACAATTCTGGGAATATATCTTCCGATAATGTCAAATAAATAAATTTAACGAGACGATTAGGAAAAAGGTACAATCCAATCAAATCACTGTCGAGAATACCAGCCTACAAATTGCCGTTAGATTTGTGTTGGAATTTAGTAGGGTATAAATGCAGTCAGATCAAGCATGGCTGTTGTAAGAGTTAGAAAGTTCTTTCAAAGAATATATCGCGAAGATTCGTTAAAAATTTATTTCCTGACAGATAATCGCTTGGGCTTTTCTTACAGATGATAGGGATGGAATTGTTGTTAATGCATTATTTAACAGATATTTACATGACTAACATGCATATAATATAAATTTTCCTCAATAATGTGAAAAAGTCCGAGTTGGGTTTGGACGATTTGAAAATTGAATGGCATACAACGGGTGATCTCTTCTGCCATTTTAACGAGTTTCATTGTGTGAAAAGCTAATTGCCAGTATAAACCACCACAATAAATTGTTACTAAAACATTAGTAATTAGAATTACCAATCATAATTTTTTCAACGTTCAGGTAGATAATTAAGGCTTTACAAACGTGTAACTCTGAAACGGTACGTTTCTGGATATGTGTTCCTGATTGAAAGTTGTTCTGTTTTGGAATCCCTACATAACCTATAAATTTGCACCGTTTATTTAAAAACAACCTGTATATTCTTTTATATGCTTTTTTTTTTAATTACTGCGATATTTTATTAATGGTAATTCAAACAATATTATTAATGTTTATAAATTCAAGATAGGTACTTTATATTATTGTTATAAATACTTAAATTTTTTGATTGCGAAAAATTCCAAGGCTATTCGACTACAGAAAGTGATGTAGAAATAATAGTCTTGACCTAACACCCAAAGATTAGTGAATAACGTTTACAATTTGTAGGTACATAAAATATATGTAATTCTATTTGATGTCTGGAGTGATTCTTGCAACAGATTTGGTAATTTCCTTTAGGGGTTTAGATATTCTGTTATTGTATATATGTGTCAACATATATGTTGATATGATACATTTAATGTGTTCATGAAACTAAAAATAACTATGAATTGATATTTGGATTGATGGCGGAACTTATATTTGCGTAAATCTAATTATTAGTTTATAAATGCAATTTTTTAAAAACTTTTGTAACGTTATTTTTAAATTAAACTTCGTAATTAAGAAAATTCTACCTGAAAATAACATATATGTAAGTATTCATATGGCTTTCTATCCTCAAACAGTTCTTCAGTTTCTTTATTAATATTGTACAATCCAAATACATCTTTGTGTATGTTTCGGCATCTTAAAATACACCTAGTAATTTTAATTGTCTTTTCAAAAAAATACAAATCCTCTATATCCTCTTTATTTAAAGGTCGTTTATCGGAATTGGCTTCTTTACACTGTATTCGGCAATTTTGTAATGTTGTTAGGTAAAGTCGATAACTGTATACTGCTTTTTCAAAGTAAGTTACACAATCTTTGAAATTATTCTCTAGATATGCCAGTACGCCTTTTTCATACCAAATAGCACAGGTTTCATTATTGTTTATCACTTTGCACGAAACATGTGTTAAGATAAACACAAGAGTTAGTACAATCACATTGCGTGCCCACGTGGCTCGGCTTGTATAGCACATTATATTATACTGAGGCGCGAAGGAAGAAGTTGTAATATTTTGTTCAATCAGTAGCGTAGTATTTTCAAGGGGGCGTGACCTCATATTAGCTTTAAAGTCACTTACATTTAGTAAGCAGTTTATTTTGAATGGGATGTATACAAGTGTCCCGTATCGTTATGTTCAAATTTTAGGAGTGTAAAGTAGACTTCATTTCAAGTAACAAAAACGTAAACTTGTATATCCATTTTGATTTGTTTCAAAGTTACAGATATATGAATGTGATTGTCAGATCATGACAAAAAATGTAATCCTAAAGTCAATACAAACTGATTTTATTTAAAAGAAAGTTATACGATTCAATAACAAGCCTGTGATTGTTAACGTCGCATAATAAAATGTTATCCTAAAATAAATAAACACGTGTCGTAGTGCATACAATAATTTCTTGGAGATCTACAAAAAAGAGTACTGGAAATTGATTTATGATAAAGAAGGTTCTTACTTATTTCGTAAGTGCTGAACCATGAATATCATACAATAAATAAATGTTCAGATGACTGTTAACGTTGCATTTTTTAATAAAGAATTACATTACGTTTCAGTTCATACAACAACTTATTAGTGAGTGGATACGTTTTCTTTATTCAAAATGCCTTACCGATTTTCTTCTCAAGAGTATGCGGACATGCATTTTGTGTATGGCTTCTGTAACGGTAGTGCACGTCAAGCAGTTATTGAATACCGACATCGGTCTCCGGATAGGCGCATTCCTCATTACAGAACGTTTCTGGAAGTACACAGACAATTTCTGGAATGCGGACTGCATGATTATCTTTTCGACCGAGGAGTAAATTTGCCAGCAGACTTAGAGGAAGAAGCAGTAGCTATTGTTACAAGGGATCCAACTCTCAGTGTACGTCGAATCGCTAGACAACTAGGAGTGCCACGAACGACAGTTGGCGAATTTTAAAACGTGAGGGCTTATATCCATATCACTATCGCAGGGGACACGGTTTGCTTGAGGCAGACCACTATGCTCGTCTAGTTTATTCTATCTGGATATTAAGACAGTCACGGCTTCATTTTAATTTCTGCAGAACAGTCCTCTGGACAGATACGGTCACGAGAAGTGGTGTAACAAATCTGAGAAACCCGCACAGGTGGTCATCAAAAAATCCCAAAGCTATACGCCCATCTAAATTTCAACATGAATTTTCTATTAACGTTTGGGCGGCCCTAATCGATGACTTGTTGATTGGTCCTGTCGTTCTTCCTGGGAGGTAAAGCGAACAATTACCTTCAATTTCTTATTGACGAACTACCAGGTCTTTTAAAGGATGTCCCACTGAATGTTCGACGGGACCTGTGGCTTCACATGGATGGGGCACCACCACATTTCGGAATTGCTGCCCGAAATTGGGATAACGTCAATTATCCAAGATGGATTGGTCGAGGTGGTCCTGTTGCATGGCCACTCAGATCACCCGATCTTAATCCCCTTGACTTTTATTTATGGGGATACATGAAAAATTTAGTCTACGCGCAAGTTTCGAACACAAGAGAAGAGTTGTTGGATTGTATTCACCTGGCTGCCGAGCAAATCCGACAAAACAAGTATGAAATTCGGATAAGTACTTCTTCTGTTGGCTTACGGGCACAAGCCTGCATTCAACAAGGTGGATATTTCGAAAATATTATTAATTGAACTTTTTTAAATAAAATCAGTTTTTATTGACTTTAGGATTACATTTTTTTCTGTAACTAACTTTCTGTACTTGAAATAAAGTCTACTTTACACTCCTAAAATTTAAACATAACGATACGGGACACCTTTTGTATAAATTTAGAGAATTAGAATCTGTTTGGTGAAAGAGAATAATTGGATGTCAATTATTTTTTGTAGAGAAACTGAATTATCGTTAGAGGAATTTATTGCTTTTTGAGAATGAATAATTTTCATAATTTATGTAACATACCATGTGGCCGCGTGCGTCTGCACTATAGCGAAACCTGTAGTGTAAGCAAAACACACAGAGGTGTCCGTGTGTTAGAACGGTAAAGAAGTAGACGCAATGTTCCAATGGATTACAAGAGAGCCTAGTATATCGCATATCCCTATGATGCACTTGTATTTGTCCAATAAATTCACATTTAGACGGTGTAATCGCGCAAGCGCATTAGCTGTCGCTCCCGCATATGGGTGTTAGTTGCAATGTTTATATCGTCAGGGGAACTACTCGCTCACAATATTTAATAAACCGCGTTGTTGGTGTACGTAACGGTCATTTAAAAAATGGGGTATTATACACCGGAGCAAAAACTCTTTATGATTAAACAATTTTACGGTGGTAATTCCGCGGAAGTAACTCGAGCTTTATTTGGAGCTAATTACCCTGAAAGTCAAATTCCCAATGCAAGCACCATTCGTAGGACAGTTAATCGGTTCGAAACTACATTTTCTATAGTAACTAATAAAAGTAAAGTTGTTTCGGATAAGAATATAAGTGATATAGAAATTCGAGTATGTGCTTTAGTCGAAGTAAATCCCACTATGTCGTCTCGATAAATTGCCCGCGAATTGGGTATCAGCAAAACAACGGCTCAAAATATTTTACGTACTAATAAATATCGTTCATACAAATTTACAAGTTCACAAGTACCTTTTCCCGATGATTATTATCGCCGTATGCAATTTTGCGAAAGAACGATAAATAAATATCACGAAAATGAATTCTTATAATACGCCCGCTGTCGATGTGGCATTTCAAGTTGGCACGCCCATTATAGTCGACCAGTAGTTACTAATACATGCATCGCGCTATCGATGGCGGCCACACGGTATATGTAATTTTCTCTGGAACACACATACATGATATTGTATGGGTGGTTGGTATAAAATTTTTCTTCCCTTAAAATTCGCCAAACAGGATCGGTTGAGACATTAACTTGTTCGAATAATCATATGCAATCTGTTTAAATAAATTATCCACATATTCAAAGATATGTAGGTAATTAAATTACAGTAGAACAACAAAATATTTGATTTGAACATTAACAATTAATTCCTATAACAAAAATAAATAATAAAATGCAAGAGTTACTATTAAAAGGTATAAAATCAGTTTGTAATGGAATAAATCACGGACTTGTAATGCATGAATCAGCCCTGCCGCTGACTGTAGTTGTATCATTTAGTAAATATTCTATTATTACTACAGAGGTTCTATGTTTCTGTGTCATTTTGATGATTATTATTAATCAATTATAAAATTTTTATTGGAGCACCTTTTCTTGTAATTATTTAATGTGAATTTTAGTTTATACATTATTTTAATATTTAATCAAAGTATAATAAACAGTATTAAACAGTACGCCATCATCATCAGAGTAGCTTATGATTTTTTTTTGCAATAATGGGCTGTACAATTCCTATCAGTTACTGTAGATATAGCTGCCATGTCGTTAGTGATATACAAGGTATCCCGTATCGTTATGTTCAAATTTTACGAGTGTAAAGTAGACTTCATTTCAAGTAACAAAAACGCAAAACTTGTATATCCATTTTTATTTGTTTCAAAGTTACACATCTATGAATGTGATTGTCAGATCATGAAAAAAAAATGTAATCCTAATGTCAATACTAGGGCTGGGCGATACCGACGTTTTCGGTATCGGGTACCGATACCAATCGAGGTATCGATACTTACCGATGTATCGGGTCTGTGCACGGTATCGATTCTGAGTACCGGAATCGGTAAAGTATCGATAGGTATCGATGCTTTGGAATCGATTCCTTGGAATAGATACCTTGGAATCGATACCTTGGAACCGATACCTTGGAATCGATACCTTGGAATCGATACCTTGGAATCGATACCTTGGAATCGATACTTTGGGATCGATACCTTAATTCGATACCTAGAAATCAATATTCATAACCCGTTTTCTAGGTGTTGATTGTTTGATATCGGTTTCAAGAGATATAAAATTAATTTACCTATTCTACCATAACTACGGAATGAAATTTGCAATATTGTGAGATTTTTTTTTGTAATAATTATAGTTATGTCATAATAAGGATATTAGCTACACACAATAATAACATTCTATTAAATATATATTATATAATATATATAATGCATATATACTTAAAAATTCTTTACTTAAAAAGTTATTGCATCCTTTATGTACATTTAAAAAAATGCACGAAGGTAAGCTATCCGATACATGGCTACCCGATACATCGCTACCCGATCATCGTTAACCCGATACATCGATACTTAGCGAGTACTGGAATCGGTAAGGTATCGATAGGTATCGATGCTTTGGAATCGATACCTTGAATCGATACCATGGAATCGATACTTTGGAATCGATACCTTGGAATCGATACCTTGATTCGATACCTTGATTCGATACCTAGGAATCAGTATTCATAACCCGTTTCCTAGGTATCGTTTGTTTGTTTCAAGAGATATAAAATTAATTTATCGATTCTACTATATCTAAGGTATGAAATTTCCAATTTTCTGATATTTTTTTTTGTAATAATTATAGTTATTATGTTTATGTTATAATATGGATATTTGCTACGCATAATATAAAATTCAACAACATCCTTTGAAATATATACTATATAATATATATAATGCTATATATACTTAAAAATTCTTTACTTAAAAAGTTATTGCCTCTTTTATGTACATTTAAAAAAATGCATAAAGGTAAGCTACCCGATACATGGCTACCCGATACATCGCTACCCGATACATCGATACTTAGCGAGTACTGGAATCGGTAAAGTATCGATAGGTATCGATGCTTTGGAATCGATACCTTAGAATCGATACCTTCGTTATATGAGGTATCGGGTATTGGACGATGTATCGATACTTCGCCCAGCCCTAGTCAATACAAACTGATTTTATTTAAAAAAAGTTATAAGATTCAATAACAGGCCTGTGATTGTTAACGTCGCATAATAAAATGTTATCCTAATATAAATAAATACGTGTCGTAGTGCATATAGTAATTTCTTGGAGGTCTACAAAAAAGAGTACCGGAAATTGATTTATGATAAAGAAGGTTCTTACTTATTTCGTAAGTGCTGAAGCATGAATATCATACAATAAATAAATGTTCATATGACTGTTAATGTTGCATTTTTTAATAAAGGATTACGTTACGGTTCAGTTCATACAACAGCTTATTAGAGAGTGGACACGTTTTCTTTATTCAAAATGCCTTACCGATTTTCTTCTCAAGAGTATGCGGACATGCATTTTGTGTATGGCTACTGTAACGGCAGTGCACGTCAAGCAGTTATTCAATACCGACATCGGTTTCCCGATAGGCGCATTCCTCATTACAGAACGTTTCTGGAAGTACACAGACAATTTCGGGAATGGGGACTCCGTGATTATCTTTTCGACCGAGGAGTAAATTTGCCAGCAGACTTAGAGGAAGAAGCAGTAGCCATTGTTACAAGGGATTCAACTTTTAGTGTACGTCGAATCGCTAGACAACTAGGAGTGCCACGAACGACAGTTTGACGAATTTTAAAACGTGAGGGCTTATATCCATATCACTATCGCAGGGGACACGGTTTGCTTGAGGCTCGTCTAGTTTATGCTACCTGGATATTAAGACAGTCACGGCTTCATTTTAATTTCTGCAGAACAGTCCTCTGGACAGATGAATCTACGTTCACAAGAAGTGGTGTAACAAATCTGAGAAACCTGCACAAGTGGTCATCAGAAAATCCCAAAGCTATACGCCCATCTAAATTTCAACATGAATTTTCTATTAACGTTTGGGCGGCCCTAATCGATGACTTGCTGATTGGTCCTGTCGTTCTTCCTGGGAGGTTAAATGCGGACAATCACCTTCAATTTCTTATTGACGAACTGCCAGGTCTTTTAGAGGATGTCCCACTGAATGTTCGACGAGACATGTGGTTTCACATGGATGGGGCACCACCACATTTCGGAATTGCTGTCCGAAATTGGTTTAACGTCAATTATCCAAGATGGATTGGTCGAGGTAGTCCTGTTGCATGGCTACCCAGATCACCCGAGCTTAATCCACTGGACTTTTATTTATTTTTTTTTAAATTTATTTATTACATTTTATTTTACAGGCCAAACCAATGCAATTTTCCATAAGCACAATTACCCCACACCTGCGTATAATTATCCATCGCCATCTGTAATTGTACGCAGAAGGAACATTTAGAAAAAACATTTTTTTTTCAAAACTGTACTCACTAGAAGTCTGTCCTAAGAGAGTGAGATAGTTAATATAATTTTGTATATGTTTATGAAATTTTGTAACAATAATATATATAGTTTTCGAGTTAGCTAGAAAATCCCTTAGCCTACGTATTTTGAATTTGACTTTAAAAAATAATTCGTATGTTTCTATATGTTTTCAGGAATATATATAATTTATAAATCGTATATTTTTATAGAATTGTTAATATTGCAGATCTGTATAAAAATTACTTAAATAACACAATTGTTCCATTTAATTGTTTTATATATTAATTTTAATTTTTCTTATGCAACCATTTATACTTGCATAATAAAAAGTATAACTTAATCATTCAAATATATATTTAGTGTTTTACTCATCTACCCTATCTATAGTTGGACCCTTCCAATTTATATTTGGGACTGTGCTGGCTTAAAGCAGGTCACTTATTCAATTACTTATAGTAAGCACGGAATTATATTCTATATTAGAAAGAAATCAAACAAAAATAGGAAGTTATTGTTATTTTCTTGTTTTTATTTATTTATTTTTTTGATTAAATTTAAAAATATTATATAAGTTTGTGTCTTGTCGATAGTTTTGGATTAATATGTAATTATACAAAATGATTATTCAGCTTATCCGGTAAGATATATGTCTTGTATGTTGGATTTTATTTTCTGCCTAAATAACAAACTGATTAACTTTAGCGTAAATTTTGTAAATTCACGGTCAGCTTTGCATACGAAAATAAAATGTATTCAATGTGAACATTTGTGCACACACGCGTTTTTTTGGTTATTTTATGAATTTTCTCCCATGCCTACGTATTGCCAAGGTTAGGCTATTTACTGCAACCAAAAAAATTCATATACAAGTTTTCATCATTAACATTGTCAATAATAATAGGCTATTTTTTTAATGTTTGTATTTAACGAAAAGCATGTGCCTAAACTATTTTAAGTGTTTATTATCTGTAGGACATATATATATATATATATATATATATATATATATATATATATATATATATATATATATATATATATATACAGGGTTAGTTAAAAGTATGGAGACGGCGATTTATTGTCGTTAATATTCATTTTAGGGAATTATGTTCAATATAAAAGTTTGTTAAGATATTTTGATTTACATTTGAGAATATTTGAATTTTTTTTCTTCAATTGTTTCTTTAGATACGCCTGTCCGCGCATTTTTTTTTTAAATGGGAACTGGTATATTTTGCTCTACCATTCGAAAGAGAATTTTTTTTCTCTTTACAATAATATTTTTGTATTTTTAAAAATTCATTTTAATAACTTTTTTACAAGAAAAATAAACAAAATAAAAACAAAGTAAAGTAAAGTAAGTGTTCAAATTGTCGTCCATTAGTAATTTGACAATGACCCAATCGATTTACAAAACCCCGAACAGAGTTCTGTAAAAAATCTCGGGGAATTTCTTGTATCGTTCTGGTAATTCGGATTTGTAAATCTTCGACGTTATCGGGCTTATCTTTGTAAACTTTGTTTTTTACGTATCCCCAAAGAAAAAAATCTAAAGGACTTAAATCTGGCGAACGGGCTGGCCATTCAATGGTTCCTCGTCTTCCAATCCATCTGTGGGGAAAAACGTTGTCCAGATATTGACGAACATTTACACCATAATGTGGTGGAGCGCCATCTTTCTGGAACCAGATACTGTCATTGGGCAGGTGTTCATTGTTTTCACGAGGATAGAGCGTAGCACAAGGAGGTATTATTTCATTTTGCAATAACTGCAAATACAGAGCCGAAGTTAAATTGCCATTGATGAAAAAGGGACCGATAATATGACCGCCTAGAATGCCAACCCAAACATTAACCTTTTGGGGGTACTGCGTATGGTGCTCCAAAAACCAAGAGGGATTTTCCGATGACCGGTATCTGCAGTTATGTCTGTTTACTTCACCAGTAAGGCAAAAAGTAGCTTCGTCAGAGAAAAGAATATTGTTAACAAAATTTTCATTATTATTGCAAATATTTAACATTTTTTCAGCAAATTGTAATCTCCTATCAAAATCATCTTCCGTTAACTCGTGTACAAGGTGTACCTTATAAGGTTTATACTTTCACTTTTTAAAAATGACACGATCGATGACTGAAATATTGAAATTGGCCGCTAATTGATTGGTTGATAAAGGGGGATATTCAGATACAGCCAATAAAATATCCAGTTTGTTATCATCGCTTTTTGCTATTCTAAGTCTACCACTCCTTGGCAAATCTTTAACGCTACCCGTTTGTTCAAAGCGTCTTAAAGTTTTACCAACAACGGATTTAGAAATTGGATTTCTATTTGGATGCGTATCATTAAATAAATTACAAACGTCTTGTAAACATGAAACACATGAACCGGCCTTTTCTTATAAAAAAGTTATTAAAATGAATTTAAAAAAAACAAAAATATTATTGTAAAGAGAAAAAAATTCTCTATCGAATGGTAGAGTAAAATTTACTAGTTCCCATTTAAAAAAACTGCGAGGACAGGCGTAACTAAAAAACAATTGAAGAAAAAAAAAATTTAAATATTCTCAAATGTAGATCAAAATATCCTAACAAACTTTTATATTGAACATAATTCCCTAAAATGAATATTAACGACAATAAATCGCCGTCTCCATACTTTTAACTAACCCTGTATATATATATATATATATATATATATATATATATATATATATATAAATATAATAACTTCGTGACCTTGGTATGATATGGTAAACCTAATCAGTAGGCGATTAAAGGTCTGTATATTACTTCAAAATATATGTATTTAAAAAACTCTACATGTTTCGGCTGTATACGCCTTTTTCAAGAGAATACAAAATATGAAATATGATTCATATTTTGTATTCTCTTGAAAAAGGCGTATACAGCCGAAACATGTAGAGTTTTTTAAATACATATATTTTGAAGTAATATACAGACCTTTAATCGCCTACTGATTAGGTTTACCATATATATATATATATATATATATATATGTATATATATATATATATATATATATATGTATATATAGTCATTCCCAAAAGTCTTCGTACACTAATAAATTGTTAAAATAAGATTGTAAATTAATACTAAATTTGTATAATGTAGTTATGATTATTTATTTAGAGCAAAATACGAGGGTATATCAAAATATAACAAGACCAGTGCTATAACTAAAATTTTATAACACAAAGAATAGAACATGAAACCAAGTAGGCTTTGATTTAACTTTTGACGTTCATTATAAATTAATTACTGAATTGTCAGTGTTTGAAATACCCATAAAAAAATAAGAGTGGAGTAAAGATATGCGATAAAATTTTGTATTCAGTTGGATAAAACTCCAACTGAAGCTTTTGAAATGATTAAAACTGCATACCCAGATGTTAGTTTATCACGATGTAGAGTGTTTCAGTGGCATAAGAAATTCAAAGACGGTTGTGAATCAATGGAAAATGAACCTCGGATTGTTTCAAAAATTGCAGAAATTAACGGCTTCGTCGGATTGGCACATATCGAAATTTCTGATATTGTTAATTCGTCTTACGATTCCACGCAAAAAATTATTAATGAAGATTCAGGGTACCGAAAGGTCGCGGCAAAATGAATTCCAAAAGTGATGACCGCGGCTAGATGAAAAGCCAATCTAACAGTGTTTTCACTGTTAGATTGGCTAGAGTGTTTTAGTGGTATAAGAAATTCAAAGACTGTTGTGAATCAATGGAAAATGAACCTCGGATTGTTTCAAAAATTGCAGAAATTAACGACTTCGTCGGATTGGCACATATCGAAACTTCTGATATTCTTAATTCGTCTTACGATTCCACGCAAAAAATTATTAATGAAGATTTAGGGTACCGAAAGGTCGCGGCAAAATGAATTCCAAAAGTGATGTCCGCGACTAGATGAAAAGCCAATCTAACAGTGAAAAATGCAACTGTAACATAATCCACAATTTTTAAACAATGTTGTTACATGTGACGAGAGTTGATTTTATCACTACGACCCTGAATTAAGTCTCAAAGTATGAAATGGAGGCACAAAGGTAGGCCAAGACCGCAGAAGGTGAAAATTGAAAAACGCCGGTAAAGTGATGCACTTTTTTTATAAATGCGATATTTATTATCACATTGTACTTAGAGAACATACTTTAACTGGAGAGTACTATTCTAGTGTACTTTGAGGAACCCTAAATGCAAAATTAAAGAAAATAAAACGATCGCTTTATCAAGACATCGTTTGGATCCTTCCTTACGACAATGCTCCGAACCACAGATCAGCGATTTGTTAACGAACACTTGATGAATTGGTGGGGGGGGGGGGGGGGAATTATGGTTCACACATCCTACTCACCTGACCTTGCTCCAATTGAGAGGTCGAAAATTTGAGTCGAATTTACAGCTCAACAGCTACTAAATAAACTCAAAAAATAATTTCTCAGATGTTTATGACAAGTGGACAACACGATGGGACAAGTGTATTGCACAGAATCGAGAGTAACTTTGAAAGATAGTTGTTCAAGTTTTCTAAATAAATGTTTAATTTTATACTACAGCACCAGTCTTGTTATTTTCTGATATTTCCCCGTACAAATAAAAACATGTAAATCGAACAAAATATCAAAATAAATTAATAATTCAAAATCGCTGGATTGTAGTCTCATGAAAGTAATCCAACAGCTCTCACCTTTGTAAGAGATGAAGAATTTTGTGCAGTATTAGTATTTCATTGACCCTTCTTTTGCTTTTAGTACAGCTTTCAATCTTCTCAGCACTGATTGTAATAGTTTTTAGTATAACCTACCGAAATTTTTTCCACTCTGCAATTATAAGCTACCGGAATTTTTTCCACTCTGCTTGCAATTCATTTGCAAGTTTTAGCAATTCATTACAACTAATGTGTTTCCTAATGACTTTTTTTTTTTAAATAACCCCAATGGGGCTTATTGCTGAGTGATTGTGGTGGAGAATGTTGGTGCTGTGGCACATTATATAAAAGCTTTTGCGAACTATATGAGCTGTATGTTTTGGGTCTTGGTCTTGTTACAAGATCCAATTATTAGTCTGCTCTATTAGTCTGACGTCACGACGCCATTCTTGTTGTGGTAGGCGAAGGTCGTGAATCCAACAAATATTTTCTCCATAAGAATTAACTAGTCTTGAACTTTTTGTTTTTTATTAACATAAAAAGCGTTAGTTTTTAGAGGTGCTAAATATCTTATTACCAAAACGAACGAATTTCCAAACAATAGGCTATATAATGCTTGTGGAAATAATCTACTCTTCGATCAATTTCAGTTAAATAACCTTAGTGCTGAGGTTAATTTGCTAGGATTAACATTACAAAACGTGAAGTAAATTATTGTAGTAAATTAAGAATCATTGTAGCACGTTTTTAATATCTGTAGAAAGAACATTTAGTCCAATAATAAGTGAAAGTGTAATAGATAACTTAAAATTATGTTAGAAAGTTAATGTTAACATTCCACCATTTCTAACCACGCCCAGTTTACTCCAGAACAGGTGAAAGAAACTGAGAGCATAATTCGTGCAAGGATACATGTATGTAGAACGTGCAATACGAAGACTTAAGGCATATAATATTTTAAATTTTATTCCAACTTCATTGTTACCACATTCTGATATTGTATGCCAAACTGTAGCAGCACTGACAAATTTGCAGTATCCTCTTATTAAAGAGGTTGAACAATATTTTTCTGAGCGAGAATAAATTATTTCTTATTTGTTTCTTTTTCTTATTCCTTTAATATTTAACATATAATCTGGAAACTTTTTAAAACTTCATATACAATTGAACTGTAAAGTTTAAAATAAGTATTTTCCATTTGTATATTCTATATTGATAAAAGGACTTGGATGTAAGAAACTAGCACTAAAACACTCTTAATTGTTAATACACCTTAAGACACCTCACATTGTTTAATTTATTAATTCACTATTAAACTAATGTGAGTTATCTAAGGCGCGTTAGTAATTAAGTGCTTTTTAGTAATACTTTTATAGTCCACTCTATTATTCCAAACCTTAGGTTATAAATTTCTCACCTTCACGGTAGTGTTTTTTGAAGGTAATAGCTTTGACATAAGGTGTTATTTAATATACAAGCTGTCCCGTATCGTTATGTTCAAATTTTAGGAGTGTAAAGTAGACTTCATTTCAAGTAACAAAAACTCAAAACCTGTATATCCATTTTTATTTGTTTCAAAGTTATAGATCTATGAATGTGATTGTCAGATCATGAAAAAAAATGTAATCCCAAACTCAATAAAAACTGATTTTATTTAAAAAAGTTCAACTAATAATATTTTCGAAATGTCCACCTCCTTGTTGAATGCAGGCTTGTGTCCGTAATCCGAATTTCATACTTGCTTTGTCGGATTTGCTCGGCAGCCAGGTGAATACGTTCCAACAACTCTTCTCTTGTGTTCGGAACTTGCGCGTAGACTAAATTTTTCATGTACCCCCATAAATAAAAGTCAAGGGGATTAAGATCGGGTGATCTGGGTTGCCATGCAACAGGACCACCTCGACCAATCCATCTTGGATAATTGACGTTAACCCAATTTCGGACAGCAATTCCGAAATGTGGTGGTGCTCCATCCATGTGAAACCACATGTCTCGTCGAACATTCAGTGGGACATCCTCTAAAAGACCTGGCAGTCGGTCAATAAGAAATTGAAGGTAATTTTCCGCATTTAACTTCCCAGGAAGAACGACAGGACCAATCAACAAGTCATCGATTAGGGCCGCCGAAACGTTAATAAAAAATTCAAGTTGAAATTTAGATGGGCGTATAGCTTTGGGATTTTCTGATGACCACCTGTGCAGGTTTCTGAGATTTGTAACACCACTTCTCGTGAACGTAGATTCATCTGTCCAGAGGACTGTTCTGCAGAAATTAAAATGAAGCCGTGACTGTCTCACTATCCAGGTAGAATAAACTAGACGAGCCTCAAGTAAACCGTGTCCCCTGCGATAGTGATATGGATATAAGCCCTCACATTTTAAAATTCGTCAAACTGTCGTTCGTGGCACTCCTAGTTGTCTAGCGATTCGACGTACACTAAGAGTTGAATCCCTTGTAACAATAACTACTGCTTCTTCCTCTAAGTCTGCTGGCAAATTTACTCCTCGGTCGAAAAGATAATCACGGAGTCCGCATTCCCGAAATTGTCTGTGTACTTCCAGAAACGTTCTGTAATGAGGAATGCGCCTATCGGGAAACCGATGTCGGTATTTAATAACTGCTTGACGTGCACTGCCGTTACAGTAGCCATACATAAAATGCATGTCCGCATACTCTTGAGAAGAAAATCGGTAAGGCATTTTGAATAAAGAAAACGTGTCCACTCAGTAATAAGCTGTTGCATGAACTGAAACGTAATGTAATCCTTTATTAAAAAATGCAACGTTAGCAGTCATCTGAACATTTATTTATTGTATGATATTCATGCTTCAGCACTTACGAAATTAGTAAGAACCTTCTTTATCATAAATCAATTTCCGGTACTCTTTTTTGTAGACCTCCAAGAAATTACTGTATGCACTACGACACGTATTTATTTATATTAGGATAACATTTTATTATGCGACGTTAACAATCACAGGCCTGTTATTGAATCGTATAACTTTTTTTAAATAAAATCAGTTTGTATTGACTTTAGGATTACATTTTTTTTCGTGATCTGACAATCACATTCATATGAAACAAATAAAAATGGATATACAAGTTTTGCGTTTTTGTTACTTGAAATGAAGTCTACGTTACACTACTAAAATTTGAACATAATGATACGGGACACTTGTATATAAATATGTGAAATAAATTTATTAATATAGAATTCTTTTAATATATTTATATTATTTCGCCAAGAGTCTTTTTGGTTGCGCACTATATCACTTTCAGTTGGTGTCCACACAATTAGATAACATAAATCTTTTCTTGTTTTATGTAATTGGCGTTGGATTTGATGCCAATAATCATGGCTCTGTGCTAATAGCAGTTTTTACATTTTGCATTTTTAAAATATATGATGTATTATCTGTTAATGCCTGTGCCAAAGATGTATTTCTATATTTAAAAGGTCATTTTACCTCGATGAGAGTAATTTTAAAGTATGTTACTCTTGTAACCTAACCTCTACACTAAAGTCATTTCTTCCTAAGAACAAATAAAAATTATTTATATATACATATTATATAGCCAATTGTTTGGAAATTCGCTCTTTTTGGTGATAAGATACTTACCACCTCTAAAAACTAACGCTTTTTATGTTAATAAAAAATAAAAAGTTCAGTACTAGCTGATTCTTATGGAGAAAATATTTGTTTGGATTCACGACCTTTGCCTACCCAAACAAAAATGGCGCTGTGACGTAAGCTCTAATAGAGAGCGTATTGTTTCCATGATCCAGTGTTGTAGTATATTCTTGTAAATTGCCCTTTAAAATATTTAAATATTGTTGCTTGTCCATTGTATTTTCAATAAAAACTGAAGTACTGACTCTTGAATACGTTGTCATGTTTAAGTGTAGGTAGGAGATTTTGTAATTCTAACGCTGTACCAGATTTCTTTGAAATTATACTCATACCATCGCATCACAATATATTTTGACTCTCTGTAAAGATCACCTAGAAGTCCATGTGTCCACGGTTCTCTTTCACAAATTCAATTCGTTTCTTAAGATTTACGTCGGTAATGTAGGATTTCTTTCAAGGTTCTTGTCCATGATAACTGACTGACACTTGGCGAAACTTTCCCTATGGTTTCTGCACTAATTATTTTGCCAATCATCAATTAATTAATCAATCTAACAAGAATAAAAAACACCAACCAAAGCGTATAACAGTTGTCGCTTCTCAAGTGTATACCGTATGTGTTAAATATCATTAGGCATAGAGAATCAACGTATGAGTACATACAATGTATACGTACATGAGAAAGCCAGTCCAATGCCAGCGAAGGCCGCGACGACTGACGATTGTCTCCGATACCGATTGACTGGAAATTTTGCATTCAGTCTAGCTGCGGCCGTTACAGTTTGAAAGCGTACAATAAAGTTAATGTATAATGGCTCTTTATACACCCACTGAAAAGCTTCAGTTAGTAAAATGGTTTTATGCTGGCAAATCTGCAATGGAGTGCATGAATTTGTTTGCGCTGACTTTTGCAAACCGTTCTGTACCTTGCAGACAAACAATTTATAATATTATAAATAAATTTGAAACTAGTTTCTGTCTCAATAACTGTACGAAATGCAAACCAAGAGAGGTATCACCACAAAAAATTGAGGAAAGAGAACGGCGAGATGTATTAATTTGTAGTATTGTGGAAATTGATAACACGAGATCTACTAGAAGTGCTGCCGAGGAATTGGGTACAAGTAACACAACTATTTCACGTATTTGGAAACGTAATGGTTTAAAATGTTTCAAATATTCGAAAACTCAAGAAATATTTCCCGAGGACAATTTCCGGAGAATGGAGTTTTGTCCAAGACGTTATGGAAAAGATACATCGAGATGAAAATTTCGTTAAAAATATTCTCTTCACCGATGAATCAACTTTTCCATTACACGGAAAGCACAATCCCTCTGTTCTTCGATATTGGGCTTCGGAAAATCAACACCGGCATTTTGCAAATCGCACTCAGTATCCTCAAAAACTAACGTTTGGGCAGTTATTTTAGGTGACCATTCTATAGGCCCCTATTTTATTGATGGTATATTAAATGCCGACAAGTATCTCGAATTACCGAAAAATCAAATACTTCCCGCCATTCAAAACATTGGAATAAATCAGGAAATCGTTTGGTTTCAACATGATGGCTGTCCAACACATAATGCAGTGAGGGTAAAGGAATTTCTAGGAAATACTTTTACTGACCGTCTTATTACTGGAACAGGAAACATTAAATGGCTCCCGCTATCTCCTGATCTATCTCCAAATGATTTCTTTTTGTGGGGATATCTAAAAAATATTGTTTATACTCATGAAGCTGGTAGAGCAGAAAATCTAGTTGCCTTGAGAGAAAACATAACTGAGGCTGCGAATTCATTAACTGCCGACATGTTAGCAAATAAATGTAAGAGCTAATTTCTACGACCGCCTAGGACAATGTCTTGCTATGCAAGGAGGAATTTTTGAACCTCTTGTATAATTTATTATAATTTTTAGAATCCTTTTTTATTTATTTTATTAGGATTATTCTTTAATTTTATTAGAATTACGCGTTTGTTTATGCGACACACCGCAGCTTAAAAATTTCCTGCATCTACTGAAAGAAATAAGAAAAGCAAATCCCTTGCAATTCGTAAATGTTATTTTAGAACGCATTACAAGTACCTATGTCGATGGTCAAATGATTACTGCTAACTTGTATTTGCGAAACAATCGGAGACAATCGTTGCCGGCCGTCGCGGTCTTCGCCGGCATTGGATCGGCTTTTCCATATACATATGCATCGTATGTACTCACACGTATTCCCTATGCCTAATAGTATTTGACACATGCGGTATAACAAATTAGTGTTATTATTTCGAAACCCATGCAGAACAAAAGTAAAAACACACAAATACGGTAATCAAAAAACTGAAAATTACAATATAATAAGCATAGGGCGGACGCGACATATTTTGAACGCAGGCGACGTCTCGCGGTCGCGTGGCTCGAAATATAGTACGATATAGGCATTGAGACGTTTACCATCTTTGACTTATTGTACTCTGTTGTTTAAAACGTTATACTAAACGAAGAATCGTTGATTCTGTTGATCCTGGCATTCCAAAATGTCCATTGAGTGTTGATAATTTACGATTTTCAAAATAAATCTCGATATTTTAATTAGATGTGTGATTTGTCAATTTCTTTATGACAAATCCTCCTCTTGTTAACTATAAATCCAAAAAAAATAAAGCACCAAATTATAGAATTTACAAGTTCGAATCACTTCCTATATATATATATATATATATATATATATATATATATATACCGTATGAACGCCGGTGAGTGATTGATCTACCACAATGTAGTAAGACGAAGACGAATAGCGAGTTTATGTGGTTAGGGTTGAGAGAGTATATTCAATCTGTTCTACTGTCTAACTGTACGGGCGTTCCATTTCTTTATCCAACACATTCTACATACGATTTAAGAACGAATAAAATAATCTCTCTCTAACACATTGAATATTCCTATCAGTCGCTTATTGTGTTCAAGCAAGGCAAATATACTTGCAGTTGGCCAGTCATTACTTATATATCCATCGATCGCACGACGTTGTGCGCACGGTATATATACATATATAAGCAAATGATTCGAATGAAGATATACAATAACTGTTGGTAAATGCGCTTAAAATTGATATAACTAAATTGTTTTGCTTAAAAATAGTTTATATCAAATATGTAACATATTTGCATACACGAAATATTTTGCCCTGAAACAAAATTCTGAATACCTTAAATGCAGTGCGGCTCGTGAGTTATGAAAGAAGGTGGCCACAAAAAAACACTTACCTATTTTTTGTACATAAAATCCATTCTTCTATTTTTCATGCTGGAAAAGACGTCTATGACTTTGTTGTAAAAATCCGGGATAGACTGGATGAACTTCTTTTCTATTGATAGGACCGCCAATGCGTTCAGTCGATCTTCTGACATTGTGCTTCTCAGAAAAGTTTTAATGCGTTTGACGGTGGAAAAACATCGTTTACATTCTCCTGTTGACATGGGCGTTGTACAAATAACCCAACAGTTTGTATGTTGTCTGTTATGAACACTAAAAGTGGAAAAACACCACCTACGTCACACTCATAAATTACTGAAAGTTCACTTTTCAATTGTACACTGTCCAACATAGGATAAGATTTCACAGTTTCATCAAAATTTTGTTTTGCGGAAATGAATGACTATAAGTTTTAAAATTTTGAGATTCAAATAATTTTGCTGCACTTAAGTGATTCCTAACAATCAAATCGGTCGCTAATTTGGCTCAAAATAGTGTCACATACTTCCTTTGCAATAACAGCTCTGTTATCTCCAGCTGTCGTTTTTTGTCTTTTCCTTACAGGTTCTTCATTATTGCGTTCTTGATTGTCATTATCAGTAGAATTTCTTAAATTTCTAATGTGAATAATTTGCTGTTGTAATTGTTCAATTGCCTTTAGCAGTTGAGCACTGTCAATCCCATTCCCGCGTATTTGAGTCTGATTAAATAATATTTCAACATGTGGGATGATGAAATGAAATATTTTCAACCAATAGCTTCACTAATAGTAACTGAATTCATGCTATCTTCGTCAATAATTTTGTCTAAATATTCACGTGCGATACGCGCCGAAAACAATACAGTCACAACGCATACAAGACGTTAACTGGAGTCGCGCTATTTTGTGCCCCAAACGACGACATAAACGTATATGGCCAAGTTAAGCGGAGCAGGCCGATCCATACTCGGAATAGGTACATCTGAAATCGTGCCCCGGAACATAGTTTTGAGCGTTAGCATAGTGTCTGGGGTGCGGAAGGAAACTTTGATACCATCGTTATAAGAATACGTAAAAATAATAAAATAAAATAATGCACTGAACTACATGCGAATATCTTTCTGTGTTTATCTTGGTGGTTAGGTGGGCACGTGCCCTTGTGCCCTTTAGTACCAGCCGCCATTGAATATGTTATCAATATATTTAAGATATGCTCTTTTAAAATGAATTCAAATCGATTTTACTATCTAAATAAATAAATCTAATGACTTTGGTTAGCAGTGTGGCTGTCAACTCTTTCATGACAAATCTTCCTAATGTTGACTATAGATCCTGAAAAAAATTATAGAAAAGCACCAAATTAAAGAAATTACAAGTGCGAATCCCTTGTGGGCCACCTGTATAATCAAATGATTCCAATAAAGATAAATAATAATTGTTGGAAAATATGCTACAAATAAATACAATTAAATTGTTTTGCTTCAAAATAATTTACATTCAATAATGTCAACAAGAAACACAGATGAAAGTTAATATTTTGCAAGTTTTGTCAATCTTGGCATAATTGATTCCAATTTTTATGATTCTGACTGTGTTGTATGATTTATCCTAAATAAGCGAGTCACTGAACTGTTAATAATAAATTAATCTAGTTTATATGATAAATTTCGTTATTTAAAACTTGAAATATGCTTCGGTCTTTACTTTATTAAATTTAAAAAAACTTTAAATTACTTTAGGATCATTTATTAATAAATATGTTATCAATATATTTATTAAACGCCGTCTGCATATGTTCTTTTAAAATGAATTCAAATAGATTTCACTGTTTAGTTCTTCTGCATCACTTAAGATGGCGTATACAGCCATTGACGACGTCGTGATGCTTGCCGACGTCGAGTTTGTTAAGCGACGAACTAGCAAAATAATATGCGGGTGTTGACTCACAAATACGCGAGAGTTTAAAAAAAAAACGTTTTAATGGAAAACATGGACAAGTGATGAAACAAGCGTAACTTTATTTCGTGAGTTTTAATTGAAAGTTGAGGAAAGAAAATAAAAAGATTCTGTGTATATTGTAATGTCAGTGTTTAATAATGGAGAACAAATTTTCAGCAATGTTCAGTTACTTTAATAATAATATTAATACTAATAATCAGAATACTAACCAAAACAATTATTATAATCATTATTATAACAGTTATAACAATAATTATAAAAGTATTGATAATCATATTTACGATGGATGCATCTGGTAAGGAATATTATCTTAAATATTAAATTATTTTTGAATATATTTCTTTTATTTTTAATATTTTTTATAATGTTAATATTACACCATATTCCTTTGTTTACAAAATTTAAATATTAATTATTTATTTTAAATATAAAATACGTAATAATCAAATAAAAATAAATAAAACAAACTGAATTATTTAAATTATCCATTCAATAAAATTCCATATATTTTAAGATTATTTTTAAAGAAATTCAACCAATAAAATATGTTGAAAATTTCACATTTTTTCCCACCATATATTTACTATTTTGTTTTTTTATATTATCACCTATCATCATTCATTCTGTATTTAATTGTTTCAAAACATGGATACAATGTAAACCACGCCCTATTGCGATCAATATTATATACATACAGACTACTTCGGTGTCTTTGAGGTACTGGTTATTCATCCGTGTATATGACTCTATTCTTTTGATCACAAAGAATTATAATACGACACATTAAACACAATTTCGGGCCCCTCCCGAAATTTTTGAATACATTTCCATATTTTTGGATTTTTACACGTTAATTTATAACATTGAATGGCCCTTTTTAACAGAATTTACAAATTAATTACATACATATTTAAAAGAATAATATCTTATGTTATTATTTTAATCATATTTAATAATATGAAAAGGATATTTCATACTTTTCCTAATAATTTATATAAATTTATTTATTGGTGTTATAATAGACTTCAACACATTTTAATAGCTCTTAATTTTTATTCCAATATTTTTATTATTGTCCGTAAATGATTGAAGCTGACAGCTACTGTCAAATTTTGGTTAAGTTTGTAACACTACATTTGATTGCGATCGCTAATTAATCGCTAATTAACATTAGCGTCCCACGCGGTACTTACTTTCAGCATAATGATTAAAATTGTTTCTTAAAATCAAGTACAATATGCTTACTTTTGGAAAAGTTTTTTGCTAATTAACATTATTTATAAATTAAATAAATTAATAAATTAAATTTATAAATCTATAAATTATTATAATGACAAAAATACAAACATTCTTTATTAGTAATTTTTGCAATTACAAAAAATGTTGGAAATGTTGATCTTGCTGCTGCAGACATAAATTAACTCTTCGTTTCATATTTTCGAAAACATTTTGAAGTTGTTGTTGTGTAATCACTTGAATCTCGTTTTCAACTGCTTGCATTAATTCATCTAAATTATGTAACCTATTTTTATAAATATTATCTTTAATCTTTCCGAACATAAAATAATCTGGAGGGGTCAAGTCTGGTGACCTTGGTGGCCATCTACCTTGGCTAATAAGACGATCGTCATAGAATTCTATTAAAAAGGTCAATGTCGCTTGCGCAGTATGGGCTGGAGCATTATCTTGCTGAAAGAATCCTCTTTCCAACTCGTCATCATGGAGTTGGTCCACAAATTGTTGTAATATATCTCTATAACGTGCAGCATTGATCGTATCATGAAAAAATATCGGTCCTATTATTCTACGACGTGATATTGCTACCCAAATGCCAACTTTTATAGGGTGTAGTTCATTTTCAATAAAGGTATGTGGGTTTTCTGTTGCCCATGTTCTATAATTTTGAGAATTTACATAACCGGATAATTGAAACCAAGCTTCATCCGTAAAAAAGGTTAGATCTAATACTTCATTATTGTTATGTTTTCATTAAACCAATTACAATAAGTTATTCTTGATTCAAAGTCAATGGGATATAATCGATGGACTACGGAAACCTTATATGGATGCATATGGAGGCTCTTCTTTAAAGCTTTTGAGCAAGATGTTTTGCTTAATCCTAGAAAGAATGAAGTTAAACCTATTTCTCAGTACATTTTTATATTATTACCAGTCTGTGCTGATAACTTTCGCAATGACTTTTTTGGACTATCTTCAATACGTTGCTGAATATCATCAACAACCGCTTGAGTAAGAAGCGAAGGTCTTCCAGCTGATTTTCCCGTACAAATACAATGCTTTGTTTCAAAGCAATCCAAAACTCTTCGCTTATGTTGAACAAAGACATCATACGGAATATTTGCATCAGGAAACGCTTCATTAAACTGCGCTATGCATGATTCTACAGAATAAGTCCAGCTTCCATTAGGATTGTGTGTGGCGCTCCGAAAATGGGTCATTAAAATGAAAGCGTTTTGCTCCGCCGTAAAGACCATGGCAATATCGTTAATAAAATCTGAAACACATATTTAAACATAACATCGCTGGAATTTAATATCGAATGTTACTTACGCAAATTTTACAAACTTATTTTAGTAGTTATGAAAACCAATAACTGATTGTCAATACAAGGAAAAACTAATACGGAGATTAAAATTGAACAGAAAAACTATAATAAAACCCAACGAAAAATACACACGTGCGACTATGACCATATAGGAATAAACCAACTGAAATTCTCAGGAAGGTGAACTTTAAGGACGAAAAACGCATACATTTTGACAGACGTTACATGTGTGGAAATCTCATATCTAAAGAATATCTTATTTCATTATTTTAATTATAATTAATAGTATGAAATGGATATTTCATATTTTAACGCTAAAAAATAAGTAATTAAACTTCTAGTTTCAAAAATTATTTTATTGTAAATACCACTACAATATTGTTTTGCCATACAATGGCTTCATCAGGTGGATGAAATACAATATTGTAGTGTATTTACAAATTTACAATTTTTGAAACTAGAAGTTTAATTACTTATTTCTTAGCGTTATAATGAAGTTTCAACAAGTATCTCCGTCGTCAATTAACTATTTTATATTTTCCCTAATAATTGTGGGAAAAATTTAAATTTATTATTGTAAGGCCATCCTTTACCAATTTTTTTAAATTTAATGGTGTTATAATAGACTTCAACACATTTCAATAGCTCTTAATTTTTATTCCAATATTTTGATTATTTTTACAAGCAAATACATCATATTTAAAGAATAATATCGGATTTAATTATTTTAATTATAATTTAATAATATGAAATGGATATTTTGTATTTTCCTAATAACACAGGACAAAAAAAAGGTCAGATGTATGGGACGTTTAGGTAAATATAATGTTTTCTAGTTTTCTAAATCCAAAAATGATCTATATTTCCCTTCGTCGTGTAGTTTTTTTGTGCAAAATAAAATAATAACACTAATGAAAAAACAATGAATTATAATAAAACGAACTATTTCTTCATTACTTAATATTACGTCTTCATTCTTGAGGCATATAAAACCTTTCTTTTTCTCTTTGAAACTTCTCCGAACATGCTTCCTCAACGCCCCAATTTTTTTGGTAGCATCTCTCGATATCACTAACATCCTGGTGAGAGATGCACCCTGTTTTTCACTGAAGGCTCCCAAATTTTAGGGAAAATTACCGACATGGGAGTATAAGAAATAAACTTTTAAGCTCATCTTGCATGAGATTTATACGCAGCCAACATTCGTTGTACAATGGTTTTGTAGTTAGAGTCTTTAGTACTACCCAAAAACTTGTGCGTCTTTGAATGATTCCCAGCCTTCTTTTTCTCCCATTGTTTCTGAAAAGAGTGGATTGGATAACAGCTTTCGTATGTCGGGAACAGTAACTCTTGGCTTCAGACAGTTTTGGGAACTTCAAACACAGATATATGTAAAGGTTCCCCGTATTTGGCAGTGATTTAATAAACTGCTTCGTAAACCCCAATTTATTATGAAGAAATGGTAATAAAGCATTTTCAGGAGGAACCAAGGTCATATTAATGACGTTATTTTCGCCGGGGATTAATTTATTCTTGAGTCTCATTCGAATACATATTAAACGAAAGTAAGAAATCACATTTGCGTACGATTTTTAGAATCAAGAATTGGGTACCAGATTTCGGATTAAACGGGTGCTTCATTCTAAATGAAGCGCGAGTATTACAAGGAAATGCGACGAGATGAAATGTTTCGAGAATTTTCCCGGTTTTATTGATTAAAAATCTATAAGAAATTCGGTTAATCCTGTAAGAATATTTTAAATTGATATACTCCGACTCGTTTTAATAGCTCTTAATTTTTATTCCAATATTTGTATTATTTTTACAAGTATGTACATGTGTGGGAATCACATATCTAAAGAATAGTATCTTATTTTTATTATTTTAATTATAATTATTAATATGAAATATGAATTTTATATTTTTTCCAATAATTAATATAAATAATGTGTGTTAAAAGAGTGTTTGCGCCCCGGTCAATTGCAAAACGCATTTCTATACTTAAATCTATTCAATGTCAATGTAACCTTAAATAAAACGTGGTTCAAAGTCACACAGAAAATTATGAAAATTAAATATAAAACCAAAAATGATTAAATTTATCACAGTCGGTGTTGAAAAAGTTGACCATGAACATTTAATATAAATTAATTCAACACTTTATATTTTCGAAGACAAGAATCAGCATATGTTGCGAACTAAAGTCTTAAATATTGAATTTTTTAAATAAGGAAGCACAAAGTAATCCAAATATGTCAAATCCCATCGGCTTTGCAGGAAATAGATTGTTACTGATAAGTCTGTTATCGAAAAATTCTCGCAGATATTCCAGAGTGGTTTGTGCAATATGTGACCTAGCAGAATCTTGTTAGAAATAGCCAGTTTGAAGTTTATCATGATCATGTGTGTTTATAAACGATCCAAGGATATTTTCCTAAAAAACTATTCGATTGGTGATTCTTCTTTCAGACATTGCTATCTACACTTAAATTTTTAAAAGATGTTAGGGATTTTCGTGAAAATAAAAAAAAAGATTGTTAGTGTTCCATAAGTTCTGAAATGTTGTGAAAATGGACGTACCTATTTAGACGAAACCATGTTTTATTAGTAAAAAATATTTTATTTAAACTGTCGTCATTCTTAATATTGTTATTAAACCAATGGCAATATGTAAACTCTTTTTACATAATCTGGAGGAAGCAGTTCATGCAACATTTGTAATTTGTAAAGTAGCAAATTAAAATAAGACACACAAATGATGTTGTAGGTTTACCAATATTAAAAAAATATATATGACAGTTGTTTCGCTACACAGTAGCTTCTTCAAGTATCTTTGATGCTTGGATCGCTACACAGTAGTTTCTTCAAGTATCTTGAAGGAGTTTTGTCGGAGTTTCGTGGTATATATTTCTTGCTAGTTTGACAATATTTTCATTTCTGCGACAAGGTCTTTCCGTTGTTGGCTTGTGATTTTCAGAACCTGTTTCGCTATTACTCTTAACACTAGAGAGGAAAAGCTGCTATTATCAAAGATAAAATTTGGAAATTCTTCTCTGCAACCATTTATAAAATAACCCCTATTTCTGTTCACCACTGCGAAAATAACATTTCAATATATAATTAATTGACAAGGAGATACGTGTTGCAATTCCATTACAATTATCATCACCTGATGAAGTTTTAGTAGAGCGAAACGAACGTAGTGAATTTAATAAAATTATAATTTGAAGTGAAATTTTATTTCATCAATTATACAAGTGTCCCGTATCGTTATGTTCAAATTTTAGGAGTGTAAAGTAGACTTCATTTCAAGTAACAAAAACGCAAAACTTGTATATCCATTTTTATTTGTTTCAAAGTTACAGATCTATGAATGTGATTGTCAGTTCATGAAAAAAAATGTAATCCCGAAGTCAATAAAAACTGATTTTATTTAAAAAAGTCCAATTAATAATATTTTCGAAATGTCCACCTCCTTGTTGAATGCAGGCTTGTGCCCGTAAGCCAACAGAAGAAGTACTTATCCGAATTTCATACTTGTTTTGTCGGATTTTCTCGGCAGCCAGGTGAATACGGTCCAACAACTCTTCTCTTGTGTTCGAAACTTGCGCGTAGACTAAATTTTTCCCTCATAAATAAAAGTTAAGGGGATTAAGATCGGGTGATCTGAGTGGCCATGCAACAGGACCACCTCGACCAATCCATATTGGATAATTGACGTTAACCCAATTTCGGACAGCAATTCCGAAATGTGGTGGTGCCCCATCCATGTGAAACCACATGTCTCGTCGAACATTTAGTGGGACATCCTCTAAAAGACCTGGCAGTTCGTCAATAAGAAATTGAAGGTAATTGTCCGCATTTCACCTTCCAGGAAGAACGACAGGGCCAATCAACAAGTCATCGATTAGGGCCGCCCAAACGTTAATAGAAAATTCATGTCGAAATTTAGATGGGCGTATAGCTTTCGGATTTTCTGATGACCACCAGTGTAGGTTTCTCAGATTTGTAACACCACTTCTCGTGAACGTAGATTCATCTGTCCAGAGGACTGTTCTGCAGAAATTAAAATGAAGCCGTGGCTGTCTTAATATTCAGGTAGAATAAACTAGACGAGCATAGTCGTCTGCCTAAAGCAAACCTTGTCCCCTGCGATAGTGATATGGATATAAGCCCTCACGTTTTAAAATTCGTCAAACTGTCGTTCGTGGCACTCCCTAGATGTCTAGCGATTCGACGTACACTAAAAGTTGAATCCCTTGTAACAATAGCTACTGCTTCTTCCTCTAAGTCTGCTGGCAAATTTACTCCTCGGTCGAAAAGATAATCACGCAGTCCGCATTCCCGAAACTGTCTGTGTACTTCCAGAAACGTTCTGTAATGAGGAATGTGCCTATCGGGAAACCGATATCGGTATTCAATAACTGCTTGACGTGCATTGCCGTTACAGTAGCCATACACAAAATACATGTCCGCATACTCTTGAGAAGAAAATCGGTCAGGCATTTTGAATAAAGAAAACGTGTCCATTCACTAATAAGCTGTTGCATGAACTGAAACGTAATGTAATGCTTTATTAAAAAATGCAACGTTAACAGTCTTTCTTAACATTTATTTATTATATGATATTCATGGTTCAGCACTTACGAAATAAGTAAGAACCTTCTTTATCATAAATCAATTTCCAATACTCTTTTTTGTAGATCTCCAAGAAATTACTGTATGCACTACGACACGTGTTTATTTATTTTAGGATAACATTTTATTATGCGACGTTAACAATCACAGGCCTGTTATTGAATCGTATAACTTTTTTTAAATAAAATCAGTTTGTATTGACTTTAGGATTACATTTTTTTTCATTATCTGACAATCACATTTATAGGTCTGTAACTTTGAAACAAATAAAAATGGATATACAAGTTTTGCGTTTTTGTTATTTGAAATGAAGTTTACTTTACACTCCTAAAATTTGAACATAACGATACGGGACACTTGTATATTTCAATATATGTTTTTCTTTGTTCACGAGTAAACATTATTGTTTATATAAAAATAATGTATCTTCTAAACTTGACGAGTTATTTCAAATAAATTGTAATTTGTGACATTCAAAAGAAATATAGACTATGGTTTTACAGAACTTAATAGTTAATTGCATCAAATCCTCATTAGAGACCATGCTTATTGAAAATTATACGTTTGTGACAGATTACGTGTCACCAACAATTATCAAAAAGAATGTCCGTCTGTCACGAGGAAGGTTTTCAAAGGCACGTTAAATTAAAAGAATGAAATTAAACTTTTATATTTTTCCTAATAATTAATATAAATTTATTACTCTAAGTTGATTCTGAACTAATTTTTTTAATTTATTGCTTTTCTAATACGCATTTTAACAGTTTTAATTTTTGCTTTAATATTTTCTGTATTTCTGCTAGTAAAATGTCGCTTGTGACCTCTATTTAAAGCAAAAAAACACGCAAATTACACGAAAGTTACAAATCCGGACGTATTTTCTTGTAAAATATATCAAAAATAAGGAAACACACAAACTTAATGCTGTAAAACTAAATGATGCCAACAGAGGACGCTCATTAATGTTTAATAGCTATTCATACGTCCACTAAATATTCATGGATGTCGTAAAATCTCTTGATTAATAAACATATTTGCCTGTAGCCTACTGCTTTTATATTTTTTTAATTCCAAAATTAGGGCACCATAAATATTTATTACTAGTTAAAATTTTAATATTAAAATTTAAAAGCTGAAACAGCAATAATACTTAGGTTGATTGAAAATTGTAAATTCAAAATTCGTACTGGCGATGTCGCAAATCATTATAAACATTGTTGGAGATAATAAACTTATTATTTAATGAATAAATTTATATTTGCCTTCTCTATTGGCGCCATATTCTTCAAAGAATTTCATTTTCTGCGGCTCTAATTACATTCCACACTTCTTACGATGTGCGTTCTATTTTGTTCTTAGTTTTTAAATACCCAAAAATAATAAAAATGTTGAAGTTTCAAAGTATATATATAAGATTATTCTAAAGTAAGTTCCCAGTTCAAAATGGCTATACAAGTGTCCCGTATCGTTATGTTCAAATTTTAGGAGTGTAAAGTAGACTTCGTTTCAAGACTTTCAAGTAACAAAAACGCAAAACTTGTATATCCATTTTTATTTGTTTCAAAGTTACAGATCTATGAATGTGATTGTCAGATCATGAATAAAAAAAAAATGTAATCCTAAAGTCAATACAAACTGATTTTATTTAAAAAAGTTATACGATTCAATAACAGGCCTGTGATTGTTAACGTCGCATAATGTCGTCGTGATTTCGACCGAGGAGTAAATTTTCCAACAGACTTAGAGGAAGAAGCAGTAGCTATTGTTACAAGGGATCCAACTCTCAGTGTACGTTGAATCGCTAGACAACTAGGAGTGCCACGAGCGACAGTTTGTTGAATTTTAAAACGTGAGGGCTTATATCCATATCACTATCGCAAGTGACACGGTTTGCTTGAGGCAGACTAATAGGCTCGTCTAGTTTATTCTACCTGGATAATAAGACAGTCACGGCTTCATTTTAATTTCTGCAGAACAGTCCTCTGGATAGATGAATCTACGTTCACGAGAAGTGGTGTTACAAATCTGAGAAACCTGCACAGGTGGTCATCAGAAAATCCCAAAGCTATACGCCCATCTAAATTTCAACATGAATTTTCTATTAACGTTTGGGCAGCCCTAATCTATGACTTGTTGATTGGTCCTGTCGTTCTTCCTGGGAGGTTAAATGCGGACAATTACCTTCAATTTCTTATTGACGAACTGCCAGGTCTTTTAGAGGATGTCCCACTGAATGTTCGACGAGACATGTGGTTTCACATGGATGGGGCACCACCATATTTCGGAATTGCTGTCCGAAATTAGGTTAACGTCAATTATTCAAGATGGAGGTGGTCTTGTTACATGGCCATCCAGATCACCCAATCTTAATCCCCTTTACTTTTATTTATGGGGGTACATGAAAAATTTAGTCTACGCGCAAGTTTCGAACACAAGAGAAGAGTTGTTGGATCTGCCGAGCAAATACGACAAAACAAGTATGAAATTTGCATAAATACTTCTTCTGTTGGCTTACGGGCACAAGCCTGCATTCAACAAGGAGGTGCACATTTCGAAAATATTATTAATTGAACTTTTTTAAATAAAATCAGTTTTTATTGACTTTAGGAGAAATCCGGATTTGAATATATTATATCAATTCTGCACAAAGCCGATTGAAAAATATATACATTCGAAGTATGGTGCATTTTTGCAACATTTTAATCACGCACCCATCACCAGTTGTGATGTGGAACGGACATTTTCTATTTTTAAAGACTTTTAACATCTAAAATACTAATTTAACACAAGAACAAATTTTAGTTGTTCGTAGTAATGTTTTTCTTCCACTGAAATCTTTAAAAATTTATTCAGGAATTTGGAAACTAGTATTGTAGGATATTTAACATAAACATATTTGTTAATTCTCAAAATTTACATTGAATTTTCTTCCACTAAAATTCTTAAAAATTCATGATTGGCCTACTCCGTCTTATACCACGGAACTTCTCGAACCAACGTTGTACAGTTCCTTCAAACCCTAATCGTTTTACAATGCTGATTTCTAACTTGCATCATTTAAACAAATTATGAATAAGTAAATGCTTGTACTAAATAGATGATCTTACTTAATACGAAGACCAATCGTTTCGTTTACATGACCAATTTTTCTGTTTAGCACAAATATTGTATAACATTGCGCAATATTTAGACACAAAGAAAAAAAACCGGTATTCCTTGTATGTCACCTTAAAATAGCATTATTATATAGACATTGGTAGCCTTTTTTTATAGAAATCATCAGCATGTTAGAAATAACATATGGAAGTAACGAAAGAGCTGGGATATTTTAGAATATAGTGGAGGATTGACATTGCCACCAATAAACACTTTAAATTTACGTAGTAACGTCTTATATTATTAGTGTGAAGTTTAGTGAGTAGTGATATGTAGTTTTTCATGTTCTTGTAGACGTTGCCGATATACTGTCGACTTTAACCTTGTTAAAAATTATATTTATTTATGTTTATTTTTATACTTTTATTTTTAAAATGAAACGTGTCTTTAAGCAAGAGGTCACTGACCAACCCTTACTTGTCAATTTTTTTGCTTTTCAGATAAATCTTCTAAATTTAGAATCTATATTTAAAATAATTCAAACATGGAATTGGAAGTTTATTATTGGTTTACAACCAAGTGAATAGAACAATCGATTTTAAGACCTTTTTCTATTGTAAAACAAATACAAATATTGCCTATTAAATATATCCAAACAAAAACAGGACTTCCTACATCATATAGTAAAACACAAATCTGCTATAAATGTGTTTATAGTAGTTAGTAAACTTTTATTGGCTGCTTGCCTAAAAATAACTTCAGAGGTGTATTACCAACTTGCACTTGAAATGCATTAAGATATATTTGTTTACTCTATCAGACGGCGTTCTATTACCACACATTCGTGAAATTTAAAACTGATTTCGATATTATTTTGTAAGGTTTTAGTAACAATAGTTTTACTGAAACAATTTAAAGGAGTAAAATTACACGATAGTGTTTTATAAACTTTCCCGATTGCATTTTAGTTGTTTTTGAAATACAAGAAGTTGTATAAATAAACAAAAAGGTTACATAACTATACAAAGTCTTCAATACAGTAATATATTTTTCGTCTTTTTAACATATTTCTCAGCCTATATACTGATATATTTAATGTCTAAATTGCCAATTAGATTTAATAATTCGAATTATTGTTGTGTATTGTTTAAAAGAAATATACTTAGAGGCTGCGAAAAAAATTCTTATTTAAAGAATTTAAAATATTTTTAATAAAATTTAAAATCTGATGTGGAGAACACAATACAAGTATATATACAAGGTGTGTATAAATTGGCGGCCCCACTACACGCGGCGATGTTCTTCGTTAAATTCGGAGTCCAAAATCCTAATACGAAAATGTTGTACCATGCTCCATATCTTTGCACGAGGTTCCTAAAGTTCGGACTTTCAGTCTTGAAATAAGCATTATTACTCGATATTTGTTGACAGAAAGAGCTACAATTTAGAAGAAACAAGAATTGTTGTTATTATCCTTTCGTTAAAGTTTTCTTTTTGATTTTAAAGTTTGTTTTTAATATTTGTTTATTAACTTATTTTGACGAAAAACACATCTGACAACGTTGTAAAACAATAAGTAGGCAGCCTAATGTTGTTCTAGTCAAATACATTACTACTATCAAATTCATTCTGAAGACAAAGGAAGCCTGATACATCGTTTTAGGATTAGGACTTTTAACTCAAAATTTGACCAAGAATGTCGCCACGTGTAGTGGGTCCGCCAATTTATACACACCTTGTATACCGTGTGCCCAACGTCGTGCGATCGATGGATATATAAGTAATGACTGGCCAACTGCAAGTATATTGGCCTTGCTTGAACACAATGACCGACTGATAGGAATATTCAATGTGTTAGAGAGAGATTATTTGATTCGTACTTAGATCGTATGTAGAATGTGTTGGATAAAGAAAGGGAACGCCCGTACAGTTAGTCAGTAGAACCCGATTGAATATACTCTCTCAACCCTAACCACATAAACTCGCTATTCGTCTTCGTCTTACTACATTGTGGTAGATCAATCACTCCCCGGCGTTCGTACGGTATATACAAGTGTCCCGTATCATTATGTTCAAATTTTAGGAGTGTAAAGTAGACTTTATTTCAAGTAACAAAAACGCAAAACTTATATATCCATTTTTATTTGTTTCAAAGTTACAGATCTATGAATGTGATTGTCAAATCATAAAAAAAATGTAATCCTAAAGTCAATAAAAACTGATTTTATTTAAAAAAGTTCAATTAATAATATTTTCGAAATGTACACCTCCTTGTTTAATGCAGGCTTATGCCCGTAAGCCAACAGAGTACTTATCCTAATTTCATAGTTGTTTTGTCGGATTTGCTCGGCAGCCAGGTGAATACGATCCAACAACTCTTCTCTTGTGTTCGAAACTTGCGCGTAGACTAAATTTTTCATGTACCCCCATCAATAAAAGTCAAGGGGATGAAGATCGGGTGATCTGGGTGGCCATGCAACAAGTCCACCTCGGCCAATCCATCTTGGATAATTAATTGACGTTAACCCAATTTCGGACAGCAATTCCGAAATGTGGTGGTGCCCCATCCACGTGAAACCACATGTCTCGTCGAAAATTCAGTGGGACATCCTCTAATGGATCCCTTGTAACAATAGCTACTGCTTCTTCCTGTAACTCTGCTGGCAAATTTACTTCTCGGTCGAAAAGATAATCACGCAGTCCGCATTCCCGAAATTGTCTGTGTACTCCCAGAAACGTTCTGTAATTGGGAATGCGCCTATCGGGAAACCGGTGTCGGTATTCAATAACTGCTTGACGTGCACTACCGTTACAGTAGCTATACACAAAATGCATGTCCGCATACTCTTGAGAAGAAAATCGGTAAGGCATTTTGAATAAAGAAAACGTGTCCAATCACTAATAAGCTGTTATATGAACTGAAACGTAATGTAATCCTTTATTAAAAAATGCAATGTTAACAGTCATGTGAACATTTGTTTATTGTATGATATTCATGGTTCAGCACTTACGAAATAAGTAAGAACCTTCTTTATCATAAATCAATTTCCAGTACTCTTTTTTGTAGATCTCCAAGAAATTACTGTATGCACTACGACACGTGTTTATTTATTTTAGGATAACATTTTATTAAGCGACGTTAACAATCACAGGCCTGTTATTGAATCGTATAACTTTTTTTAAATAAAATCAGTTTGTATTGACTTTAGGATTACTTTTTTTTTCATGATCTGACAATCACATTCATAGATCTGTAACTTTGAAACAAATAAAAATGGATATACAAGTTTTGCGTTTTTGTTACTTGAAATAAAGTCTACTTGACACTCCTAAAATTTGAACATAACGATACGGGACAGCTTGTATATATATATATATATATATATATATATATATAAGGTAAACCTAATCAGTCGGCGATCAAAGGTCTGGCTATTACTTCAAAGTGTATATATTTAAAACAATCCTACATGTTTCGGCAATGATGCCTTTGTCAAGGATATAAAAAGTATAAAAATATATAAATTATAATAATATAATATTATAATATTTTTATATTTTTTATATCCTTGACAAAGGCATCATTGCCGAAACATGTAGGATTGTTTTAAATATATACACTTTGAAGTAATAGCCAGACCTTTGATCGCCGACTGATTAGGTTTACCTTATCATACCAAGGTCACGAATATACTATATATATATATTTGTGTGAAAATATCTTTCCAGACATACACACAAGTGTTTCATCTTACTATAGAACCATCAGTACATGCTTGCTGGAATGATTACTGTTCGGATATATTAAGGATATACATTTTATTACATTATTTATATTTGTTACAATTAGTTTATATTTACTTTGTCATTGCCGCAATAAATTATTCATACATTTAGAATTAGAAATATATTTAATACTTTGGAAAAACCTAGAGAAAACCATTACTATCATTTGTAAAGCAATTGTTCTTTATCTCTGTTTGTAAATGTATTTAATTAATATTTTCCATTGTCAAAGGATTAGGTAAATATCACAATTGTAAAGTACTTTTTTTTTCGTATTTTCCTCTGCTATTACAAGTAAAATTACCTGTACATTTATTGCTGTACCTTTGTTGTATAGGTATCTTATTATCATATGTTTATAGATTAGTTGCTAACCAAATTAAGCGTGGAGTTTTCCGGTTTAAGCTGCAATATGTTTCGTAATTTTTATAACTTTTAATTTCTCTTTAAAAACCCCAAGTGAACCTAACGAAGTTTTGGAGCTGTTCAGGAACTGTTAAAGTGAAAGACTTAACAGCATCTGTTACAGCTTTAACAGCGTGTAAACTGCCTCTGAACAGCTATACCCATATGTGATATCACATCCGAAATGAACTTGAAAGGCGAAAATAAAGCACCATACGAAACTACATGTGATTTTGTTCTAGAAACCCCATTTGGAAACACCTTTTGAAAAATCGTGTCAATAATCTTATTGGCCGTAAAAACGGTTTTTCCGTTCTTCAGAGCACACTCATCAGAATAAATCCATTGTTTTGTGTTATTGTCTCTGGAGTATAGTCCTGTATCTAGGTTTCATCTACGGTGATATATCCATGACAAAATTCTCTTGGATTTAGTTTGAATTTAGTCATATAGTCACTTCGAAATTGTAACAGAGTTCGCATTTCCTCAGCACCCATTTTGCAGATAGCTTTTCCATATTTAAATGTTGCAAATGATGCAAAATATTGTGAAACTATTAAGTTGAGATATTTACGGCGTTAACTATCGTTATTTTTCGGATTATTTCACACGTTAGTTGGATGAATTGATCCTGAGAAGGGTTCTTTTTGGGACTACCTTCACCTTCTTCATGTTGTCCTTCTTCTGTAGCAGATTTCGGGTCTTATAGAAGCTATAGTTCGATAAAGATTGTGTCATTTGTTAGTTTATATTTTTATAAAACAAATAATAATTAATAACATGTTTTAAACACAAGAAAGCTTTTAAATGTAATTAATATCTAATAATGTTGCATATTATACTGCGAGATCAAAAATTATATTGATAAAGAATAGCAATGGAATGTAAAACGTCCGTCTCAATTTATATCATTCTTTTGAGATAATTCTGATTAAATTACAGGTTAACTGTCATACTGACATTTGACTGACAAAATTTGTAAATATATGTTTATCTAAAATGATTTACATGTTTGAATTATATTTTATTAAAAATTAATAAACAAATTACAATAAATGTTCGAAATGGCGCCCGCCTTGTTCGATGCACACGTTTACGCGCCTTTTCATGCTATCAAAAGCATTTTGCAACATTTGTGGCGCATATTTCAATAATCTTTTGTTGTAGTTCTTGCAAATTATGTAAAGGAGTTCTGAAAATCCTATTTTTGCAGTAAAGGAACACAAAATAGTCCATAATAGTCAAGCCAGGTGACCTCGGAGGAAACTCAATTTGCGTATGCAAACTTATAAGTCGATCAACCAAAAACTCACGGAGAAAGGCTATAGTTTCTCGTGTCGTATGTGCTGTTGCACCGTCATGTTGGAAATAGCCATTATGAAGTTCATCGTCGTGTAGTTGTTGAACAAATTCAGTCAAAATGTTATTTCTGTATCTCTCTGCATTGATGGTGAAATTGAAAAAATCGGCCCAATTATCCTTCTACGGGAGACTGCAATCCAAACACCAATAAAGATTCAATAAAAAAATGCGGTTTATTAGTGTTTCACATTCGCATATTTCGAGATTTTCTTTTATTCCGAAAGATGAAACCTTGCCTCATCGGAAAAAAATGTTAAGTTTAGCAGGTTGTTATTCATTAAATTGTTGACGAACCATTGGCAGTACGCAAGACGTCTGGGGTGGTCTGTTGGCAAAAGAGCTTGATATGATTGTATCTTCAATGGATGTATGTTCAATTTCTCCTTTACAATGGTTCGGCATGTTCCATATGAAACTCCAATTTCTTGGGACAGGCGTCTCAAAGATTTTGTGGGGTTCTGTTCCATACGATTACAAACGTCAATAATTACTTCTTCTGTACGAATAGTACAGTTTATGAGTTACAGATCCAGTTTCGCGAAATACTCCAACACTATGTGCAAGTGCAAGGCACATATAAAAATCTTGCTCTAGTACTGCGAAATTTTGGAAGTGTTCACTAAAATTATCCAAACATAACCACTTATTGTATTCCAAAATTCCATTAACTAGCACATCTGTTCTAAAATGCGCTTCAATCATGAAAGTTTTGTGTGCTGTGGTGTAAACCATAATTGAAAAATTACTAGATGTCAGAGAGAAAATATACTGACAAATATTAATGTCAGTATGACATTAAATGATATAACTTAAGACAGACGTTTTACATTCCATGGCGAACCTTTATAAATATAATTTTTGATCTTGTGGTATTATTTCAATTAATTTTTGTTATCTTTATGGTGTATTTATAATTGCATTTGTTAATTTTTCATTTTTAAATTTCAGGTTTGCAGTATGAACCTAAAGAATCAAGTAAGAACCACTTATTTTCTGTGCAACCGGCATACGCGGGGTGCGCATGGCAAGGCCCTGTTAGTCCTAGAACTACTATGATGAGTACTACGGGGGCAGGTGTGACGAGCCCGGGTCAAACGGGGGCCCGTACGCCGACTGCCCCCAAGCGTCCTGTGCGTAGGGGTGGCAAACCGCCTCCGGATCGACCGCAAAGAGCCCTATTTTGTCTGCACCTGAAGAACCCCGTTAGAAAATTATGTATTGATGTTGTGGAATGGAAGTATCCTTTTTATATAGATTTTAGTTACGAAGTTAGTTTGCAGCAAAGGTAATTGATGCCTCAATTCGAAAGAGTGAATATTTAAATGCATAAATAACTTCTATTTCGTCTTCTGTAATGAAACGATTTAAAAAATGAATAATTTTTATTCCATTCTATTAGCAGTAGTTCCGTTTCCTCCTTCTAAAAGCATTGGGCATCCAGTTCTAGAAATTTCTCGAGAGACATTGAAGAGGTTAGATTGTCAAGCGTCCTTTTCCTCTCCGGTTTTCTGATCTTCCATTTGCGTTTTAAAATAAATTTATGTGAATTTTGGCTGCAGGTTATTCCATTCCTTGTTCTGCGCCAATACAAGCGTACCGTATCGTTATGTTCAAATTATAGGAGTGTAAAGTAGACTTAATTTCAAGTAACAAAAACGCAAAACTTGTATATCCATTTTTATTTGTTTCAAAGTTACAGATTTATGAATGTGTTTGTCAGATCATGAAAAAAAAAATGTAATCCTAAAGTCAATACAAACTGATTTTATTTAAAAAAAGTTATACGATTCAATAACAGGCCTGTGATTGTTAACGTCGCATAATAAAATGTTATCCTAAAATAAATAAACACGTGTCGTAGTACATACAATAATTTCTTGGAGATCTACAAAAAAGAGAACTGGAAATTGATATATGATAAAGAAGGTTCTTAGAGATTTTCGTCTCAAGAGTATGCGGACATGCATTTTGTGTATGGCTACTGTAACGGCAGTGCACGTCAAGCAGTTATTGAATACCGACATCGGTTTCCCGATAGGCGCATTCCTCATTACAGAACGTTTCTGGAAGTACACAGACAATTTCGGGAATGCGGACTGCGTGATTATCTTTTCGACCGAGGAGTAAATTTGCCAGTAGACTTAGAAGAAGAAGCAGTAGCTCTTGTTACAAGGGATCGAACTCTCACTGTACGTCGAATCGCTAGACAACTAGGAGCGCCACGAACGACAGTTTGGCGAATTTTAAAACGTGAGGACTTATATCCATATCACTATCGCAAGGGACATGGTTTGCTTGAGGCAGACCACTATCCTCGTCTAGTTTATTTTACCTGGATATTAAGACAGTAACGGCTTCATTTTAATTTCTGCAGAACAGTCCCCTGGACAGATGAATCTACGTTCATGAGAAGTGGTGTTACAAACTTGAGAAACCTGCACAGGTGGGCATCAGAAAATCCCAAGGCTATACGCCTATATAAATTTCAACATGAATTTTCTATTAACGTTTTGGCGGCCCTAATCGATGACTTGTTGATTGGTCCTGTCGTTCTTCCTCGGAGGTTAAATGCGGACAATTATCTTCAATTTCTTATTGACGAACTGCCAGGTCTTTTAGAGGATGTCCCAGTGAATGTTCGGCGAGACATACGGTTTCACATGGATAGGGCACCACCACATTTCGGAATTGCTGTCCGAAATTGGGTTAACGTCAATTATCCAAGATGGATTGGTCGAGGTGGTCCTGTTGCATGGCCACCCAGATCACCCGATCTTAATCTCCTTGACTTTTATTTATGGGGGTACATGAAAAATTTAGTCTACGCGCAAGTTTCGAACGCAAGAGACGAGTTGTTGGATCGTATTCACCTGGCTGCCGAGCAAATCCGACAAAACAAGTATGAAATTCGGATAAGTACTTCTTCTGTTGGCTTACGGGCACATTTTGTTCATGGTCTGACAATCACATTCATAGATCTGTAACTTTGAAACAAATAGAAATGGATATACAAGTTTTGCGTTTTTGTTACTTGAAATGAAGTCTACTTTACACTCCTAAAATTTGAACATAACGATACGAGACACCTTGTATATTTAATTCATTTCACTGTTTATTTTCTCCTTTGTTTCAGCGTTATTTTCTTCCAGGTCGCTTTAGGTTACCTTCTGCTTCACAAATCCATAATGTAATAGTCCAAGCCTTGTTTGGGGATATCGGATTTATTTTTTTCTCATTATGTGGACTATCCTCTTCAATTTTCTTTGGTTGATTATTATATCGATTCGCTCTCTGTTGGTAATGCTTCACAGATAGATCACTGAAAATTCTACTTAGGCAATAGATACCAAACCAGTAACAATTAACAAATTTCCACTTGGTCCAATAAGAAGTCGTGAAGTGTAAATATGTTCCAGAATTATGGAATTATACTGAAAATTTTTTCAAACATTACTGATTGCAACAATGTTGATCATCCAAATTGAATCTACCTTTCTTTAACTTCGCAAGTAATCCTTGAACGTTACATATAACGATTTAAAACATTCTCCACCGTCTTGCGATGCCTAATCTCCACTGGTCCCTGTCTTGTCATAAGTTGTTTTTTAACTCTCACTTTGATCTCCTTGGCGATTCCTTCCCTCCAAGTTCTTCTAGGCTTGCCTCTCCTGCGCTTTCCTTGTGGAGTTTATTCCATCACTAGCTTGGGTAGTCGTTCACCTGTCCATCAGTGGCGGCTCTTGATGACGTACGATGTGCGCTGCTGCACGGATGAGACTACTTCGAACTATTTCGGAAGATTTCGGTACGGTTACTTGCTTCTCTGTATATATGAAAGCTTAAACGAAGCAGTCTCATCCGTGCAGCAGCGCACATCGTACGTCATCAAGAGCCGCCACTGCTGTCCATACCATTGAAGTTGTTTCGTTCTGATGTCGTTTACTATGGTATGCTTGATTCCCACAATTACTCTTATTCTCTCAGTTCAGACGGTTTCCCTTCTAGATCTACCTGCAAGTTTTCTCCAGAAGTCGATATCTGTTACCAGCAAAGTTTTTACTGCTTTATCTTTAAGTGGCTAGACTTTATAACTATAAGTTGCTACGGTCTTAACAATTGTTTTCGTGTTAGTTCCAAATTATTTCCTTTTGAAAGATTTTTATCGTGTACATTACCTTACGCCATAGAATTATGATCAAAATCATGAGATTACTTCCTTTTTTTTTAGTAATAACTAGATTTGAAGTGCTCTTTATAACACTTTATTTTAGCCTTTCCTTTTCCACTAAACCATTTTTAAAGTCTACGACAGTTCAAGTTCAATGTTAAGGTTATAAATTGATCACGCCAAATTAACATGAGTTTAAGTAATATGAAATTTTGAAGGAATGTATCAACCACTTGTAAAGGTTACATGCTAATTTTAGAATTTAAATTTGTTTTCCTCATACACTTTCTTCGCATCTTGAAGGTAGACTACGATATCTCGATCCGGGTTCAGGCGGAGGGAATGGATGTGATAAGAATTGTACAAATAGCCTATGCAAATATCCAAAGTCTTTTTCTTGGTATTCTTATTCAGATTGTGTACATATAATTCAACGGTATTAGCTCTTATCGTCAATTGAAGGACCGTTAGATAAAAGTAGATTTCCTGGTCTAGACTCCTTTTCCATATTTATTTAATCTCTTATCGTATTGACGAAAGCTAAGAAATACGAAAGTTGTATCTACGCCTGAAGCTTTTGTATAAATATTTTCCGTTAACTTCTCTGTCCAATGTTAGTTCATGAATAGTATACACAAGTAAAATAGAATAACTTTTATTTTATACTGTCCTGGTATTTTAGTATTAATAAAAAAATTCGATAATAATCTTAATTGAAACTGTAACAGAATGAAATAGGACAGGAATTATTTAAATAAATTAAATAGAATGCAATAAAAAAATCATAGAATTAATTCATATATATATATATATATATATATATATATATATATACAGGATGTCCTTCAAATAAAGAGACAACGTTTGAAAAATGGGAAGATGTAATTAAATAGAATATAAATTCAAAATATTACACACACACGCTACACCGTATATTTACATCCGTAACAGCTGTCGATGTTATAAAAAGTGTAACATTGTTGTATGCTAAGGTCAATAACCTCAATATATTTACGTACGAAATCAGCTATTTATACATTCAAGTGAATTACTAAAAATTTAGCTTGGGAATTTTTTAAAAGAAGATGTAACATGAGGCATTTCATGTCCAATTTGGTAACAATCTACCATTAGTCGTAGACGTAGAACTGATATCGAACGTACACATGTAACGATCGACAACTGACTGAATCGAAGACGATACTTAAAGCGAGAACGACAATAACAAAACTAATCTTTTTGTTATTGTCGGTCAACTCTAAGATATTGTCCCCGATACTCTTTATGATATAGTCGATCGCACATTGGCGTGACAAATAAGTTTTAAATATCTTTGTCATTTTTTTTCTCGCTTACGAGGGAATTTTGGGAAAATATTTTGGATTTGTATTTTATATAATTACATCTTTCCATTTTCCATGCGCTGTCACCTTATTTCAAGGACACCCGGTATATATATATATATATAGTAAACTTAATAAGTCGGCGATTAAAGGTCTGGTTTATTACTTCAAAGTATATATATTTAAAACAACCCTACATGTTTCGGCAATGATGCCTTTGTCAAGGATATAAAAAATATAAATGACATATATATATATATATTTATATATATATATATATATATATATATATATATATATATATATACATGTGTATATATATATTTATATATATATATATATATATATTTATATATATATATATATATATATATATTAAAATAATAAGCTTTTTTTTTTGGTTCAGCGACCTTTATTGAAATTAAATTTATTTAACTAACGACGTTTCGACTTTTTTGTATATAATTAAGTCTTTTTCAAGTGATTTAGAACTAAAAAAAAATTACAAACGAAAGGTAAGAATTATATTTACATTATATGAATGAATTAAAATTAAAATAATGATTAGAGTAAAGAAAGTTAAAATTTAAAATTTAAAGGATACAAAACTCACCAATTTATTTCGTGTTAAAACACATGCCCAGTGCAATATGCATGGTAGAAACATGTCGACCCTTCACTACAGGGTCCGAACAGCGTACCTCGGAATCTTAAGTGTAACTAAATGTCTTGTTATAGAAATGAAATTTTTTTATATTATTTCGTTTTTAAAATTTGTTTGGTCAGGCCATATGTTTGGGAAAATACAGTGTGTTTACGATGGGAAAAAAAGAAACAAATTTTTTGTTGTTTTTGTGTGGGTGGGGTTGAATTTTTGAAATTTTTGATGGAGTCCATCAAATAGGACTCCATCAAAAATTTCACAGACTTACCATTAACAGATTTTCTTGAAGCAATAGAATTAACTTTAACTTCCACATATTTTCAATTCGAGTCCATCCATGGAGTCCATCAAATGGGACTCCAACAAAAATTTCACAGACTTACCATTAACAGATTTTCTTGAAGCAATCGAATTAACTTTAACTTCCACATATTTTCAATTCGACAATAAATATTTCAAACAAATAGATGGACTAGCAATGGGAGCACCTATATCGAGCGTAGTAGCCCAATTAGTATTAGAACACATCGAAGAAAATGTTATTAAATCCCTAAAAATCAAACCAACTTTTTTCAAAAGATATGTCGATGACTGCATAATGATGTTACCAAAAAAGGAAATAAGTAATGTACAAAATAGCTTCAACAACTTCCATCCAAATATAAACTTTACCATTGAAATTGAAAAAAACAACTCCATAAACTACTTAGACTTAACACTAATAAAAACAAACAAAATGGTACACTAAACCAATCACATCCGGCAGATACGTAAACTTTTATTCAAACCAACCCTTATCCCAAAAAAAATGTTGTAACGGCGTTAGTGGACAGGGCTTTAAATCTCACCAATCCAGTTTTCAGACCAACAGTACTGAATAAAGTAAAAACTATTTTAACAGAAAACAATTATCCACCACAATTTATACAAAACATTATAAAACTGAGACGTAATAAAATATATAACAAAACTAAGTGCCAAAATATAAATAAAACAACCAATGAATTAACATATATCCCTACACCCTATATAACTGGATTATCCGAAAAACTAAACAATATAGTTAAACCATTTAATTTTAAAATAGCACATCAAAGCGGAAAAAATCTAAAATTCCTACACACAAAACTAAAAGACTCGACACCAACACTTAAACAATCACATACAATATATAACATACCCTGCAAAGACTGTGACAAAGTATACATAGGCCAAACAAAACAGTTACTACAGGAAAGATTAAAAGGACACAAATACGCAAAAAATCAGACAGCTTTAAAAAAACACCAGATAACATTAAAACACAATTTTGATTTTGAAAATACAAAAATAATAACGAAGCAAGAGAATACAAAGGCTAGGGAGGTATTAGAAATGATTCACATTTTCAAAAATAACAAAACAATCAACGACCGAAACGAGATTGATGTACTTTCAAAACTGTATTATCCGCTCATTAAACAATAGAAGACAACCCCACCCACAAAAAAACAAAAAAATTTATTTATTTTTTTCCCATTGTAAACACACTGTATTTTCCCAAACACATGGCCTGGCCAAACAAATTTTAAAAACGAAATAATATAAAAAAAATTCATTTCTATAACAAGACATTTAGTTACACTTAAGATTCCGAGATACGCTGTTCGGACCCTGTAGTGAAGGGTCGACATGTTTCCGACCATGCATATTGCACTGGGCATGTGTTTTAACACGAAATAAATTGGTGAGTTTTGTATCCTTTAAATTTTAAATTTTAACTTTCTTTACTCTAATCATTATTTTAATTTTAATTCATTCATATAATGTAAATATAATTCTTACCTTTCGTTTGTAATTTTCTTTTAGTTCTAAATCACTTGAAAAAGACTTAATTATATACAAAAAAGTCGAAACGTCGTTAGTTAAATAAATTGAATTTCAATAAAGGTCGCTAAACCAAAAAAAACCCTTATTATTTTAATATTATGCACACGGCCAATAAAATAAATAAGAAATAAATTTTAATTCTTATTAACACTATATATATATATATATATATATATATATATATATATATATATATATATAAATATAATATCTTCGTGACCTTGGTATGATAAGGTAAACTTAATAAGTCGGCGATTAAAGGTCTGGTTCATTACTTCAAAGTATATATATTTAAAATAACTCTACATGTTTCGGCAATGATGATACAAAATATAAATATTTATATTTTGTATTCCCTTGACAAAGGCATCATTGCCGAAACATGTAGGGTTGTTTTAAATATATATACTTTGAAGTAATGAACCAGACCTTTAATCGCTGACTTATTAAGTTTACCTTATATATATATATATATATATATATATATATATATATATATATATATATATATATATTCAATGCTTATAAGAAACTCTAGGGTTTCTTATTTATTTTATTGGCCGTATAATTAAATTATCTTGTTATGGGTATTATCATATTAAATAATTTGCAAAAACAAACAATTATTTCGAACATACGCATTTTAAATATGTTTTCATTTTTACTAAAATTACCGTATTTTTTCGTACGGTATTGGGATTCGGACCGTAATTACCGTATGGATACCGTAATTATTGTACGTCAGGCAAGCATGCTATAGATATTCGTTTGAATTAGTGTAAATTATATGTTCATTGGTTTCTAATAAAGCAAATTACGTTTATATTTAATAGTTTTAATTGTTTTTTCAATAGTTTAATGCATCACTTAATTTTTCTTTTATGTTTTAGATATATATTTTAAGAAATTATTTGTCTGTACAATATTTTCCTTAATATTTTAATAGGCCATTTGAATATCTGATTTTGTTAACAATTTTTGCGAACTGTGTTGCCTTAGCAGTCTACACTCCATTTCCCAACGGCGATTCCAATAATACAAATGCAATTTTGGTAATAATTCACATATATTAATATCACATATAATTTTTCACAATTAACTTAAAATCATCCTATAGCTTTGCACTTAAACTTACTTTAAATACTCTCTTCCCTGTCTATTTTATAAATATAAACAGGAGGACATTTACAACGTTTGATAGACAAGTCATAAGAAAGCATTTGGTTTTACTTAATTTTATTCGTTATTCAATCAACTATCAGCATAAATCTGTAGTGCTATAGAGGCTTTATGTACATAATTCCGAATTTATGCCATCTAGAGTTGTTAAAATAGAATATTTGCAGTATATATTGTGAATATATTTAGTTTTATATTTGGTGAATGTTATCAAGTGTTAATCTTAAATTCAAATTGGTGACAAGAAGATAGTTCTATTAACTGAGGACGGTGTCCCTGTGTTAACAAAGAAAACATATTTTTCTGTAGTTTTTTTCCAACTTTAACCATCCAAGGAATATAATTTGTCGAGTCTCTGCTTTGGTGATGACTTTCTTTTGCATTTTGATTCATATAATGCAATTATACATATTGGAAAGCTGGCATACAGTTTAATTCTGAGGATCATTTCAAATAATTTCCATTAATTATACCATACCATATCCACAGAGAGTATGAAATTTAATCGACAAAATAATGCGAGCATGATTTGACGGAAGAGTTTAAAATGAAACATTTGAATTATGACAACAATTTTTAATATTTCTCAATATATTCCCCTTCAACATTAATGCACTTAGCATCAAGGTCGTTAAAATACTCATGAATTTCTTTACAGCGAGAAATAGTTTGAGTTTTGTGAATAAGTGGTAGCCAGAACCGATGAATTGTTTGGTTGAGACACAATTTGAAATCGTGATTCATCCAGTTTTTCCCGAATAATGCAACCGGTGTATAATGGTGTATTGTCATGATGGAATATAAATTTTTTTCGAACCATTTCGGGTCTTCGATAATGGCAACTTTCACTTTGTCTAAAAGGGCAACGTAATATATCGCGTTGGTAGTTTGGACCTATGCGAGATAGTCGATAAGTATCGCCTTCGAATCCCAAAATATCGTGGCTATTAGCTTTCCAAACGAAGCAAACGTCTTGGCCTTCTTTGGCAGAAGACTACCACGATGTCCCCACCGCTGAGATTGCCGTTTCGATTCTAGCACATAGTAATGAAATCAAATTTCATGGGCCGTAACAGAGGGACGCAAAAAATCTATTGGGTTGATGTTAAATAGCTTCAAATCGTCGTTGGACATTCGCGCTCTTACACATTTTTGATCTGGATTCAGTAAACGCAACATCTACAAAGCAGAGACCTTTGTCATGCTTAATTCAACATGCAAAATGCGTTGAAAACGCTCAGAAGACATACCCATAGTCTTGGCAATCACGTAATATAATCCGAAATTGATGGGGACTGTGGCTTGTAATCTGAAACAGAAATAAGAAAAACACCCTAGCCACAATCTATATCAATAAATACTATTTACGTATTTCGGCAACTAAGTCGCCATCTTCAGTAGACTAACCTTAAAACTGAAAAAATGTTAAACGTAGCGTTTTTGGCTAAGGCAAACCTTAGAAGATATGCTCTTCACCAAATCGCCAGTGGGATAACACTAAATTCCTAACATCGAAATAACACTTATATACTACTTAAACCTAGCGTGAAATTTAGGGAACCGTGAAGCGTGAATACATGAAGCGTAAAAAATAATGCTATTGTCACAATAAGGCATACAAACTGGACTGAGGGATTGGTCCATTGTCAGAATTCATTAATTTATTCTTATTTCTATATATATAAATACTTTCATAACTATCTAATTCTCTATAATTATTAACAGTTTTAATCAACCTAAGGTTATTTGCCGGCACAGAATGACCTGTGTCCCAAATATGTCGGGCAACGCTAGATTTTTCGGGTCTGTTGAATCTAAAGTGGGAAATATGTTCCTTGTAACGAGTTGAAATTGAACGTCTAGTTTGGCAGATATATTTTTGGCTGCAATCGTTACAATTTATTTCATATATACCAGATTTATGTTCTACCTCAATTTTGTCCTTGGTGTTACCTAAAAGTGATTTTAATGAGTTACATGATTTAAACGCTATTCGAAGAGAATGGTTTTTGAAGATAGCGTTCAGATTTCTAGAGGCTGAATGGTACGGTAAACAAACAAATTTCTCACCTAGGTCTCTTTGAGGTAGTAAGCTCGTGGTATCATAAATAAGAAACATAGGCTTAGGAAATGGTTAATACCAAAAACGAACGCTACGTTTAAAATTTTTTCAGTTTTTAAGGTTATTCTACTAAAGATGGCAACGAAGTCCTGAGTTATTTTTTATCTAAACTGTGTAATACTTGTCAATTAAATTATATTATAGGTTTGTTTTTGCAGGCGTTTTGAAACGGTTTGAAAATCATTTTATAATCACTTTTATACGCATGCGTCAATTACAATCGTTTCCAAACTATCCCCAATTTTATCGTTGCTAAAACGAATTTCAAATTCGTGGCAGCTAGTGACATCTACCATACAAATAGTAGAATTTCAGAATTTTCAAATCTACCACATACTTCTTGAGCAACATGTCTGCTTACGCGAAAATGTTCTATGAATTCATTATCTTTGTATTGAGGAATAATTATTTCAAAATAATTCTCATTCCTTATTTTAATTTTATCTTGAAATTGTATTTCTTCTTCACTGGTAAACTCGCACTCAGTACTACTATTGTCACTAGTGCATAAACTAAATAAATCTGACATTCTTTTCATATCTACACAAAACAGTCAAACAACGAGCGCGATGGAGATTTAGAAAACATTCAGTGAGAATCACAACGATGTCTACACATTTCTCCATTTTCCGTGCATAAAAATGAAACGCGCATGCGTCTGCTATTCGGTTTTACGAAAATACCCAACCATTCCAACCGATTGAAAATCATTTCACAACGATTTAAAAACTGCAAAAACGACAAATGTTTTATCAGTCTTTGATTTTATTTCTCTGTCCGAACGCTTTTTCTTCAATGCGCACACTCCTGATACTTCAAATGATTTCAAACGCCTGCAAAAACAAACCTTATATATCTTACATAACCTCAACGCTTAAATAAGCGTTATCAGCGAGATATTCAAAATTAAAATATAGACTATCAAATGACTATAAATTTGATTAAACCGCGATACCGAACGGACCTCATAGACAGTGATATAAACCTTTGAGCGGGTTTAGTTATTATAGCATCTACCTTGGATTTTCCATTTTATTGAATATTTGATTCATCATCTAACTCTTTGGGTCGTTGGGCTGTTTTTATAGTATTATTGGTTGCCTGATGTGTTGGTTCATATATCATTATACATGTTTGCTTTAAATTTGTGTTTGTGGTTGGGTTTCGTGTTACAATTCCTGATAAATTCCACGATAATTTATGGAATGATATCTTCAGCATAGATATACTTTGGTGGTGCATGAGGAAATACTTTTTTAGCAGATTCTATTAGTTTCAAATCTTCCAAACTCTACGCAAGTAGACTGGAAGTTACTGTAGTGTAGAATTTGTTTTAAAGTGCATAAGTAGTAGTTGAAGCTTGATTACTCGATTCTTCGTAGTCAAAAATACTTAAATTGTAAAAAAATTGATAATGTTCACCCCAAATTCACGATCTACACAAAACATTATTTACGATGGTTTTGTAACTTGTATTATATATTTGTTATAGTTCTTACTTGAAATCCTTTTTTCTGAAGTGAGTGTTTTATATAATATGTTAGTTGTGAATCAAATCCCTCTATTTTCTTTTCATTCATTTGCTATGTGCCATGTCTCATTTGAATATTTCATATGCCTTACTAGCTGTGGGTATGCCTCATGAATGTAGATGTTACAATGTTATTATTGTGTTTTTGTCAGAATCATAATTTTTCTTGCATAATTCTTTATTACATGTATAAAGATGGTTTAGGTGTTCAAATTATCTGGTACATTGATGTCATTACTGTTATTTATTAAAGTATTTTTAAGAAGAAAGATGTTTTGTTGTACGTAGTTTGTGCCATGAATTCCTGACCTATCTAGTATAGAAAAGACACACAGAAATAACAATTTATTACGTTTCAATTTGACTTTGACTTCAATGAATTTATTATAATGTTTAATAAGCATTTCGGTCACCTTTACACATCACAGTGCTTTCCTCATGGTGTTTTTGTCAATAATTTGGAATAAGTGAAGTAATATCTACGACTTTGTGGTCAGAACACAAAGCTGGTACGTCAAAAAAAATGTTTGTACTAAAGTTGTAGATCTCGGTTTCCGGGTTGGAACCGCGTCGAGTTAGGCGTAATTGCCAACGTTTCGTCCACTGTTTCAAGGGACATCTTCAGGGCTGTACGTAGATGTTCGTCGTTTCGCAGTAGCTTGAAGAATGCTGACAGAGACCGGCACAACATATATATAGGGGGGACCGGGTCAGATGGTGGCCTGCTATTGGCTGGGGACAATGAGCCAATGGCATGCGTCGTAGGGCGTGCTAATTCTTAGTAGAGTTCAGTAGATTTTCCCACGTTGGATGTAACGTATAGCCATCGTCTCTATTGAGATTGCGGGGATGTTTGTAAATTTCAATAGATTCACGGATTTTCCTAGGGAAATAATGCGATTCACGGGACAGAAGCTTGACATCTTTGAATAGAATTTGATGACCGGAGTTGAGTTTGTGTTCTGCCAGCGCTGAACCGGCTATATGTAACAGTCTAGTACAATGTTCGTGTTCGGACACACGCACACCGACTGGCTGCTTAGTTTCGCCAATGTACACACTGCCACAGGAACACGGAATGCGATACACTCCTTGTGCTTGGAGCGGAGATATTTTGTCTTTAACCGAGGGTAAGAGGTCCGAAACTTTAAAATGGGGTCTGAAGACAGTTTTGATTTTATTTCTATTTCTATTACATACAGTTTTCTTCTGATTTATTCCATCATCCTCTGGACAACAACAGGATCAATTTTTCGCATTTTTTTAAACTTGTGTAATTGGCCTTCATTTGCAGCTACCCATCTATTTTCATACACTTTTCTGGCCAATATTGGCCAAAATTCCTCTGTTGATTGATTCTGAGGTATTGTCTAGTATAGGAACAAAGTTGATGTTGTTTGCATTATAGCAGTCTCTAGTAATTCGAACATAATGACATCAAGCTAAATCAGGCCAAAACATCATATCATTATTGCTGTGATGTGTATTTAAAAACTGAAGCAGTTTAGAAAGCAATCTTTAAATATAAAGTTGTGCAGTTAAAGCTTCTTCTCGAACATGACCAATGTACGGCTCTGAAATAAAGCAGCCTTAGAAATGGCACGCCACACATGGATTTACCTTCGAATTTGACATTGTCTGGTGTGGTTTCTATGTCGCCTCTGAATGGGACAAAGTGAAATATTTCTCATCATCCGTTACAATCAGTTTATTGACAAAACTGATGCGCCTTTGTGCCCGACAACACCCAGTATTCCTTCAAATTGAGTTGCGGTATATTTTGGTGCTTTCCTTCATTCGAAACGCCGAATCTTCAACCTATTTTTCGCTGTGAAACTCCAACTCTGTCATTAACAACTTCAAGCATTCTTTATTCCCTCACTTGACTCAAAATTCTTGGTCGACCACTTTTAGGGAAATTAACGCAAGGTATTCTATCTTCACATTCCATGGTTTGATAAATATCTTGTACACGATAAATGGCAACAATATCACTCTTGGGCATTTGCTCAACTAGATTGTAAATTCCTTTACGAATATCTAGCTTATAAGACATTTTGCTGATCCAGATCACAAAAACTAAACTGTCATAATTAAAACAAGTTAATTGTGACATATGACTTCCAGCGACAACTTAACCAAACCTCATTTGGTACAACTACAAATCATCTAAAATTTTTCCGAAAACTTTAAGTGTTAATAAAGTTGTTTTTAACTTACGATTAGGAACAGAAGCAGAGTCAGAAAGAATTTCTCACTGTCTCTCCTGTGCTGTGCTATATTCAACATGCAGCTGGTCTCCCGCAAAAGGAGTGAATTTCTTTGGTGAGCTGAACTCCTTGACACACCACTGCATCGATTCTGACTTGCCTCCACAAGATGTCAAAAATTGTTTGCAAGTCTGCACCAGAATTTGGAATTGGAATTAGATTTTGCATCATCTTCAAAACATGTTTCCCCTATTTAAAATCTTTTTGCGTAACCTTTCACAGTAGTAGAAAAAGCAGAGAATTCACCATAAATATTATCCAAACCGTGTTTTTTTATTAAAAATTTAATCACCACTGTATACTGACTGCTGTGATAGCTAGCAACAGTAAAACTATCACATTTAAAATTTTTTCCAACCACGTACTTATATTTTAATATGTTGTTTCGTGTTTAAACATGTTAGACCGGGAATATGTGGCATATCCTACGTATGTCTGGAGTGTTTCATTTATGTGTCTTTCAATTATTTTTATTATTAATGATATGCTATCATGCATTTGCTTTTGTTGTAGTGTCCTCATTGTCATTGTCACATGATGACATATTTGTTATAATTATTACTTATTATTACAAGGCATGTCCAGAAACTAGGTTCTGTTCAAGTTCTGTGTTTTATTTGTTGATAAATAAGCATTGAATGTTAATTGTTAGTAAAAGAATATTGTTACATTGCATTAAAATGAGTGAAATTTCAACCAATTACGAAGTATGTTGATCATTTACAAAATTACTTGAAAAATGTATATATTCTAAGTGAAGATGCTAAGAATGTATATAAGTCTAAAAGCCGGATTATATGCAAAAAAAAACTAAAAATATGCGCATAAATTTGCAGATGTTTTAGCCTAAATATGCACTTCCTTATGAAAAATATGCAGGTAAAAAAATACGAGGAATGTTAGAAAATAGAATACTGTGGAAAAAACTATTCTATTATGTTTACTGCAAGTTTATTTAGAACATTTTACAACATAATTAACTATAAAAATAATTTACAATCACAGATTTCTGAATTTTCAAGAGAAAAATTGTGACGCTTGTCTGAAAAGGTTCGTTCTACGTCGACGCTTGTTATAGGAGCATATTTCAAATTAGAAATATCATCTATTGTCAACACAATATTTTCTACTGAATCACCACACAAGATTTTAGCAATGTCCTTTAGCTTTTTAAAACCCTCAATTTTTCCTATTACACTTAAAAATTTTTCATACACGGACTGTCCCACTCCTCCTTTAACATCAAAACATAACTTCTCAAATTTGTTTATTATTTCAACGCTCTCGATTAGCGACATAAATTGTTTTTCCAACTGCAATATAGAAGTGGAAATAAATCTGTAATTGGCTTTAATAAACGCCAACTGTTGAGATATTTCTTTACTCGAATACACCTTTTGTGCGTCTATCACAAATTGTGCATCCCTATCAAGATCCATAATAACTGTCTTTATTCCTCCATAATGATTTGCATGAAAAATAGGAGCCTCCAAACACGTTAATGATAATAAATATATGTCTTTAATCGGTGATTATAGAAAGTTAGAAGCTGGTGAACAAATGGCGAATTCTTTTTAGTTTTGGAACTGTTTTGTACACAATACTCGTACAGATCATTCAGTAATCATTGAGGACCACCATCTGGGTTCGCTAAGAGTAACGAGACCGGCAACTATATAACAAAAATTTGTCGTAGTAAAATGGAAGATCATTACGTCATTCTCTAATAATTCGGCAGTCAATTGAAGATGGCACTGTACAACGAGGACGCATTCACCCGCCAAAATTTAAATTTGCTTTTGTAGTTTATTGTCATATTTATTTTTTATGTTCAGCACGCGAAACCCTGGCTAGGTGGATGAGCCGAGAGTAGCTCTGAACCTACCGAACTTCTCGCTTTTCCACGACACTGTAACCGGACTAGGAATGGTGGTTTCTAGTAATCACAATGACTTGAAATTCAATCGAAATTGAACCGACGTGTTTAAGGAACTTGTTTAATGTAAATGTAATTTTCAATATTTTGAAAATATATGTTTTTTTTATATTTATTGCTAAACTTTGACATATTTTTTGGATATGCCTCGTAAGAAATTGCTAATAATAATAGATACTCGACGAAAATATGGCAAAATAATTAAATCTGAAATCAATTGTGATAATGAATAATAGATTATTGCTTTCGATACTATCGCCTTGAAGAAAGAAGCTTATAATTCTTAAAATATTAAATTTAGTAACTTAATTTAGTAAATTTAGTAGTTTATAGTAATAATATACTTAAGTGACATGGAAAAGTGGACACCCAATATTTATAATTTAATTTTAACAAATTTTCGTATATATAAATGTTATTAGTGTTATTAATAGGGCTGCCCATTCTCGATTACAACCCAGTAGCGTCGGTTATTGGGTAAAGTTACAAAGCATTACGACTGCTAAGTTAAAAGGTATTGTCGTGAATAGTGTACAGGCGAACATGCAGGTAGAGCGCCCACAACCGTCACTACGAAACTGTTAAAAAGGTCCATGATCTCGTCCTGCAAGATCGACGCGTGACTATTAGACAAATAGTTGAAGATCCTAGTCCCTAATTCCATGTGGTATATAATATAATTACAGCCGAATTGAACATGAAAATTGTCTGCAAATTGGGTACCATGAATGTTAACAGATGCACACAAGCAAACCCGAAAAGCATTTGCAGTCGTCTTTTAACGCGGTATAGATAGAAAATTTTCTTTGTGACAATGAATGAGTCTTGGATGTAGAGATCAAAATACAGAGTAAGGAGTGGACACATCGCGATTCACCACCGCCGAAAAGATTCAAGATGTTAGCAGAGAAGGTCATGCTATACGGATTTTGGAATGCTTAAGGCGTAATTATAGTAGATTTCCTGCGAAAGGGGGCCACGATTACAGGTGGTTATTTCGCCAATTTAATTCACAAATTACGTGACTTCATGAAAGGAAAGGTCGGGGGAAGTTACGCAAAGGTGTTTACTTGCGTGGTAAACGAATTCCGTCAGATAGTGATGTGATATGTGCGGGAAATCAGTGGTTTGCAGGGGTTGAACAATGCTAGAAAATCGATGCGAAAAATGTGGTAACCTTGATGGTAACTATGGTAAAAAATAAAAGTATGTGTATTTAAATCCTGTCCTTCAGGTCTTTACCCCGTGCCAAGAGTGCGAAGAAATTCAATTTTTCACAAACTGCGAGTTTAATACAGGGTGCGGCAAAATAACCTCCCTATTTTTTGACGTAAATAAAAAAAGCATTTTTCCAGATAAAACAATTTTATTTTTACCAACTTATTCTTTAACACGGGAATTTTTTTTTACTTGGTTTTGAAAATAATATCTGACAAATGGTGGCCGTGTCTGTTGATACACTGCTGCAAGCGAACATTGAAGCACTCGTGGACTCTCTCAAGCATCGCTTGAGGTATGTGATGAATTTCCTCGCGAATTGCTTCTTTCAGGTCTAGCAGGTTTCCGGGACGATGTTTGAACAATGCTGTCTGGTGGAAGACTTTCCAAGATGAGTTGACATGCTTCCGTGCGACTCTGGCAATCACGTTGTGACAGTTCTTGCACAACAACCATCTTGTAAGGATGGAAATGAAGATCCGTGTGTAGGATTCGACGAACACTACGGTCAGACATTCGAAGGGCGGCTGCATGTTTACGAGCTGATCTTTTAGGAGACTGCAAAACTGATTGTCTAACCGCATTGATGTTTTCAGGTGTACGGGCACTACGAGGTCTTCCACCCCGCTTTTTAACAACAGAACCAGTCTCTCTAAAGTTTTTTACCCACAACAAAATAGACTTTCTGTCCGGTACCGACTCACGCGGAGGAATTTGAAATCGCGTTCGAAAAGCACGCTGTGCCGTGACAACCCACTCATTGTTGCGAATGAACGCTTCGACCGCATAAGTTCTGTGCTCGTTCATCCACGCCATGATGGCGACTGGTGCCTACGTGTCGAATGCAACGTAAACTTCCCACTCTCCTGCGTCGACTGATGCTATCCCCACTACTCTAAGTGTCTCCAGTTACTTACTACCGAGCATCGAAAATAGGGAGGTTATTTTGCCGCACCCTGTATAACGCGAATTGTGGAATTGCTAGAGGTAAGATTACCTTTCTGGAATATTGGCACTAGAATGAATAGAAGTCAATACAATGTATAATTTAATAAAGGCCCAAGACAAAGATTAAGAGACATAGGACGCCGTTGAAGAATGACAGAGTGTCAAGATTGCAGCGTTAACTGTCTGTCTTTAAAAGACCGGCTTTTTCCAGCGCGATTGCAAATAAATTCTTTGCAGAAAATTGTAGACGCTATCATTGATTTAGAATTATTCTCAGGAAAGCTGCCCAAATGCTGGTATCATAATGAAACGTGTAGTTTTATAGATTCACTACAAGGACCATACAGGTCTAATTGTAAAATCGTTGTAATAATCAAGATATCGTTACGTACATTGACACCTTCTTCGGATCGTCGGATAAAATCTTTTAGTCTTTACTCCAATCGCCCTTCTTTAGTGGTACATCTCACTCCCGAGTATCGACGTATCTAACTCTAGTGGCACAGAGAGCGATTACAATGGAACGAAAAATATAAAAGGCATGGAGTTCTTAGTGATGAATTCCGCTTTTGTTTAGATATGCATGGGGGTGGGGCGAAATTATATGATAAATGGAGTGATCTACAATATGCTACGCAAAGGAATATTCTTCGTACAATTGGGGTTATCGTAAATGGAACTTTTATTAGAAGTAACATGTCCATCCAGTGTTACATCTAAAGATTTTGCAAAGGCAGTTCAAAATCCAATTTATCAACATTATAATGTCCAACTACATATAGAAAGAACAACACTAGCCTACTTTGAGCATAATCAAAACAATAACTTGCCACGACCATCAAAATCTTTGGATTACCTACCCTATATGTTTGCCAAAAATTACCGAAATAAAGTAATATATACTGGGAGTTCATTTTTGTATGAAACATAGTATATTTAAATTCAGAGACCAAATATCTGTGGAATTTTATAAATTTGATTTCAGATAAACACTTCTAGAGTAACATGCTATTTAATATTTTTTATAACAAATTACAGGAAAAGATCGAATATATATTTTTAGTAATTTTCACGATTGAGTGTATCATGAAGATAATTGCATATGGTTTTATGATGCATCAAGGTGCTTATTTGAGGAATGGATGGAATTTGTTAGATTTTACAATCGTAGCTATAGGGTAATATACTTTTTATTTCACTTGTATTTATTAATTTGCAATATATTACTTTTTAGTATGATAAGTACAGTGTTAACCAATCTTGCGAAAGACAGTTTTGATGTTAAAGCCCTAAGAGCGTTTAGGGTACTTAGACCATTAAGACTTGTATCAGGGGTACCCAGTAAGTAAATATAATAATATTTTTCAGCAATCAGAAGTTTTAATAAAACATATTTACAGGTTTACAAGTCGTTTTAAACTCGATTCTTCGAGCCATGGTGCCTTTACTTCACATTGCTCTGTTAGTATTGTTTGTTATTATTATTTACGCTATCATTGGTTTAGAATTATTCTCAGGAAAGCTGCACAAATCCTGCTATCATAATGAAACGGGTAATTTTATATATTCATTACAATGACCACACGGGTCTAACTGTAAAATCGTTGTAATAATCGAGATTTCGTCACTTATACTGGCATCTTCTTTACAATCTGCTATTAGACAAAGATTCTAATAACAGATTCCGAAGAGACTGACAATATTAACATCGAAATTTCAATTATTATAACATAGAAGAAGTATTATGCGATACAGTCGTCATTTTTATTTCCAGGTGATGTTATGAAAGACCCTCATCCATGTGATGATAAAGATGGTTTCAATTGTTCAGAAATAGGCGAAAATTATGTGTGTCAGGGTGAATGGATTGGTCCAAATTTTGGAATTACAAATTTTGATAATTTTGGATTATCCATGTTAACCGTTTTTCAATGTATTACATTAGAAGGTTGGACTGAAGTGTTATATAACGTAAGTTAGAAAATATGTCCGTGACATAGAGATTATTGCAGAACCTACTATGGGCCCCACTTCTTTTTAGTCAATTTTGACTGAAATACAATAACATAGGTCTACAGTGATCTTGATGTTTGAAAGCTGTTTGCTAATTTGTATATGTTTGGGGGCCCTTATTCCAAAAAACGCCATATTTTTGCTCTATCACGTAAAATTTTTTTATAGCGCTCTATATCTTAAAAATGTTAATTTATTAATATACATACCTATGACAAGAATTTGTTTGTTCCATGTTAGGCATGATTTTTAAATAAATTGATTTTTATGAAATTAAATGTGATTTGGCAACACTGGTTAATATTAGATTTCTCAGCAAAGCAACAGAGTCGGCGCAGAAGCGTCAATACAACGTTGAAACCTGCTTATGTGCAATTTGGTTATGTTAGTCGTCGTGCTACTGTGTCCGCGCGCTTGTTGTCTTCGTTGTTGCGTATTTTAAGTGTTCTAGAACGTATAAATATGGAAAGAAGGCATTGTGTGAACAATCCGAATAACTTTTGTTATATCTGTGGTAGTTATGTCGTAGTAAAGCAGAGGCAAACTATAACTTCGTTTGTGAAAAATGTATACCACGCTTATTATGGTGTAAAAGTTGGTGACCAAGACAAGTCCTAGGCTCCTCATACTGTTTGTTCCGTTTGCGTTGAAGCATTAAGAAACTGGCAAAAAGGTAGGAAGAAATGTTTAAGCTTTGGTGTTCCTATGGTATGGCGAGAGCCTAGAAATCACAGTGATGATTGTTATTTTTGTTCGTGTAATGTTCAAGGATTCAACAGAAAAAATAAGAAACAAATTGTGTATCCCAATCTTGACTCTGCTATTCGACCAGTTTCTCATGGACCAGATGTACCGATACCTACCGCCCCAAAAGCACTAGAAAACGTCATATCGTCAAAATCAGAGGAATCTAATTGCGACCCAGATGACTCAGATTTGACACCAGATTTCAGAGAGCCCGAAGTGTTTAACCAGAGCGAACTAAATGATTTAATTAGAGATTTGCACCTTCCAAAGGATGCATCCGAATTGTTAGCCTCCCGACTTCGTGAGAAATATTTACTGGCACCTGGCGTCACATCAAGCTTTTACCGGGATCGCGAAAAAGAGTTATGTCAATATTTTACTCAAGACGGACCGCTAGTGTATTACAACAATATTCCTGACTTAATTTCAAAATTAGGAAATGTGCCGTATGTAAAAGAAGAATGGCGCCTGTTTATTGACTCAAGTAAGCGTAGTTTAAAAGGCGTTTTATTGCACAATGGTAACGAGCTGGCCTCGGTTCCCGTTGCCAATTCGGTACATTTAATGGAAACGTATGAAAATTTTGAACTTCTTTTAAAGAAAATAAACTACCAACAACATCAGTGGATGCTTTGTGGTGACCTTAAAGTGCTGTGCATTCTACTAGGACAACAAGGAGGTTATACAAAATTTCCATGCTTTATTTGTGAGTGGGATAGTCGAGCAAGGGATAGACATTGGACTCAAATAGAATGGCCCTCTAGAACAAGCCTTACACCTGGTAGCAAAAATGTATTAAGAGATAGCTTGGTTGACCCCAAAAAAGTTTTACTGCCTCCTCTCCATATCAAACTTGGCTTGATGAAGCAGTTTGTTAAAGCCCTAGACAAAAATGGACAGTGTTTTAAATATTTGTGCGAGACATTTCCAGCCTTATCCGATGCCAAGTTAAAAGAAGGTATTTTTGTTGGGCCGCAGATAAGAACATTATGCAAAGGCAAGGATTTTCAAAACACAATGACCAATGTCGAGAAAAACGCCTGGGTTTCATTTAAAGAAGTAATTGATAAGTTTCAACACTTTCATCGTCTAGGTTGTAATATGAGTTTGAAAGTGCATTTCCTGTTTTCACACTTGAACTATTTTCCTGAAAATCTTGGAGCAGTTAGCGAAGAACAGGGAGAGAGGTTTCACCAAGACATTAAGGAAATGGAACGGCGATACCAAGGCAGATGGAGCATAACGATGATGGCGGACTACTGCTGGATGTTAAAACGGGATATGCCCTTAAAAACATACAACCGAATGTCCGGACAACGCAGCTTTCTGGCAAAAAGACAAAGATTTCACTTAAAAAAGACTGAGTAAAGTATTTTTTCCACTTTTTGAACTTGTATTCCACCTTTTTACTCAATAAACAAATAATTTTTTTTTAGAAATATCGTTTTTTTTCATTTAATATTTGCAAAAAAACCTTGCGTGATACAAATAAATGCATAGAATTTTTGAAATCAGCCTACCAAAATTATATAAAATCAGTTTTCAAAATTAAAAACATCTGTCAAAAAGTTTAATTTTGTAGACCTGTGTAATTAATTTAAATTTTGGAACTGTATATGTCAAGTATATGAGAATGATTTGACAGAAAGCGAGACTTTATTATCGTTTGTTTATGAAAAAAATCGATATTATTTTCGAGTAGGCCGTGCTAGTTTTACGTGGCAGTTCTCTGCCAAATAAGACCAAGACGTTTCCTTTAGCTAAAAAGGTAATGACAATATTTTTGGATTCAAAGGAGATACTTCTTATCGACCATCTCGCAAAGGACCAAACTATCAACGTAACGTATTACGTTCCCCTTCTAGACAAAGTGAAAGTTGTCATTAAAAACAAAAGACCCGCAATAACTCAAAAAAAATCCTATTCCACCGTGAAAATACACTGTCGCATTATTTTGGAAAATCTGGATGAGTTACGATTCCAAGCTATGCCCTAACCACCCTAGCCTCTTTAGACTTGCATTTATTCTCAAAACTCAAGCTGTTTCTCGTCGGAAGAAGATTCAAGATAGACGAGAAAGCTTATAATGAGACTCCAACACCGCTGGTCCAAGTACATTTAAGGTTGAAGGGGAATATGTTGAAAATTTTTAATCGTCGAAGTAATTATAGTGTTTTATTTTAAGTCTCGCCTTCTGTCAAATTATCTTCGTATATATGAAATAGTAGTTTGTTGTGTATACGATATCTGAATCCTTCTTCTCAAGCGACTCTTAAACCTCGAATATATTGCGATCGAATGTTATATATTATATGTTCTTAACACATTAATTTGTCTAACTTTTATTCCATGTGTTGTCTGTTGCGAGAAATCCAAATGATCCCTCCTCTCTATATTTATTATATATTATGTCTCTTTTGGATTTCTTCTTTGTTTTTGTTGCTTGATATTGAATTTTTCTGATAACTTCCTTCTATGTCTGATTATACTTCTGCAATTATTAAAGCCTTCATTTGTTCAATTAATTCAATCTTTTGCCATGGTTTTCCAAATCTCTCGAGATTTCTCAAATAGAACTTGAACTGGACATTATCATTAATAGGTTAAGCAATTTGGGCGCGTTCACTACAGATCCTGGAGATCGCCCAACTTGAAGTACAGGTAATTTGGGATACGCTACTATAAGATGACAAGTAACTGGAAAGAGCTTCTATCAAACATTTATTATTTATTACTTATTTATATCACCAAATATCTATGCAACAATTGAAGCTTTTATATTACATTGTACATAACAACAGTATAAATAAATTCAAATCCAAATTAAATTTTAGATTCAAGATGCACTGGGTAGAACGTGGCAGTGGTTGTATTTTGTATCTATGGTTATCTTCGGTGCGTTTTTCGTCATGAACCTTATCCTTGGTGTACTCAGCGGGTTTGTATTTTATATTTGTATATCAATATATTAATTAGACATCAAATTCTAATAATTTTAGTGAGTTTTCCAAGGAAAGAGAGAAAGCTAAGGCGCGTGGCGATTTTCACAAGTTAAGAGAAAAACAGCAAATCGAAGAAGACCTGAAAGGTTATCTAGATTGGATAACACAAGCTGAGGATATTGAACCTGAAGGGGATGAACAAATGAATCAAGATACAAAAATAAAGCTTGCCAACGAAATGGAATCCACGGATAAATTAGGTGAAGAAATAGAAATGCAACCAGGGTCTTGGTCCTGGTTTAAAAAGCGAAAAAAGGAATTCGAAAGGGTTAATAGGCGAATGAGAAGAGCCTGCAGGAAAGCAGTAAAATCTCAAACATTTTACTGGCTGATAATTATATTAGTATTCTTAAATACTGCCGTTTTATCAACGGAACATTATAATCAACCCTATTGGTTAGATGATTTTCAAGGTAACACCATTGTATATAGTTATTTAATTTTTACAAACAATTATTAAATTTCAGAATATACAAACATATTCTTTATAGCTCTATTTACATTGGAAATGTTACTGAAAATGTACAGTTTGGGTTTTCAGGTATTTACTACTCCAATCTATAATTTTATCTGGAATATCGACCTACTAATCTATTTCATTTTTAGGGATATTTCGTATCGTTATTTAATCGTTTTGATTGTTTTGTTGTTATTGGAAGTATTACCGAAACGATATTAACTCAGACCAAAATAATGCCACCGTTAGGCGTGTCCGTTTTACGTTGTGTTAGGTTATTGCGTGTTTTTAAAGTAACTAAGTAAGTATTTATTTCCGAAAAAATGTATATTAATCTTAGACCATCTAACACACCATCAAAAAAGTTTATTGTACACCCTTTATTCAAAATAGTCTTCATATAAATGGATACAATGACCCACGTGTTTGACTAAACTTTAAACATCAAACTCTTTTATCTAAACTGAATTCCTTTGATTTTACTCCATTTGTAATTTCTCTTTTAAGATCATATTTGGAGAATCGTGTTTCATACGCCCATTACAATGGATATCGTTCTAATGAATTTGTTGCCATGTCGGGTATTCCATAAGGTTCAAATCTGGGCCCACTTTTGTTTGTTCTATTCACCAACGACATTTTATCGAAGATTTATTATACGATTTTGGCTTTTGAGGATGATATTAAAAATCTATCCCGAAATCTATACTATTGATGACGGTCAAAGTTTGCAGAGGAATCTAGATTTTATTGGAAGTTACTTTTGACTCACGATTTACGCCCAATAGTCTACATTAGGCGGGCTCCAGCTTCTTTGTTCCAATTCCTTAGTTCCCTAATGCGTGTGTCTAAATCAAGGATGCACAGACTTATAGGGAACAGGGGCCACTCGGGAAAATTATAAGCCAAGAACGGGCCACTACAAAGAATACTTATTATCACAAATATTTTTATTTTTAAATAGTATGAATTACTACAAATGATAAAAATAAAAGAACATTCAAAAATGTTTATTGTAATTATGTAATCGTAATGTAATATAATCATTACAATGTAATATTTCATGTTTTATTATTTTGATGCATGACAATGCATTGACCTAACAATTTTGTTTATGTTTGGCTCCACATTACTTGTCGCTATAGTAAAATTGCTTCCAGATTTTCACTTGCCAGACGGTTTCGATTTTTTGTTTTGTTAAGTTTCATCACTGAAAACGTTTGCTCACAAATATACGTCGATCCAAATAAGCTTGTGCATTTCAATGCATTTATTCGCAACTCTTTATAAGCGGTTTTGTCAACGCAACGGCAAAAGTTGAGTAAATTACCTTCATTAAACTTGTTTCGTATATTATCATCATTTTGCATGTCTATCAATTCCAGCTGTAGTGATTCCGGTGCATTTTCGGATGAAATGTTGAAAGGATTGCTGAAAATGTCTAATAGAGGTTTAGCTTTTTTGAAGTATAGAAAACGATCATGAAAAGCTTGTATTAAAATATCAATTTTTTCAACATAAGCGAAATTGACATCAGTTTTATTGAATTTCTCAATAATTTTTTTGTAGTTCGGAAAATGGCTGTTATTGGCTGAATTGATTTGTGTCCTGAAAAGTCTCAATTTGCATTGAAAGGACGAAACATGAGAGTATAACTGCGAAATCAATTGATCTTTGCCTTAGAGTCGCGTATTTAAGACATTCAAGTGATTTGTGATGTCTACAAGTGACGCTAAGTCACACAGCCAATCAGGGTTGTCGAGTTCGAGACGTCCTTTTTCTTTTCCGCCAGAAATATTTTGATTTCTTCAATCAAGTTTAGAAACCACTCTAGTGACAACCCACGACTTAGCCACCTTAATTCAGTGTAAAACAGGAGATCACCATATTCGCTTACAATATCCTCCAGAAATTGTGTGAATTGTCGGTGATTGAGACCTCGTGATTTTATAAAGTTTACAGTAGGTACTACAACTTTCATCACATTTTCAAATCCCAATAATTTTGAACAGAGGGCCTCTTGATGTATAATGCAATGAAACTGCATTAATTCCTTGGTATCTGTTTTTAGTTTGTAAATACTCTTTTAACATAGTTATTATCCCAGATTTACTTCCAACCATTGAAGGTGTTCCGTCAGTCGTAATTCCAGATAATTTCGTTAAATTCAAATCCATTATAGAACATTTTTCCAGAAGAGCTTTGAGCATGTCACTCCCCTTGGTTTGACTTGTCAAAGAACTCATACTAATCAGTTCTTCACTCACTTCAAAATTTTGCGTTTCACCTCGTAAAAATATTAAGAGTTGAGCAGTGGAACTTATATCTGTAGATTCGTCGAGTGGTATAGAAAAATACTCAAAACTTTTCAATTTCGTAGCTAATTGCTCTTCTATACTAGTTGCTAATGTGGTAAGTCTTCTTTGAACAGTCATCCGATTTAGTTGAATTTTTTCAAACCTTTTTGCATCTTTCGGACACATTTTTTTTGCGGCGATATCTAAACACTGCTTAACAAACTCACCATCTTTAAAATGCCGACAAGTTTTCGCTATTATTCGAGATATTTCAAAGCTAACTTCAGTAGCTGTTTCAGCATCTTGAATTGGTTTTGTAAACATAGCTTGCTGGCCTATTAGTTCCCTTTGTAAACTGGAAATTTTTTGCGTTCGATTTTCGCCGGTTAATTTGGTAAAAGTATGATGCTGGGTTTCATAATGCCTTTTCACATTATATTCCTTCAGAATAGAAACACTACTCTTGCATATTAAACAGACACTTTTGTTATGCGATGAAATAAAAAAGTATTTTTCAGTCCAAATATCTTGAAACTGTCGATTTTCATCTTCAACCTTACGACTACGTTTTTTACTGGGGCCTGGTTTATCCATATCAAAATTGATATTATATTGATACGTAGGTAGATGCCAAGTTCGAACGACGAAATATTTATTCTTCGCAGATTACAATTCAAACAATATAACGTTCGCTTGTCCGTAGTTAAAACTTAACTGCCCCGATAGCGGGCGATGCGTTGTATTTATACGAGTTACCTAACATCGAGAACCTACCACATTGTTCGGGGATAATAACGACGTGTTTCGCGAATCTTCGAGTAATCTGGTTGGTTCGACGGATTTCTAGTCTCGTAACAATATGCTTGGAACGACGAGGAGTATACCTGTCCTACGTAGTAAACCTGAACAAGAAAGTAGTAGGTACTTAAAGATACATATCTTACTAACATTTACAAAAGTTAGAATAAAATAAAAAGTTAAGAAATATTGATTTGAATGGATTTTTACCTACTTTTGTAGTTTTTCGAACAATTTTTAAAATTCGTTGGCGGGCCGCATAAATATCGACAGTGGACCGCATGCGGCCCGCGGGCCGCGGTATGTGAATCGCTGTTCTAAATGCTTTGGAGGTCCTAATTTCTCAAGTCTCTCTATTTCGTTTATGTCATGAGCAAGCTCGAATATACTGATATTGTATGGTACCTCATTTCTTGTTACTGGATTGGGTTCATAGAAAATTTTTGAGGTACTTATCTTACAAAATCGATGGATTTTTGTGAAAAGATAAAAGAATTGTAAAATTTTTCATATAAAAATAGATAATCTACGAATAATATTCATCTTTAATATGCCGTTAAAATGAAAATTTCAAAAATATTAACATGTTTTCTTTTCAGATACTGGCGATCTCTGTCAAATTTAGTTGCGTCCTTGTTAAACTCTATACAATCAATTGCATCGTTATTACTTCTATTGTTTTTATTCATCGTTATATTCGCCCTTCTTGGTATGCAAGTATTTGGAGGGAGATTTAGTTTCAATACAAAACAAGATAAACCTAGAGCAAATTTTGATAGTTTTTGGCAAAGTTTATTAACTGTTTTCCAGGTTCGTAATTATTTAATTAAATTATTTATAAATTCTTAAAGGTTTTGTGTTCTAGATATTAACCGGCGAAGATTGGAACGCTGTTATGTATGATGGTATTAGGGCCTATGGAGGTGTACATTGCTTTGGAGCTCTTGCTTGTATATATTTTATAATACTCTTTATTTGCGGTAATTGTATCCTTTCTTTACAATAACATTCCATTTTCCCCAAAAAAATCGTACATATTTGTTACTTATGAAAAAATAGACATCCTCTTAAATGTCTTCTTGGCTATTGCTGTCGATAATTTGGCTGATGCAGAATCGCTAACAACTATTGAAAAGGAGGAAGCCGAAAATCAAAACAAGTCGAAAAGCCCAACACCTATTAGAGATGGGGAGGAAATTGACATGGAGGAAAGAAGTTTAGAGGAAGACATGGAAGATGGTGCATACAATTCAGAAAGGTATTGAATTTTAATGTATTTCTAAAATAAAGCTCTCGGTGATACTCAAATTGCTTCTATTTACTAACTTAGTAATGTACTAGAATCTGTGAAACTGTTCCACTTAGACGTAAAGCTCTCGATCAAGTTTATGAAAAACTCCATCTGTATGGCATCAAATAACACGTTTTCATCCTAGATATGCTCTTGTTAAGTAAATAGATTGCAAATAATTTAGGCCTAATCCAGGCGCGGCTCGTGATGACGTTTTTGGGGGTGCATGTACAATTATGCTAGTGCTTCGTGTATTCTCGTGTACTAACTGTAGCGTTTTCTTAGTAAACACCAAAAACACACGAGGCACTCGCATCATTGTAAAGGTGTTTTTTATAGAGGTATAGAATTTTGAAATGGAATAAACCAAAGATGAATTTTTTAAATAGATATGAAATTTACTTTATTCGAAAGATAATCTTCTGGCATTATAATTTAAATATGACTTCTGGCATATGACCGCCACGGCTGGCTCGGACGTAGTCTAATCTGGAGGTCCAATTTTCGATGACTTTTTCCAATATTTGTGGCCGTATATCGGCAATAACGCGGCGAATGTTGTCCTCCAAGTGGTCAATCGTTTCGGGCTTATCGGCGTAGACTAGCGACTTCACATATCCCCACAGAAAATAGTCTAGCGGCGTTAAATCACACGATCTTGGAGGCCAATTCACGGGTCCGAAACGAGAAACTATGCGGTTACCAAACGTTTCCTTCAATAAATCAATTGTGGCACGAGCTGTGTGACATGTTGCGCCGTCTTGTTGAAACCTCCTGCACATCATGGTTGTTCAATTGATGAACGAAAAAGTCAGTAATCATGGCTCTATAGCGGTCACCATTGGACTGTAACGTTCTGACCAGCATCGTTTTTAAAGAAGTACGGACCAATGATTCCACCAGCCCTTAAAGCACACCAAACAGTCAGTTTTTCTGGATGTAACGGTGTCTCAACATACACTTGAGGATTACCATCACTCCAAATACGGCAGTTTTGTTTATTTACGTATCCATTCAAACAAAAGTGAGCTTCATGGCTAAACAAAATTCGCTTATGAAAATCGGGATCAACGGCAATCTTGTTTTGGGCCCATTCTCCGAATCTACGCCTTGCTAGGTAATCGTGTGGCTTCAATTCTTGCACGAGTTGGATTTTGTAAGCACGCAAACCAAGATCTTTCCGCAAAATCTTCCATAAAGTGGATGGACACATATCCAATTCCTCTGCACGATGGCGGATAGACTGATTCGGGTCTTCCTCTACGCTACGCTCTACAGCAGCAATGACTTCTTCTGTACGCACTGTACGACGTCTCTGTGGATGCGTATTATCATTTAGAGTAAACGTGGTGCGAAAACGTTCCATAGTTAATCGAATTAATTGCTGTGATGGACGATTATGTTGATCGTAAAATGGACGTAGTGCGCGATACGTATTTCGAACAGAACCATGATTTTCAAAATAAATTTGCACAATTTGGAAGCGTTGTTCAGGCGTCAGTCTATTCATGTTGAAATGCCAAACCAAACTAAACATAAATCACTTGACGGCTGACAAAATGGCCGCCACTTAAAAAAGTGTTGCCAAGTTAAAGTTTTATACCTCTATAAAAAAACACCCGTGCACTCCCAAATACGTCATCACGAGCCGCGCCTGGCTAATCTTGTCCAATTCGCGTAATATCTGGTGTCCCTCCAGGCAGTCCATCTTGCTCCGTTTCTATTACTACTTCACTGCATTAGTAATGACAAATTCTATTCATTTACAGCAATTTTCTTACTGATGCGAATAATTTTAAACGTATTAAGATATAGACGCTGGAATGGAATGCGACTTGATGTAACATAACCTACATAAACTCGTCATTTAACATCACGATAACAATATAAACCTTAACACCATAAAATATTGCGTAATTACTTTCTAGAAAAGTTCTTTTCTTCTTATCTTTAACTACTTAGGCAATGCGACATTACAAAGTCTGGATTAAATAATCAATCTCGTAGTTGTATTCAGTAACCTTTAAAACTTCAAATCCATAAATGGATTTCATAATTTGGCTTTATTTTTTTTCAATTCCATGATGAATTAGAGTACGAGCCCCGTCCCGTTTCAATTGGCACGTCTAAAATTTTTAGTAAGTAACATTTTAGAAGAAGAAATCCTGTTCATAAATAAGTTAAAAGTTTTTTATTTTTCATCAAGCCTTTTTGCCAACAATTACAAACTAGTTTACAACTTATTTCGAAAAAAAAAATCAATAATAATAATAATTATATATAAATAAACTTCAGACGAACAACCTTTGACAAACATTAACGAAACTTTACCATTGCGTTACATCGCCTTTAGCTTTGATAACGGCATGGATTCTCCTGGGCATTGTATTTACAAGTTCTTGGCAATCTTGTGCCGTGAATCCATGCCATATTTCTCGAAGCCTGGTTTTCAATTCTCCCACTGATCTTGCAGGAGCTGCGCGCAAGGCCTTTTTCATTTGATGCCGTAGAGTCTCTATGGGCGATAGGCCAGGGCTGCTTGAGACCCATTTAACAATTGTCCTTAAACCATTTTAATGCTGTTTTTGACGTATGACACGCAGCCCCGTCCTGCTGGAATATAAAATCATCCCCCGAATTCAAAATTTCTTCCATCGTGGGTAACAAACATTCCTTAAGAATGGTTAAATATTTATCGGTATTGACAATACCATCTATAAAATATAACCGCCCAACAACTTTTGCCGACATCGACCCCCACACCATAACGGATGCCGGAAATTTTATTTTTCGTTTCAGACAATCTGGATGAAATGTCTCATGTCTTTCACGGAGGACTCGACTCCGACTGTCACCTATACAGACTTCAAATCGAGACTCATCACTCCTATGTATTTTGTTCCACTGTTCAAGTCCCAATTACTATGGTCTCTGGCCCATTTCAATCTATTTTTCTTTTGTGTTGAGGTCAATAAAGGTTTTTCTTTGGCCTAGAGAAAAAGATATTTAACAAAACAAAATTAGTATTTCAAAAGTGTCACCTTGTACGACCCAAATCCAAGTTTCTTAGCTTCTCTGTGACATGTGGATCTTGATACACGTCTTCTACAGCATCACTCCATAGTACACTCAACTGACCATAATTAGCACGCCTATTTTGTTATATTATTCGTTTCAAAGCTCTTCTGTCGTTATCAGTGAGTTTGCTTTACTTTGTATTACGGGGTTTTGGGGTCACTGAACTGTTTTTCTTGTAAAATTTTATTATATTTCTAACACTGTACCTTGATATATCCAACAATTTTCCAATTTCAGAATATGAATTCCCTTCATTCGATAGTTTTACAATTATTGACCTAATTTCTTCATCAATTGCTTTACCTCTTGCCATTGTTTATTTAAGTACAATAACTACAGCGTATAATAATAATATTTACTGCCCACAATATAACCTAACGATATTAATGGAAGTTTTGACATATCTTTCATAGCTACCTCGATTTTTAAAAATTTTTATGTGTTAAGAATACATGAACAAATCAGACACAAATGGTTAACTGGTGAATTTTGTTTTTATCTAATATATTTTATTTGAAGTACATATTTAACATATATTTTCCAACGTTTAAGAGTGGTATCCTTTTATTTTTCAGTTAAAAAAATTGATAGTAACCGTTTTTCAAACATGTTTTGAATAAAATTTAAAATTTTAGTAGGTGTGCCAATTGAAACGGGACGGGGCTCGTAGTCCTTGAACACTACTGGGCCATTTAGTCACTTTAGAAGATTACGTATCGGAGTAGAATTGAGTCTTCTAGGCCAGTGGCTTCAAAATTTTTCTAAAGCATTATCTCCTTTTGGCAAGTGACTTTCCCCTGTCTCTTACCGTTTACAGTTTCGTGCATAATATCGACTGCACAACGTAATGACTGGGAACATCTTTGTTACCTGTGGAATTCCTCACTAATTAGCGCATTTTCTATGTTCGTGTTTCCGGAATTTTGACACCTTAGTCGACAAAGTGCTGGTTGATCCTGAAACCTTCTAAAAATTCAGTTTGGCTTTATATAATCAGTAAAGTCATCATTTCTAACTTGTACGTTGTGTTATTCCTTTTAAAAAGATCATTAGAACCATTTACCTCTTAATATACCAAGAATAAAAAGAGTAATAGATTATATAATGATGAATAGGACTGGCGAATTTGCGCCAACAGCCGAAAGGGTGAACATAGTGACCATGAAATCTCTGGGATCTAGTCATTTGTTTGCCCCTAAGATTTGTTATCAATTAATTCGTAATTGTTTTGACTGTCTTCATCTGTTAGCATACTTAAGTGCCCGTGTTCAGAATTTCAACTTTCGCTCGCTTAAAGAATTTTATACAACCTAGCTTAGAATATACCCATACCTCGCCTAGCGGCCTAAATACGTTCCGAAAAAGTTGGCCGTAAAGCCAAAAGCCGTTTAACGAATCAATTATTTTCATACAAATCATACAAATTCAATCAGATCGGTTCCAATTAAAAAAAAATATTTAAAGGGTTTAGTTCATCAGGCATTTTATTCTTTTCATTTTCTATAAAAATACATACTTACTTAAAAATACACAACAAATAAGAATACATACATAAAATGAACACAAAAAAGAAAAACAAAAGAAACTCACATACAAAAATTATAAAATGTTCGGAAGCTTTTTTAATCTGATTAAATGCTGCCGTCGTCAATTTCCGTTGTTGTTGAATGACTTCGCCCTCCTTTCTGCTTCTTTTTGCAACGTTTTGTAACATCTAATGGCTGAGTTTACGTCTCGAGATACTTTATCGCTGCGTTCTTCGTCGGGATCATTTTGAAGAAGGATGTTCATTCCCTTCTCGAAATAAGAAAGCGCATTCGTCAAGGTTTTTGCTGTTAGCTGCCTGGATACAGCAGTCTCTGGCTCCTAATCAAGAGTTTGTTCGGTTACTAGTTGGATCAGCTCCTCATTTGAAAGAGGTTCTCTGTCAGCATCGAGCGAGTCAATCAAATCACCTTCGTCTAAATCTTCAAAACCAAGATCTTTTGCTAAGCTCAATATGTTTCGTTGAACTTCAGAAAGAGAATTAACTTCAGACTCATTAGATTTTATGCATTCTGGCCATATTTGTTTCCAAACATGGTTCATTGTGGTTGATTGCAAGTCTTTTCATGATTCGCTAATGTTGTACACGGCATCTTTGATGTTGTAGTTTTTCCAAAATTGTTTTATCGAAGATTCACCATCGGTTTGCTGAATAAGTTTACGAACAGTTCTGCGTAAATAATTAAAGTTAAAAGTTACAATAGCACCCTGATCCATTGGCTGGATCAGAGCTGTTGTAGTTTTGGGACGGTACTCAATCTCCACATCTTCTAATAATTCTGGTAAATTAACCGGGTGCCCTGGAGCATTATCCAAAATAAACAATGTCTTGTTCTTCATGTTCTTTTCCTCTAAATATTTTTTTACTTCTGGCCAAAAGTTATTTTTAAACAAGTCCTCGAAAAGAATCTTCATCCAACCTTTCTTATTGGATTTCCAAATGACAGGCAATTGTTTCTTGTTTAGACCTTTAAAACACCTTGGATTTTCTGAATGATATACTAACAGTGGTTTCAGCTTAAAATCCCCTGCAGTATTTGCACCAAGAAGCAAAGTTACTCGTTCTTTAGAGACCTTATATCCAGATGCAGACTTTTCAGATTTTGAAATAAAAGTTCTTTCAGGCATTCGCTTCCAATAGAGTTTCGTCTACATTAAAAACTTGTTCTGGTTGGTATCCACCTCTTTCTATAACTTTTTCAAAGTGTTGAGATATTCTTTGCCTGCGTTATCATCGGCACTAACTTTTTCGCGTTTCATTTTTAAATTATGCAAATTGTGGCGATTTTTGAATTTTTCAAGCCAACCTCGGCTTGCTTCGAATTTTTCATCTTTCGCATGTTCATCATTATCCTCTCTCTATTTTTGGCCTTTTCTTGGATAGTCGTCTGGCTCATTGGCAGCCTTCGTTCATTATTGTCTTCAATCCACATAACTAATAATTTTTCCATTTTTTCCATAACACTGCTTCTTTGGCGAGTTAATTTTGAAACACTTGAAGGTGTAGCGGGCAGCGAATGTATTTCAATTTCTTTTTTTATATCACGAATAGTTTGAACGGTAGACTTCGCCAGTCTCATTGCATTACAAATTTGAACAATTTTCTCACCAGCTTCAATACGACGTAAAACTTCTAATTTGGTCTCTAGCGTGACAGATTTTCCGCTTCTCTTTTTATTATTAGCAGCATCAATCTCCAAGTTGAATGAACGTTTCGATGGCATTTTTACTAAAAAAGGAACGATTATATTTAAAAGAATTATTGAATTAACTACAAAACGTATCAACTATCTTTTTAATTCAGCATTTAATAACTATGCTGGTCACTACCATGCACAATTTCCATCATATGCGTGCGTTCTTGTGTGCTTTTGCTTTTTTTTATCAAAACGTTATTTTGGGGTTCCCCGTTTTATAAACATGTACGAACGTTTAGTCTCTTTCGTCGAGCGCGCTACGTTTTGCTCAGTTACGAATAATATGTACATACATACAAAAATAAAGCAAATACAACCAAGCTATTGGCCGTATAATGAAACATTTTAGGCCGTAAATCGAAAAAATGTCATAATTAAAAAAGGCCGTTATAGCGAAATGCCGTATAAAGAGCGGCCTTATAGCGAGGTATGGGTTTAATATAGAAACTATAATGTTTTAATTGTATTGTGTGTTCTCCAGAATTAAATTCCTAATCTTAATTTCTTTCTTGACAAACTTCGAAGTGTAGACAATTATTACGCCTGGCTTGTAGCCTTCCGTGGTTGTTGTCCTTGATTATTTGTGGGATTCCGGGTTGGATCCGTTTCCTTAGCACTGCTTATTTCTTGGCGTAAAAGTGATGCGATCTAAAAGATTCCAATCAGATGAAGATAATCTAAGGGAGAGCTCCAAATATAGGTGAAAGAGTTTGGTGGAAAGAAAATTGAGGTCACCTCTATTTGGGAGCGGATCAGCTTCCAGATCAAAGCAAAACTAGCCCGTTGGTGGATGGCTTTGGCGAAGATGGAGATGTAATGTGTGTAATGTAATAGAAAGGATCAAGAGCAGTGTCAAGAATAGCGATTCCAGCCCGGAATAATTACACCATTTATACCCAAATGCTTTCGAAATATTACTGTTCATTTTAGATCTGACCATGAAGAAGAAGAAGAGGAGGAGGAGGAGGAGGAAGAAGAAGAAGCCGAATCGGAGACTAAAGTCAATCTGAACAATGACACGGGTTACGATGATCAGGACGAACAGACGAGCATTGAGCCAAGTGAGTGTTATTTGTTTACATTTGCTATTGTATAAGTACTATTATTAGAAGTAATAAAGATGGCGAAAGAAGGTAAATGTAGCTAGGACGAAACCGTTCGCATAATTTTCAGACGATATTGAAATACCTAAAGAGTCTGCTCGTCCACGGCGTTTATCCGAGGTAAACATCGTTAAGAAAGTTCGTCCCATACCAAAGGGCAGTGCCTTCTTTATTTTTTCCTACAAAAATAGGTAGGTCTCTTGATATAGAACATAGCTGCAAGACAGATTTTCTACTATTGCTGTTCATTATTTATTTTTCTTAATAATTTCGTGCAAAAGAAGAAATGATAACCATTGCAAGCAATAAAATCTTTTTGAAAATCTTCTATATCTTGCAGCTATGTTGATACAAATCTTAGAGTAACACGTGTGGTGTAAAATATTGCAGATGGTGAAAACGCTGAGTCGGAGACGATTGGAGCACGACCTCGACGTATGTCTGAGATAAAAGCCACTTCTCAGAAAGTGCCTATTCCTCCAGCATCTTCATTCTTCATTTTCTCTCCCACGAACAGGTGATCTCTGATTGACACCATAGTTTCCATGCATATATAGTTACAAGTAGTGTGCTTTCCCTACTCTACGTCACATGTAGCGTGGTCCTCGCACAAGTTTTCATTTTTTTTTTTCTAGTAGAGTGAATTAGTAATCGACCTCCGGCACATTTTTATATAGATTTTTTCAGTAGTAATCAGTAACCCTTTGGCTGACATCCCTCAAGTTACCTCAAGTGATATGGATGTATTATTTACTTGTTCCTATTTGTTTTTTTGTCCGTTTTAACTAATACCAAGCTAACGGACATTATGTATTATTAACTTGATTTGTCATTTTTAAAGGTTCAGAGTGTTTTGTCACTGGTTATGTAATCATCATGTTTTCGGCAACATCATACTCGCTTGTATCATGATCTCGTCAGCTCTATTAGCCTTAGAGGATCCAATATCACCTAGATCAGAAATGAATAACGTAAGTAACCACATACACTAACCATCACCCAGTACCCTCGGCATTGCATATGGAATTGCTCAGTTTATACTGAAATTATTGCATTTTTAAATCGACAAAGTGTTCGGAAACTTTATTGAAAGCTATTCTTCAATAAATCTGCGCTATGTAGATGAGATGTTAAATATAATTTATGGAAATAATGAATGTAAGCAACATTTGAATACATACAGTTTATCCCAAAAATAATCAGAATTGCTTAAAAAATAAATACCTGGGGAAGGGGAAATAATCATATGATGCTAAATTAGGTAAATACTGGAGATGTGAAAGCAAAAAAATAGATTTTTGGGAAAAAAATCTGTAGCAATATCCATGTCTCTCGAATCGTAAAAATAAGCATTGTTTTGATTGTTGACTTCTCCAAATAAGATTTTTTTGCATTTCTTTCATCTGATTATTCAGCACTTTGATGCTTTCTGGATCGCATTGGAAATTCTACATTTTATCACCGCTTCTTTAAATTTTCCCAATGGTATCTTTGCAATGCTTAATTCGATAAAGTTTTGATAACTTGTTAATCGATATGAAACAAACTTTGAGATTAGCATTCAAAGATTCAGTTTTTCATTTAAAATACAATAAATTATAGCCCTGGGTAATGCAAGTTCTATTTTCATGAACCTCCCTGAAGATTTGTTGGAAATCACGCACTTTTTCGAGCATCGTTTACATTGATCGCTTTGAACATCTATTGACGTCCTCTCTGCTTTCTGTAAATTGTCGATGCTACTCAAAAACTTTTGTTTGTACCAGGCATTCTTGTATAGATCTTGTTGTTTATGAAAACTCAGGCAATATAGTATTCAAAATATTGTCTTAGGCTAGCTTTTAAGTTCGCGCGCAAATATTTAAGTTAACAGACTTTTTATTTCACACTTCGAAATTCCTTTTTGCTTTGAGTTTTTTGAGAAATATCCATGGTAAAATTGCTACATTTGGAATTTACGAATGAACTTTCTATAGCGAACATAATTCAAAAAAAAAAAGAATAAAAATAGAATGTTGCCTTATATATTTTAAAAATAGATCATAATATAACATCGGAATAATAATAATAATTAATGTTTGTAGCCAACAAAATAATCCATTTACTTAAAATTTAAACAATTTTAAAAAGTAATACGCAATGAGTAGATAAGCTGGACCAAAATCCTATAAGATTTAGGTGATGATCAAGTCAACCTGTTCATTACCTCTTCAGAGTCTGAAGAGGTAATGAACAGTGGCGGCTCGTGAGTTCTGAAAAAGGGTGGGCACAAAAAAAACTTACCTATTTTTTTGTACATAAAATCCTTTCTCCTATATTTCATGCTGGAAAAGACGTCTATAACTTTGTTGTCAAAATCCCGGATAGACTGGATGAACTCATTTTCTATTGATAGGACCGCCAATGCGTTGAGTCAATTTTCTGACATTGTGCTTCTTAAAGAAGTTTTAATGCGTTTGAGGGTGGAAAAACATCGTTCACATTCTCCTGTCGACATGAGCGTTGTACAAATAATATTCAACAGTTTGTATGTTTCGGTCAAAATCTTTTTGGGTTGTTGCCTGTTATGAACACTAAAAGTGATAAAACACCGTCATACATGTCATCGCGCTCATAAATTACTGAAAGTTCACTTTTCAATTTTACACTGCCCAACATAGGATAAGATTTCACAGTTTCATCAAAATTTTGTTTTGTGGAAATGAATGACTATAAGTTTTAAAATTTAGAGAATCAAATAATTTTGCTGCACTTGAGTGATATCTAAAATCAAATCGGTCGCTAATTTGGCTTAAAATAGTGTCACATCCTTCCTTTGCAATAACAGTTCTGTTATTTCCAGCTGTCGTTTTTTGTCTTTTCCTTGCAGGTTCTTCATTATTGCGTTCTTGATTGTCATTATCAGTAGAATTTCTTAAATTTCTAATGTGAATAATTTACTGTTGTAGTTGTTCAATTGCCTTTTGCTGTTGAGCACTGTCAATCCCGCGCATTCGAGTCTGATTAAATAATATTTCAACATGTGGCATGATGAAATGAAATATTTTCAACCAGTAGAGAAATTCCGAGCAATATAAATGTTTCAATAAACCGCTTGCTTCACTAATAGTAACTGAATTCATGCAACCTTCGTTAATAATTTTGTCTAAACATTCACGTGCGATACGCGCTGAAAACAATAAAGTCACAACGCATACAAGACGTTAACTGGAGTCGCGCTATTTTGTGCCCCAAACGACGACATAAACGTATATGGCCAAGTTAAGCGGAGCCAGCCGATCCATACTCGGAATATGTACATCTGAAATCGTGCCTCGGAACATAGTTTTGAGCGTTAGCAAGGTGTCTGTGGTGCGGAAAGAAACTTTGATACCATCGTTATAAAAATACGTAAAAATAATGCACTGAATTACATGCGAATTTCTTTCTGTGTTTATCTTGGTGGTAAGGGTGGGCACGTGCCCTTGTGCCCTTTAGTACCAGCCGCCACTGTTTAATCGTAACACGACAATTGTTTCGCCAGCGCAGGGCTTCCTTATTAAACTGGAAGAAATTTTGTTTCAGAACTATATTTAATAAATCTAAAATTTCAGTTTTAATTACCGGGTTACTGTCCTTAGCTATAAGTAAATTTTCAATTAAATTAACGGTTTCGGCTGGAGAGACACTCGGGAATAAGTTTTTAGCGTCAAAAGATACCAATCTTGTATTATGAGGTATTGAAATATTTTTGATTTTATTAATTAATTCGTATGAATTTTTTATGCTGTACTGTGGCTTAAAGTTAGTGTATTTAGCAATGATATCAATAAGTATTTTAGATATTTTAACAGAACACGTTTGAAAAACGCATTGCCGAACATTGTTCTTCGTTTAGAAATAAAAAATAAGATTCCACTTTTGCGAATCGTCTATTAGAAGAAAACCACACTTTCAATAATGATTTTCAAATTCTGCATTTAGAAAATAAAGGCAATAAATTAAATTTACTGGAAAGTTTAGAAATCAATAAATTAAAACACACTTACTTTTACTTAATGACCAATTAGATTTAAATAACTCGCCTTTGTTAAATTTATTCAGTTAAAATCTGTTTAGACGATAATAGAAATGTACATTTAGTTTATTAAAACAAATTTTATGCGTAAACATGTTTAGTACCCTATAATATAACACAGATAAGTCACATTTTCTCAGTAAATTCATACGATTTCTTCAAAAACGTTGTAAAATAATACCAACCTTCTTGATTTTATATATATTTTTTAAATTTTGTTTGTAACGTACTCTTTAGCTGTAAGTACCTGAGGAAGCCACTGTGCTGGCCAAACAATTGCGGGTTACGATTAAATATTAAAAAGTGAAGATTTAAAACGTAGTTTTATTTTTATTTTAAATTATGGATCAAGTAAAAGCCGAATCAATTCAATTGTTTATAATTATCTTAATTATTATCCTGTAAACGGCTTGCTGTTGGATAATAAAGGTTATGTACTTAACTGTCTTCAGTATGTCCACAATACACACCAAAAGTTCTCCTTAAATAGTGATCTCCACAATTACAGCACCAGGAAACGAAATAACATAGTGATACCATACCATCGGTTACAGAAAAGCCAAATGAGTACAAATTACCTAGCCTTAAAAATTTACAATAAAATTACCAATGGAATGAAAGGCCTGGACCGTGGACAATTTAAAATCAAAGCCGAAGACATACTGCTAAATCGATAAGTGATTTTTTCAATCATCAATTTTAATGTGTTTTTTCTTTCATTGTTATTTTGTACTTTTCTCATTTATATTTTATACTGAATATTTCAATATGACGTATGTATGCATATATACATCAATAAATATTATTATTATTATTATTATTTATAAATCTTCTGAAGAAGTTGACTGTATGCACAATGAGCGAAACATCTAAAGTAAGAGAAGGCTAAAGAAACACCTTACATTCGCGAAAACCTAGTCAAACTTGTAATTGATAAATGCATTATCGCATATGCAGTGCCGAGTTCTCTTCCTAAATATGAAATTAATGAAGGAACTGTTACTATTCACCCATGTTTTATGTTGTAGGTGTTACAGTTTTTCGACTATTTTTTTACGAGTATATTTTCAATAGAATTATTGTTAAAAACAATTTCATACGGCGTATTCTTGCACGATGGTGCCTTTTTGCGATCGGCATTCAACGTACTCGATCTAGTAGTCGTCTGTGTGTCTTTAGTCTCGATATTTAGGTAAGATTACCATTTCGGCACCAATAAACAAGCCTAGTTTAATAAACGTTTTGTTTTTATTCAATGCTTACAGTGAAGGTGCTATGTCAGTGGTGAAAATCTTGAGAGTATTGAAAGTATTACGTCCGCTTCGTGCTATAAACCGAGCAAAAGGATTAAAGGTAATGTTCCACCCCGATAGGGGTTTTTCTGTTACTTGTAAATAGATAACGGGAGTGGTGGAGGCAGGGCCACGCATTCGCTCTCTGACATATGTCTGTCTCTAGCATGTAGTCCAGTGTGTGATAGTTGCAGTAAAGACCATCGGCAACATAGTATTGGTTACCTGCCTCCTTCAGTTCATGTTTGCGGTAATAGGAGTCCAATTGTTCAAGGTAGGCACCAGCAGTCCGTTGTTGTTTCAGAGCAAATGCACCTATGGGTATCCTTACATTGCCTTTTCTTCACAACTATTAACCAAAGATCTACAGTATTGTGTAAAAGAAGGTGCTACCAATATTCCATACTTTTTTTTAACTTTCTTTTTTAAAGTTATCAATTTTTTTTATATTAATTAAGTATCGTATGATCAGAAAGTCTTTGGATCGCTATTGCCGTGGAATTTACGAGATATCTAAGCAATTATTTATTTCAATTAGTTTTGACATTTATTTGACAACTTTCAAGTCAGCTGGTTACAAAATATACATAAAAATACCATAACCTAAAATCTATTTTATTTGTGACTTATGTGTTCTTCAAAGTACAGAAGTAAATAATTCTATAGATGGTTTTTACACTTCATAGCTATTGCGATCCAAAGACTTCTTGATCATATATTACTTTCATAACATAAACCCTAAACTTTAAACCAAACATTTTACAAAGTCTTTCTTTGGAGACTCCGGTTACGTAAAAATTCAAAAAAGGTATAAAAACCATCACCACAATTAATAATCGTATCCTAAATACATATTTCGACAACTAAGTTCAACAAGTTTCAGTAGGTAAAACCACTAATCAAAGTGTCGCACACGGGGCACAGTAAAGAAAGCGCAACAATTTTACACGGTGTCCACCGTATGCACTAACTTTAAAATAAAATTCACAGACTTAAAATTACGACACTTAATTAAAAAGGCATCACATGTGTTTACTATCCATTCTCTTGAAAAGAGGCAGAAAAGAATGAAAAAAAACAACTATATAGAATATTACCGTTATCCGAGTTCAACGTATTACTTTTATTTTTAACGATATGAATGCTTTCAAATACGTCGATTTGAAATTAGATATATACGAAATTAATTGCGACGATTGTACAGTATCCGCCAGAATAAACAGTACCGAAATTAAAAAATTTTATTTTTTAAACTTTGTAATTTAAATGTTCAAAATGTTCACCATTACCACGCAAACAAGCTTCATATCGATTTTGTAAGTCACTGAACATATTTATAAAAAGTGGTTGATGTAACGGCCTGAAAAATGTTTGAATTCTTTCTCGTAGTTCTGCAATATTCTCCGGCGGATTTTCTGAGCGAAATATTTTGTCTTTCATCATGCCCCAAATGTATGCATCAGGTGGCGTCAGATCCGGTGAATGAGAAGGATATTCGAAGTCTGTTCTTCGGGAAATTATTCTATTATCAAAATGCTGACGGAGTAAGTTGAGAGTGCGCGCAGCTGTATGGCTCATTGCACCATCTTGTTGAAACCATAGTGTGCGCATCCGTAAATTTCGTGCACGGCAAAAGTTCTGTAAATCTATCACAAAAGGTATGATAATGTTCTCTCTGTAACGTTCTTGGTTTACAGTAAGTGGATTCTGATTATCGTCTTCAATGAAATATGGACCAATTATTCCATGACCAGAAACCGCGCACCAAATTATAACTCGGACACTGTGGAGTGGTTTCTCTACAATAACATCAGGACGTTCAAATCCAAGGAATCGAGTTGTTTGTCGATTAATATAGCCGCTAAGATGAACGTGACTCTCGTCTGAAAACCATATGTTTTTCATGAAATTGGAATCCTCGTAAATTAAGCTCAATATGCGACCACAGTAAATTTTCCTTGCATGTTTGTCCGCAATGTTTAGTCGTTGTCCAACTTGAATACGGTATGGATAACCACCAATTGATTTGAACATCCGACGTGTAGATGTTACACTGATGTTGAGTGTACATGCAGTTCTTGCAAGGCTTCTTTGCGGTGACTGCACAACTTCATCAAAAACACGTCCTGTGTTTTCGTTGGTACACACTGTTTGTCGACCACCCGAAGAACCTTTACGTTGACACAATACACTACCAGTGCGACGAAATTTCTCAACAACAGCTAATATCACACTTTTACTTGGGGCTGCTTTATTAAACTGTTGTTGATATCTTACTACCACCTGTTGTAAACTTGGACCATCATTGCGACCATTTCCGTATGAGCGAAAATAATGTTCTACCAAAAACACTTTTTCTGCTGTTGTTAAAACCATTTTCAATTCAAATTCAACTCCAGCGTAACATTCATACGTTAACTAATGACAATTAAGTCAATAATAACAAATGCATATTACATAAGCAACTCCATAGCACCTTAGATTTCGGTACTGTTTATTCTGGCGGATACCGTAATTTGAAATATATAGGTTAAACGAAACGCTTAATAATAACCCGTTATAAAGAACACATATCAGATTTAATAGACCAGAAAAATCTAGGGTATAGATCATTCACGATAACAAACGAGACACGTGATAAATAGTTGCAAAACAGGGTTGACAAATCTACATTGCTTTGAGTCAGCTGTTGTTAGTAAATAATCTATGGGGTTAGGTTTATGTCATTTTAAAATATTTACAACTCCTTAATGCTTTATGTTGTTATTATATATACAAAAAAATACAAACAAAATCAAAATGTATATGTGAATTTATTTATTTTAGACTACATATACAAAAATAATACACAGAAAAACAAAGTACATAGAGATTAAAGGGCTTGTAACATTGTGACAAATAAAGCCCGGATTATATGCAAAAAAAAAACTAAATAATCCAACCTTCCTAAATATCACATTTAGTTAAATGCTGCTTAAATATAAATACTATGTGAGTCAAAAAGACTGAAATAGTTGGTACCATTGATTTTAGTGTTAAAGTTGGTGGCGATCTGACAACTACTTCACTACATTTATAAACAATGCGCATTGCGTTAAGTCAATGTTAGATGCTTGTCATTCCAACCTGAATTAAATCTTCAAATGAAAAACACACTAGAAAAGTGATGCCAACTATTTCAGTCTTTTTGCCTGACATAGTACATTTCATAACACAGAATTTGAGGGACATAATACCGGCCGTAAAGGTTTTAATGCTCACTTGATAATAATGATGATTAAAGCCCGTATTATATGCAAAAAAAAAAACTGAAAATATGCGCATAAATATGCAGATGTTTTAGCCTAAATATGCACGTCCTTATGAAAAATATGCAGGTAAAAAAATACGAGGAATGGTAGAAAAAAATATTCTATTATGTTTACTACAAGTTTATTTAGAACATTTTACAACATATTTAACTATGAAAACAATTTACAATCATATTTTTCTCAAAGTTTTGAACAGAAAAATTGTGACGCTTGTCTGAAAACATGTATTTATATATTGAAAAGGTTCGTTCTACGTCGACGCTTGTTATAGGAGCATATTTCAAATTAGAAATATCATCTATTGTCAACACAATATTTTCTACTGAATTACCACAAAAGATTTTAGCAATGTCCTTTAGCTTTTTAAACCCCTCGCTTTTTCCTATTACACTTAAAAATTTCTTATGCACGGATGTCCCACCCTCCTCATGACTTTTCAAATTTGTTTATTATTTCAACGCTCTCGATTAGCGACATAAATTGTTTTTCCAACTGCAATATAGAAGTGGAAATAAAACTGTAATTGGCTTTAATAAACTGTTGAAGTATTTCATTACTCGAATACACCTTTTGGGCGTCTATCACAGATTGTGCATTCCTATCAAGATCCATAATAATTGTATTTATTCCTTCATAATGATTTGCATGAAAAATAGCACCCTCCAACCACGTTCTCCATCGTGTGATTACTGGTTGAGGAGGAAGCGGAACACCGGGTAGATGCTGTTTGTAAAACTGAACTCGTAATGGCGCCTTTAAAAATACTTTCTTAACATTATTAAATAAAGTATTTATTTAAGGGAAAATGGTTTCTGACTTCTTCTGCAACACGATTTAGTCCGTGCGCCAAGCAAGTTGTGTGAATTAAATTTGGGTAAAAGATTTTCAAGTTGAAAGCTGCCTTCATCAGGTATGGTGCAGCTTCTGTCAAAAACAATAGAATTTTTTCTGTTGTAATCGATTCCGGTAAGAAGAAGGTTGCCAGTTCTTCCTGTATAAATCTTGTTATTGTCAAATTATTTGCGTTTTCCAACTGTTTGGATGAAATTAAGATTTTGCTTTAAGGATACCAATCATTAAATTAACTATGTATCGGCCCATACTATCAGTAGTTTCATCTACGCATATATAAAGATAATTGTTTGCAACAACCTTCTGAAGGCTATTCAATGTTTCTGCATAGATACAGCGAATATATTTTTTTCTTAACGTGCTCTCGTTGGAAATGCTATATTTGCTGATGTACCTTTGCAAAAATAACTTGACACTGAAATTGTTTAATTTATGTAGTGGAATATCTACCGACACAAACATTTGACACAAATCTTCATTAAATCGTTCTTGTTCCGATTTTTTGGAAGTTGATGGCAAACATTGCGGTAATCTTTGCTGACTCTTCTTCGCCAATTTCATCTTTACTAGTTTTGCAGCATGAGATGGAGTGTTCATATGTTGGTTGACTTGAAACTTTCTCTCACTTGTAATCTGCCAAAAGAAAAATATAACATCATCGGTTGTTTTCTTATAAAATAAATGTTAGTAAAAGATAAAGGAATAATTAAAAACTTAATTATATAATTAATAAGAGCAAATAAACTTAAAATTTTACTCACAATCTTGCAGTATGCTACGCAAAACACTTTTTCTCCATCCATACGCAATTATGAATAAGGTGTAATCCATCCAGGCACAATCGCTATTTTCGGTATTTCTGCTATTATATATCACAACTCACAAGTTTACACTTCATAAAATGACGTTTAAAATAAAATTACTGTCGAATATGGGAATAAATTTCTCCGAATATCAAAGCAACACATATACTCCTAATTTTCCGGTAAAATGTATTTTTTGTATTTATTTATAAATTTTAAGGTATTAGCTTTTCCTGGAATTTTGTCTTGGCTAAGATATATGGGAAGAGCATTAATAAATTCTTGGAGACGCTTATCGGAAAAGTAACGGGAAGAGGCTTAATAAAATGCTATTTTTAATTTCAAGAGGGCTGTTTAATTTTTGTTTGTTTGTTACATCCACGACATATTTTTAGTAATACCTATAATAAATTCGATTTAGTAAATAAATAAAACTCAGATACTTCTGAGTTCTGAGTTCTCAAAAATTCTGAATTACGACAAAATATGCAAATAATATACAAAATGCATATATTATGCAAATATGCAAATTTATGCAAACTGCATATAATCCGGCCTTTTGTGATAAACATATGATATAAATATAAAGAAGACAATATTAATATGAAATACTAATTTTATTAAACATTTATGCTGTCGTCAGAATATCACTTTTATTTTTAATAGTACTATGATCACTAGCATTATCTAAAACAATTGTGGAGCGTTCTTTTAAATTCATAAGAAGTTGATGTTCAAACCAGTATAAGAAATTATTCCTGTTCATGTCACCGTGGTAGTCCAGATGCTATTTGTTGTAAATATTAATTCAGCTTCAGCAATAAATCCATTAGAATTACATGCGTATAATACAATGTACTTATAACAAGATAAATACAAAATAGAAATAAGACTGCGGTTCAAATCTTCACTTTTTAATATTCAATCGTAACACGACAATTATTTCGCCAGCACAATGGCTTAGTTTGTAACGTACTCTTTAGCTGTAAGTACCTGAGGAAGCCACTGTGCTGGCGAAAATAACTGATCTTTTATATAATATCGATTTATAAATAAAATGAAATAGGTAGGAACTTATAAATATGAACTCATTGTAACAACTTATTCGAATGAAATTTGACGGAAGCTAGCAACCATGCCCAGTTCCGGTAACATAATATATTCACTTAATAGAGAGAAATACTAGGATTATTAGGTATTATTGTAATTTAAGTGTTACTTGTTCCGAACTAACTGTTTATCACGTGTCTCGTCTGTTATCGTGAACGACCTATAACTTATCATGCCCTACACACAGATCACAACGTGTCGTTTAAAGGGTTAATACATGTCAAAGCCATCAATACCACCAGAGATCTCGAAGCATATGAAAGCATTCATATCGTTAAAAATAAAAGTAATACGTTGAACTCGGACACCGGTCCTAGCCCATACAGTTGCCTTATTTCATTCTTAGAAAAGAGGTGAAAAAAGGTCGAGGACGGAGAATAGAGAATAAACACGTGTGATGCCGTTTTCTTAAGAGAGGTAACTTTGTCGTATTTTTTAGCCTGTGAATTTTATTTTAAAGTTAGTGTACACGTGGACGCCGTGTGAAGTTGTTGCGCATTTATATGTGTTAACTTTACTGTGCCCCATTTGCGACACTTTGATCAGTGGTTTTACCTATTGATGATGATAACTTAGTTGTCGAAATACGTATTTAGGATAGTATTTAGGATTATTAATTATGGTAAGGAGTTTTATACCTTTTTTTAGCAAACATTTTCCATTCACACACACACTATACTAAACTAAATCAAAATAAACGCTATAATACTTTGCAAAGATCAGTCATGATCGGTATTATATCTTGTATTAAATATTAGAAGCATTCGAGAAATATTAAGCACTGTACTGGTACGTATCCTTACATCTTGTCTTCATGGTAAAGTGAAAACACGAACACAGTTCCTCGTCATTAAATTATGACCACATATAATATTTGAATTTATCAAATAATACCTCAATGAAATCAGTGAAAAGTCAGTGTGTAATTTTAATTAAAAATACACAAATTTTACTTAATATTAAGTAACACATCCCTCAGCACTTAGTACAGTCTATTCTGTGCGGCATGATTTCAATACAAAGATTAACTGCCAAATTTCTTGAATACGAGAAATCTTATAAAAATCCTACAAAATAAGAACAAGAAGTCTATTTATTATACCACCAATGTACATAATTATTTTTCCATATAATCGCCATTTTTAGTGCAACATTTCTTCAAACACTGAATCTATTCCTTCATTCCGTCCATGAAGAAACTTTCATGTTTACTGTTGATCCAATTACGAACAGCAGCCCGAACTTCAGTTGATCTTTCAATACCTCCTTCAACTTTGGAAAAGAAAACAGAAACTTGGAGATGCCAAATTATATAACATAGTAGCTAGCCAAACAATATAGCATGCAAAATATCTAAAGCCCTCAGAGCCGTCATTTGGTGTAATAAATTCATAACTAAGCAAGACAGTGCCAGAATATATAAAACATGCGTCAGACCCATAATGACATATGCTATTGAAACAAAGGCTAATAGCAAACAGGCAAAAAACATATTACCAAAAACCAAACAAAAATACTGAGGAACATATCGGGGTACAGAGTTGGAATTTTAAACAATAAAATAAGAGATGATTGTCAAGTTTTAGACATTGTAAAATTCAGACGAGCATGACAACAGAATGAATTATGGCAGAATACCAAAAATCACACAAGACGGAACCTTTGAAACGCATGGGTATCAACATCAAGCGAAAACTAAGTTGGGATATACAGGCCCAAGACCTAAATTATAAGGAAGAATAAGAAGAAGCTAATCCTCTATAGATTTAGCTCTACGACAAAGAGAACTGTAATGTATAAAGGTTTAAGGATCTTTGTGTGCATCCAAAATTCTATTACACCGCCTCTGATTCTTTGTGAGACAAGTGTACAGATCATTCTGTAACTCAAGACAAAATCATAACAGATTGATGGGTACGTCATTGTTCTTAATGTGCATTATTCTTTTAAGCGTTCTTGAGAAACTTAGCCTTTTCTATGAGCGCTACAATCTTGGACTCGTCACTAAATAAAACTTATAAAAAAGAAAGGAAAAAGTACACAGGCCTGCGTTTTTTAACTTTCTAAAAATTGTTTTAAATTTGATAGCTGATTCTTATGTGTTTTTGGGCGCTGAATCCAAATATGAACTCTATTTTTCTCCATCACGTAAGGATTTTTCACAAAAAGGCTTCAAATTATATTTTTTAAAAATTAAAAATAATTTTTAGTTACATTTTGAATTTATTTACAAAGGATATAAAGAACAAAATTACTTACAAATATCATTAAATCTAATGAAAAGAAACAGTAAAATACTATTTATGTCTTTACAAGTCCTTATAATATCTTTTTCTTTGTCTTTCCATACTCCTTTTTGTGCTTTTTCTTCTGTAATCTCGTAGTGGACCATCCCTTTTTAACATCCAACAATAATCAGCTATCATGCTTATATTCCATCTTCCTTGGTATCTTCTCTCCATCTCTTTTAGGTCTTGGTGGAACCTTTCTCCCTGCTCCTCACTTACTGCACCAAGATTTTCAGGGAAGTAGTCGAGATGCGAATCTAGAAAATGCACCTTCAAACTCATGTTACAGCCTAAGGTTTTAAATTTTTTGCACAATATTTTTATAATCTTCATGTTTTTTGTTGCCAAGAAAATTTGTAACCACATTTTTGAAGGCTATCCATGCTTGTTTTTCTGCTTCCTCCATTTTAGATTCAAAATTTTCATCTTTCATAAGCTTTCTTATATCCGGCCCAACAAAAACACCCTCCTTTATCTTTGCCTCTGACAAGCGAGGAAACTGGCTGCAAAGATACTTGAAGCACTCTCCATCTATTTTTAATGTCTTCACAAATTGTTTCATTAACCCTAGTTTTATATGTAATGGAGGAAGCAAAACTTTGCTCGGGTCTACTAAACTTTTTCTTTCAATGTTTTTCATTCCAGGTTGTAAGATTTGTCTTGGTAGCCACATCTTTTTACAATAGTGCTGCTTTCTATCACGACTATCCCACTCACACAAAAAACAAGGATATTTAGTATAACCGCTTTGTTGTCCAAGTAACAAACAAAGAACTTTCAAATCACCACAAATTGTCCAGCCTTGATCCTTGTAACGAATTTTAATTAAAATTAGCTCAAGATTTTCATAACACTCTTTTAAATGAACTGAATGTCCCACTGGTACAGAAGCATATTTACTTCCATTGTGTAGAAGAGCGGCCTTAAGGCTCCTTTTTGAAGAGTCAATAAAGAGTCTCCATTCAGAAACATTATATTCTACGTGGAATTGTTCCATGAGCCCGGGTACATCATTACAGAAAACTAGTGCATCTTATTCGGAATAATATCGAGCAAACTCTTTTTCTCTGTTCCTAAACCAGTAAAATGTTGTGCTAGGTGCTAACAAATTTTTTTCTTTCAACCTTGAGCCTAAAAGCTCAGCTGAGTCCTTAGGAAGGTTTAAGTTCCTCACCAAATCATTTAATTCAGATTGGTCAAACAGTTTTGGCTCATCACTTCCAGTATCATAGTAATCACTTCCCTCATCCAGTTCACTTGCGCATGTACGTGAAACCATTTCGTCATCAGATACATCATCTAGTGTATCTGGTAGTGAAGGAACAGGTACTTCTGGTCCATGAGGTATAGGACGTGTTGCGGATCGAAGGTTTGGGTAAACGATGTCCTTTTTGCTTTTTAAATTGAATCCGTGTACTACACACGAACAAAAATAACAATCCTCGCTATGATTGATCGGTTCTCTCCAAACCATAGGCACTCCAAAGCGTAAAGACTGTTTTTTTCCTTGTGACCACTGGCGAAGCTCGTCAACACACACTGAACAAACCTTATGAGGAGCCCAAGGTTTGTCTTGGTCTCCTAATTTCACACCAAAATATACTTTTTTTACAAAATCTGTAATGTTTCTTTGTTGTTTTTTTACTGTAAACTTTCCACAAATATAGCAGAAGGAGTTGGGTACATTGACACAGCCTCTTGATGCCATTGGAATTTAATTTTAAAAAACTCGTAAAATAAAAATTAAATTAACTCAGCAACTAATCACAAATGTCAACTAATTACACAAATTCACACCACTGTTGTAAAGAAGATATTGAATGAACTAACTGTTTTGTCTAGAATAGCAATATGTTTGTAGTGGAGGTGGGGAGGTAGACATGCAATAACAGGAAGATGATGAGTCATGTCTTGCGACATGCTCAATTATTTCTATTTGTAACTTCTTTACCATAAACCTAGTGTATGTTTATTCAGAATATCAACTTCTTGCATCATCACAAGTAAAAAAATTATAATAGTTTATTTAAACAACGGTTTAACAAAATTGTCCTTTACAAAAAGCCTAATACATGCAGACAGGTCAAAAAACCCCAGATTGTAAAAAAAACTTACGTGATGGAATTTTTTAAATAATTTTCCCATTTTCAGCACCAAAAAATCTATTGAAATCACTGTATAAAATCCAGACAATTTTACCATCGCAGGCCTGTGTTATTGGCAATGTCATTACGTCAAAAACATGACACCAACAATAGGCAAATTTTATATATACCTTTTGCTAAACTTGAACTGAATAGTCTTTATATCCTCGAGCCCAGTTGTAGGGTGCTTTTTTCCATTCGCTTTAATGTAAGCTTTTTGACAGGGTATCTACATTTTTAATCCAGCTACGTATCTTTGGAATATTTTCTGTTATATATTCATTTCCTTTTCTTCTAAAATGTGATGCTTTTATATAAGAAATGGCATTATGTAAAAAAAACATTTCGAGCAGCCATTTTGACATACTTGGATATGTTTTCATTATATAAATTATCTAGTTACATCGTTGTTTGATGAAAAAACTCTTTCTAATTAGGTGTGGCTTGAAATCTGAAACAGACAGAAACAAGAAGAATCCCTAACCACAGTATTTCGCCTAAGTTGCCATCTGTGTAATCCCACTGGCGATTTGGCGAAGATTATACTTTCAAAGGTTGTACCTGAGTGAAAGACGCTACGTTTAATACTATTTTTCTTTTCCAGATAGTTCTACTGAAGATATCAACTTAGTATTTAGAGTTTATTGACTTCTATTGACAAACCCCTTTTTTAGTTCAATTTCTTGATGAGAATATTGCCCCGTCTCTAAATAAGCATAAATTCTGGCTTTCCTCGTGTTATGTTCTTTTCTTTTGCCCAATAATAAAATTTTATCGACTGTAAATGTCTCTAATTCAGACAAACACGAATATATCTCTGCGTATACTATATCCATTGAAGTATAACTAATAATAAACAGATGGATTTGACGAATGTATTTGTAAAGAATCAAGGGAGAACTTAAAAAAGGGATTAAATCATAAAGAGAGTTAAAAAATATTTATTAAATTTTGTAGAAATACGGATTTGAAACTTGGTGGTTGTATTTAATGACAGGGGACTGTAAATCGTGACGTTTACAGATAAGAGAAAATAGAAATTCTAAATTAATTATAGGCTCTGTCGTTAGGGTATTCTAGTAGGTCCATTATTTCTTATATTACTCGTTAATAGTGATACATATATATGTTTCCTTTCTGTATTTAATACATTTACAATGATTTTATTTTAGTGTGTCGCTTTCTTTTGCACAGTCACTGTATATGTGCTGGGTTCTGTCCGGTATATACCCGGTTCTCTACACAGAGGCTTATTCCGGTGGATCCCCGCTTGAGGTTGGGAGTCCCAGCCTATATTAACCTGCATGTCCTGCTGTGTCTGTGCCGTGCCGTGCCGTGTGCTCTTTTGCACTTGTAGTCATATCTAAAGCTAGGGCCGTGCCGCTGCTGGCCAAGAAATATCCGCTGGCTCCCTTCCTCAGCCGATGTGACCCTTGGGTGCATTTGACCATTCCCGGCTGGCTGCGAGATGCCCAAAGTACCACGTACCATGTACCACGTTACCAAATACCATAATCTTCCATCGATGCCTAAGCTATTTTCTTCTTTTACAATACTGACTGACACTGTTGTTTCGTTTGTTCCAAACCTCTTATGCCGAATCTCCTCATGGCTAGTATGTAGTGAAATGCGTGATAGTAGCCATTAAGACGATCGGCAATATCATGCTGGTTACCTACCTCCTGCAGTTCATGTTCGCTGTGATCGGAGTGCAGCTGTTCAAGGTAATACTCCACGCTTTTCGCTGCACCCTACGGTAGAACTGCATGTTCTGGTCGTAGAAAAACGGTTGATCGCGTAAAGGGGCATCTGGTAAGTATATGTACATAAAATACGCATCAACAGCCACCACACCTATTTTGTCGTACTGCTCACCAGAGCTCCTTGACGCACGCTACCGTAATTAGTAGAAAAATTGCGCAGAATACCGTATTTTAGCTGTCTGTCTGCATCATTTTAGTATTCGCAAGTATGTAAACTTACAGATTTCATCGCACAATAAGTGGTACTTTAATTATTTTGTTTTACTTATAAAATAGCTATTGTATATTATGTATACCCCTAAACATATAAAGTACTGATATAATGCATCACACCTTATTTATAATTTTATTATTTACTGCTTGTTCAAAGCTTCCTTGCTGTCAGTCCTTTTGCTGCTAATGACTTCTTCATACTTTTAGAATATTCGATGTAATCTGTTATTACTAGACTGCGGAACCGGCGCTATCCCGTATCGGGTGTGATTCATCGGTGCCGACAATGTACAATCGATCAACTTAACTGTATATATGAATGTTATAGTGCAATGGTATTGATAAAAGTTGTCTGTTTGTACGTCTTTCAATCCAAACAGACGGAGTGTGAAATATATAATAAAGCGTAATAAAGCGTAATAAAGCGTAATAAAGCCAATGAAATGTATACAAGATGTCCCGTATCGTTATGTTCAAATTTTAGTAGAGTAAAGTAGACTTCATTTCGAGTAACAAAAACGCAAAACTTGTATATCCATTTTTATTTGTTTCAAAGTTACAGATCGATGAATGTGATTGTCAGATAATATTCTAAACTTTGTTCTGTAAAATGCGTTCTTCTATTGGACAGTATGTCTTTAAATATAGAAAAACTTCGCTCAACATCAGAGCTAATGAGTGGCACATAGAAATAATAATCTTTAAATTTAATTTATTTACCGATTTCCGTATTTTGAACATTATTACAAAAGCCTTTCAGGACATTAAAATCAGGGCTCCGAGCGAATATTGCATCAATCTTATTATTAAGCGAAACCGACTCTGTCTCTGTGCCTGCATGACTCATTAGAGGATAGCGTCTGTTCCGCAGTCTAGTTATTACACATTATATTATTATAGAAATAAGAGAAATAACATTTTTCTTCACTCGAGTATTACAGGTTAGCAAAGAAAATATTAAATTAACATAAACAAATTAAATGAAGTTGGTAAGATCAAAACTTACTATTTACTTATTTCCTAAACAGCTTATAGTATTTTGCTATAATAAACAATAAGTTTTGGTACTTTTCTGTTTATCTTTTACCAATTAGTTGCTCAGCTCTAGACATAGACCTGTTCCAGCCCAAATCATCGATATCTGTCCTGCATTAGACGCTTCCAATGTAATCTTGCAGCTTCTCTAAGGCCATCTCACCATTTCATTTAGAGGCGACGTCTTGTTCTTTGCTCCAAGTATGCTATCCACTGTTGGCCTATTGTCTTCAATCTATTATCCTTTTGTCTAATCGTATAGTCCGGAAAGCGTCATTTAACTTTGAATTCTTACTGCATCATTAATTTTTGTTTTTTTCAGGTGTTTTTATTTCACTTTGCCAGTTTTAATTCCATCATAACTTTTCATAAAGCAGCCTTTATTATCGACAGTTTTTTTTACCATTTGTAAATGTTCAAATTTGGAAATCGTATGTCAAGATTGGTACAACTATTAAAAATTCGTCTTGCCCACACCCGTTTTGTTCTTTTACAGATTTCTGCCATCTGATGGTCCTTGTTTAATTTGATTATCTGTTCCAGATGTATATTTCTTTCCCTATTTCAAAACTACAGCCATTTACAATCACATTTCTCCAATCATTAGTTTGCATACGATTTCATTTTTCTCAATATATATTAGTTTGTAGTTCCTAAGGTTGATGCCGATTGGTAAATGTCAACAATCTTAAAGATATTACGTATCTCTGCCCAACTCCTCATTTTACTAAAATAAACACGTCAGAATGCTAAATTTTGTTCAACAGAAGAAGGAAATCCTGAAAAAAAATATTAGGAAAACTAATTACAAATGTAACCATATTCCCCCAATTTGGCAGGATATAATTATTTTCTGTTTCCTAGATTTCATTTGGTTATGGAAGGTAAGCAGTACGATGACATTACAATTCAAAAAGCAATGGCTGGTGGATTTGCTCAAAATGTATTTTTATGTATGTACTATCGTGTCCATGGAAAATTAAGACAATTCATTAAATTGGACTGCATGAATGTAGGTACAAACATAGGTGCCAAAATACATATGTGTCATTTTATATTATTACGTTGACGTTTAAAAGTAACGTTTCTACGATCATAAGTACGTATATGAATGTTACAATGCCAAAATTTTTATAAACTGTCTAAAACTGAGATAATTTAATGTCCTACTTTCTATCAACGCGATAGTACGTATTTTAGAAAATCTCTAGAATTGCGACAAATTTTCAAGTCTTAAATGTGAAGATATATTTTAATATTGTGTCAATCTAGTATGCACAGTATAATATAAGTGTTCCGTATCGTTATGTTCAAATTTTAGGAGTGTAAAGTAAACTTCATTTCAAGTAACAAAAACGCAAAACTTGTATATCCATTTTTATTTGTTTCAAAGTTACAGACCTATAAATGTGATTGTCAGATAATGAAAAAAAATGTTATCCTAAAGTCAATACAAACTGATTTTATTTAAAAAAAAAGTTATACGATTCAATAACAGGCCTGTGATTGTTAACGTCACATAATAAAATGTTATCCTAAAATAAATAAACACGTGTCGTAGTGCATACAGTAATTTCCTGGAGATCTACAAAAATGAGTACTGGAAATTGATTTATGATAAAAAAGGTTCTTACTTATTTCGTAAGTGCTGAACCATGAATATCATAAATTAAACAAATGTTCAGATGACTGTTAACGTTGCATTTTTTAATAAAAGATTACATTACGTTTCAGTTCATATAACAACTTATTAGTGAGTGGACACGTTTTCTTTATTCAAAATGCCTTACCGATTTTCTTCTCAACAGTATGCGGACATGCATTTTGTGTATAGCTACTGTAACGGCAGTGCACGTCAAGCAGTTATTGAATACCGATATCGGTTTCCCGATAGGCGCATTCCTCATTACAGAATGTTTCTAGAAGTACACAGACAATTTCGAGAATCCGGACTGCGTGATTATCTTTTCGAGAAGTAAATTTGCCAACAGACTTAGAGGAAGAAGCAGTAGCTATTGTTATAAGGGATCCAACTCTCAGTGTACGTCGAATCGCTAGACAACTAGGAGTGCCACGAACGACAGTTTGGCGAATTTTAAAACGTGAGGGCTTATATCCATATCACTATCGCAGGGGACACGGTTTGCTTGAGGCAGACCACTATGCTCGTCTAGTTTATTCTACCTGGATATTAAGACAGTCACGGCTTCATTTTAATTTCTGCAGAACAGTCCTCTGGACAGATGAATCTACGTTCACGAGAAGTGATGCTATAATTCGGAGAAACCTGCACAGGTGGTCATCAGAAAATCCCAAAGCTATACGCCCATCTAAATGTCAACATGAATTTTCTATTAACGTTTGGGCGGCCCTAATCGATGACTTGTTGATTGGTCCTGTCGTTCTTCCTGGGAGGTTAAATGCTGACAATTACCTTCAATTTCCTATTGACGAACTGCCAGGTCTTTTAGAGGATGTCCCACTGAATGTTCGGCGAGACATGTGGTTTCACATGGATGGGGCACCACCACATTTCGGAATTGCTGTCCGAAATTGGGTTAACGTCAATTATCCAAGATGGATTGGTCGAGGTGGTCCCCAGGCCACCCAGATCACCCGATCTTAATCCGCTTGACTTATTTATGAGGGCACATGAAAAATTTAGTCTACGCGCAGGTTTCGAACACAAGAGAAGGGTTGTTGGATCGTATTCACCTGGCTGCCGAGCAAATCCGACAAAACAAGTATGATCTTCGGATAAGTACTTCTTCTGTTGGCTTATGGGCACAAGCCTGCATTCAATAATGAGGTGGACATTTCGAAAATATAATTAATTGAATACGTTTTTTTTTCATGATCTGACAATCACATTCATAGATCTGTAACTTTGAAACAAATAAAAATGGATATACAAGTTTTACGTTTTTGTTACTTGAAATGAAGTCTACTTTACACTCCTAAAATTTGAACATAACGATACGGGACATCTTGTATATACCCAAAATATTTTCCCAAAATTATCTCTCGTAAGCGAGAAAAAATGACAACGATATTTAAAAAGCTTTTGTCACGCTACTGTGCGATGGACTAAATTATAAGGGGCGGTAACTTAAAATTGAACGATAATAACAGAATAGTTTTGTTATTATCGATTTCGCTTTTAAGTTTCGTTCAGTTGTCGATCGTAACTTGTATATATTGAAAGTGATTGTTGATTGTATATATTATTTTTTAAAGCAAAAGCAGAAGATAGTACTAAACAGAAGAAGAAAGAAATTCAATTATTATTTTAACAGACATTTGTTATGAAATACCACTTTTATGTGATGGCGCTGTATGTTAATTAATTTTTTATACCTTTTTATTATAGCTCTTTATTATTAGTATTATTATTATTATTAGTATTACTATTATTATTATTATAATTTTGATGTTATTGACGATTATTCTGTATTAGATTTGTAGTTTTAGACGTTTTACTTGACATGCAGACAGACCAAGAAATCTGTCTTAAGAACAGTTCTAACAAATCGAAACTATTAGATGTTATTCTTATAATTTATGTATTTCAAACTTTTTTATGTTTTTTTTTACTAGTTATGACTACAAGTGAACAGCATCTCTTTTAAAGCAGTTTTATTAACGGCACGAAGTATGTTGCACGTTTTCAAAATTGCAAAATAAAAAAAATTATCTATATATACCGTACGTATGATTTTTTGCATGGAGTTTCGTTTTCTTTCCCATTATTATGTTCATGTATTATATACGTTTTTAATGTGTATCAGTATATTTGAATATATCGGTAGATTTGCATGGTTTGATCACTAATCACTAAGGCATCTAATTGGTATATACATATATAACTTTAAAGCAGTAAATAATATATAATTTTATATTTAGGGAAAATTTTCCAAGTGCTCTGATAGTTCTAAGTTAACTGCCGCGGAATGCAAGTAAGTATTTGATATTCTAGAAGAGACGGCTCGTTGCGACGAATGTAGGTCGATTAGATGTAAAACCAGCATTTATTTTCAGAAGTAACACTATTTATAGTGAATATTTTAGTTTGGCAAAAATAGAAAATTCATACTAGTCTATTAATTTATTTAAGGTTTCCTCTAAAGGAGTAGTGAATTTAACTAATTCTATACTAAGGTGCAGTGAAAACTTTTTAGATCTGACAGATCATAGCTGTATGGCGGATGACCCATAAATTCGATGTTTTGACCGTCCAAATATTGAGTTGTTTCTATCTATATGTGAAAGCTCGTATTGTTACTGTGAAGAATGATCCTGTTTTGGTGATTGTTTTTTCTTATTTGTCCAAAGACTTTTGGCAAACAAATAATTGTGTACCAAAATTGACCGTTCTACGATCCTCTAGTGTCACAGTAACCAAAAACTGATGACTATTTGCTTTGAAATGCTTTTTTGCACGAACCCAACAACTTTTCTTGGGTTTAGCACGCTTTCAAACAACCACACCATCGACTACTGTTCTCTCTCGAATACATACGCATAGATCCAAGATCCGTCGCCTGTGTAGATTTTTAATGCACCACGATTGTATTTGATCATCTTTTTGCACCAACACACGAGCGCCTTTTTTGAGCGATTGTCAAATTATGCGTGATCCAACAGGATACATCTTTTTAATTAATCGATCGTTTAGTGATAGTTCACTGTCTTATTATGTCGTCGAGTTCGAATCCAAGGAGGTTTCATAGTTGCTATGGGTCGGTAGTAGAGCAGACCAATTTCCGTGCGCGCGATGTGCGCTGATGTGAGGATGATTGTATTGCATCAGAACTAATAAAAAACATTCAGTGTGTGTTTGGTACTTGCTTAGACTGCATGTAAGTGTAAGCATACGTAATAAAATGTCGTCGACACATAAATCGAGAAAACGACCGTTGTCAGACGAAGTGAATAAGTTTATTATGGATTTCCCGGACTTAATATACGATGGCTCAAAAATTAAATGTTTAGTGTACAATACATATCTAATGTGTTGGTCAAAAACAGATTGAAAAGATCACGTAAGCAGTTCGAAGCACAATAATAACAAAATTAATCGACAACAGTTTATATATAAACTATGTGTAACTATGATTGTGTGTACACTGCCGTTTACCTTGTTAAGTAATGATTCATTTATTTCATTTTGGAATAAATACGCGAATCAAACATTACCGAGCACGACAACGTTACGAAGGAATTTACCATCGGTGCGTAAACACGTTGAAAATAAAATCAAAGCCGAACTGAAAAATAAAAAACTGTGGTTATGTGTGGACGAAACAACTGACAGCAAAAAACAATCTGTAGTTAATGTGATGGCGCGTAGTAGGGAACCACATCAACCAACGTCTTCAATTTTATTAGCATCCAGACGACTAGAACAATGTAATGCCGAAAAAATTTCAGATGTGCTATTAGATACTTTGGAAAAATTTAAACTTTCGAAAGACCAAGTATTAATGATTATGACCGATGGTGCCGCAACCATGTGTTCTGTAGCCCGGTGTCTTAGAAAATATTGTCCTAACTTGTTACATATTACTTGTAAACTCCATGCTCTACACCTTGTGGCAGAACAGGTTCGTAGATGTTATCCAGAGGTAGATGCTTTAATATCGAGTACAAAGGCAGTATTCCTGAAATCTCCAAAACGTATTCGGAAATTTCACGAATTGTGTCCCCATACCCCTGAGCCACCACAGCCGATTCTAACACGTTGGGGTACATGGTTACGGGCGGGGTTTTACCATCATGAACATTTTTAAAAAATTAAGGACGTGGTTTTATCATTCGATCCGAAAGAAAGTGCAGCTATCAATACAAGCCAGAAAAAATTTCAATATGCCCAAATTAAAATGGATTTACAAAGTATTCGTGAGAATTACTTGGGACTAGAAGAAGCAATAACAAAATTAGAAAATTCGTCGCTGTCGTTAGAGGAATCACTGCAAATCGTTAAAGATGTTCACGCACAACTGTGTGCTGTAGAAGACGTAAAATTGAAAGTGAAATTTTTCTAATTAAATTTGAAAGTGTTTTAGACAGAAATGCAGATTTTGACACCTTAACACGTATTTGTGAGGGCACGTCTACACATGCGTTAAGTTGATTAAAAAAGTATTTTGATTATGCGAATATAACATCACTAGATGTAGAACGCTCGTTTTCCGAATATAAACATATTTTTTCCTCACGGCGAACATGTTTTTCAGAAATAACCTTAGAAACGCACCTTATGTTGAAAATATATAACCGGGGTTCTCCAGTTTGTCAATCCTTGGAAGACGCTTAAAACGGTAAGTGTTTTTTTAAATCCTCTGTCGTGCACACAATCACTAATTTCATACATTTTCCATTTTATTTATAGGTACATACAACGCTGCTATAATATGTATTATTTTTCGTGTGTTTATGCATATTACTTTAACAGCAGAAAACCAAATGTATATTTCATTATTTCTGATAGAATAAATGTCTCTACTTCTATACTTATATCGGTAACAAGTTCATGTTGCGTCCCTATTCTATCGCATATTCTAATATATTACGAATTACACTCCCATACCGGCGCTCATGGCGCGCACGGAAATTGGTCTGCTCTAGTCGGTAGTATCATTGATCGTGAAAGGCATGGAAACAGGAAAAACAACCACGCGTCACCGGCCTATGGTTGCCGCTGTCGTCGGTGTAATATAAACAGAAGGTTGTTATCCTCGACAAGCCCCCAGAACATCTTTTCGATGGCACAGTCGACTATATAAAAGGCGTGGATCTAAAATTTGTGGGATTTGGTAATGATTTAAATAGTAGTGGACACTTCAACGAAGAAGATCGCGTTGCCAAAAACCAGGATTCTGCTTTGGCAGATTTGATGGAGTTTAAGATAAATGCTGGCGGCTAAAAATCTTAAAAAATTCATTTTGCGTGTTTGTAATAATAATTTTTGGTTTGCAATTGTTGAAAAGGCATTGACTCTTCTTAGCATTATTATTAATATGATTTTTAAAATGAACAATTACATATGAAAAAGCTCTTAGACGGATGGATGCTACGATTGCTAACAGTCGATCCAAAATCATAAAAATTATTAAATCAATGTTTAAAGCTTTTTTAACGCAATCCTTCCGAATTTTTGCGAATTTTCATATTTGTCGATGAAACCTGGATCCATGACTAGACAGTCCAGACAAAACAACAATCTTCCCATCGGTTGGGAAGGTAATAGCTGGTGCTGGTGTTTCGAATGCACGTATTATTCATCGCCTGTCTTGGAAAAGGTAAAACCATCACAGGAGAGTATTAATCAAAAATAAACAGCTACATTGGACAAAAAGAAATTATGTTTCATCAACTCATTATACACTCTTGATTCGCCGGTACTAGCCACTAGCAATTTTTTGTTTCTCAATTTGAAAAAGTGACCAGCTGGAAAGAGATTTGACTTGTAAGTAATATCTGAAACTGATGCCTATTTTAATGGCTTCAAGCTTCAAACAATCTCAAAGCTTGGGTATTGCTGGGCTGGTTTTCCTTGATCATGCTGAGAATATTTTACACCATTCTTATAGCTCGCCACATCAGCTAGCTAATCTTAACTAAGGCAAAATATTGATTTGAAGAAATTAACTGCGTTATTTGAGATGTTTAGTTAGTTGTAATTGATCGGTATGGTTTGGCAAACACTGCCGTCTCTAACGAGCCGTCTCTATATTCTGGTATTCATGTTATTCTATATTTGATAACCTAAAATCTAATTTTTAGCGGTACATACCTGGTATATGAAGATGGTGAGATCAACAATCCAATCAGAGAGAATCGTGTGTGGGAAAATAATCGATTCCATTTCGATAATGTCGCAAAAGCCATGTTGACTTTATTTACTGTATCGACTTTCGAAGGCTGGCCAGGTTTACTGATGGTTTCAATCGACTCAAATGAGGAAAACAAAGGACCAATACACAATTACCGTCCTATTGTTGCCGCATATTACATAATTTACATAATTATTATAGCTTTTTTTATGGTTAATATTTTTGTTGGTTTCGTCATCGTTACATTCCAAAATGAAGGTGAACAGGAATATAAAAATTGCGAATTGGACAAAAACCAGCGTAATTGTTTAGAGTTCGCATTGAAAGCGAAGCCAGTTAGAAGATACATTCCTAAGCATCGAATTCAATATAAAGTATGGTGGTTCGTTACGTCGAGACCATTCGAGTATACTATTTTTATTTTGATATTAATAAACACGATAACGTTAGCGATGAAGTTTTATAAACAACCAGCGATATATTCAAGCGCCTTAGATATTCTCAATATGATTTTTACGGCTTTATTTGCGTTAGAATTCGTTTTCAAACTTGCAGCTTTTAGATTTAAAGTAAGTATTGAACATGGTGTATCCAGAGTCTGATGCGATGGATATCATTAAAAAGAAGACTTTTTTGCTTATCTATCCTATACCATTACGACCCCACGCCGGACCTATTGAACCTAATTCAGTTGGGGAATCTTTTTGCATTAATCCTAAAACTGTTCGACCTATCTCCGAGCGTCTGGAATAGCTGTATTTATCTACACAGACATTCATAATACACCTAATTCTCTTTTTACACGATAGATACGTTCCCAAAATTCGTGTAAAAAAAGATATTGGCTAAATGGAAAAATAATAGATTGGTTCCAGACCTAAAAAAGCAACTGAAAAATACAATAAACAATATTAAAAAATTCTTGTTAAAGTTCACTTAAGAATTTAATTTCCGCGCTTACACATTTTAATTCATTAAATATGTATAGCAAACGCCAATTAAGTTGGCGCGAGGAGGGGGTGTGCAGAAGCAGTTTTTAAAAACGTCCACCCCCACTACTCAAGTAATTGTCAGAATACATTTGTCATTGACGTTTGACGGAACATAATGTCTTTGCTAGGGGATCATAAAGTGATACACGCTCAGAGGTTAGAATTATCTGACATTTGATGTAAAACCAAATACAAATCTCCCCACTACTTCTAATCATGCGCGAACTTACCCCTCCTCGCGCCAACTTAATTGGCGTTTGCTATACATATATTATAAAAAATAAATGATATGTATCTGAAATTCATTAATATAAAAAAAAAAGTTATATTTAAATTAAAGTGACTGGGTTGAGTGAAAATTTATTGTACAGTAACACCCCGCTTTACGCGAGGGATATGTTCCGCAAAAATTCGCGTTAAGTGAAATTCGCGTATATCGGGGTTTACGATTAAACATAGTCAAAAGTTAATACAAAAAAATACAAATCATTTGAATCAATCACTTTAATTCTAAGAACACTTTATGCAGTATTACATGTTTTTTTTTAACGGAAAAATACATCTATTGTCTTTTGGGTAGCGTTTCTTTTACGTTCTTGTAAAATACGTTCATAACACCTAACGCTGTTTTTAATTGTTTGACACATGGTCAAAACACGGTCATCATCACTGTCTATGCTCTGCAATATGTCCAAACCTGAATAAATTTTTGAAAGAGCATTTTGTATTCCGCTTAAAGATAAAACTCTCTCTTCTACTTGTTCTTCCTCATCGTTGATGGGATTACTCTGTAACTCGATCAGATCTTCATTCCTGAGAGGTCCGTCGTGCGTTACTACCGCGACATCTTCAAGTTCAGACCAATTATTGCAGCAATGTCTTCAAGCACTTGCCTCTGCATCTAGACAATTCTTCTAGGTGCTTCCACTACATCTGGCCAAAGATTACGCCACACCCCGTTCATACAATTCTTTTTAACTTCGTTCTAAGCCTCGTCTATGTTGTGAATAGATTTCATGATGTTGTATGACTTCCACCACTCTCGCATAGACTGTCTTCTTTCCCCGTCAGTTTCATGAATTAGTTGGCTAAAAGTGAGGCGATGGTAATAAACTTTGAAGTTTGCTATTGCTCCCTGGTCCATATTGACTAGTAATATTGATGTAGTGTTTGGTGGAAGAAACTTCACGTACACTTTTAAGTCTCTCGGCGTATCAAGTGAGGTTGGATGTCATGGGGCATTGTCTAAGAGTAATATAACTTTACGTTCAAGCCCATTTCTGTCACAGTAGGATTTTACTGACGGGCAAAAACTTTTAGAATACCAATCTTGAAAAACTTCCCGTGTAACCCACGCCTTTCTGTTTGACCGCCACACGACTGGTGGGCTGGTCTTGTCTGTACCTCGCATTGCACGGGGTGTTTCTGAATGGTACACCAGTAAAGGTTTCAGTTTGAAATCACCAGTGGCATTACCACCCAGCAGAAGTGTTAGTCGATCTTTCGCAGCTTTGAAACCGCTGGCTTGACGTTCCTCTTCAGAAATTAATGTTCGAGATGGCATTTTTTCCAGTAAAATCCGGTCATCAACATTGAAGATGAGACAAGCAGGAATTTTTTCTCGTGCTACGAACTCTTGAAACTTGTCTGGAAACTCAGCTGCAGCTTGAGTGTCCGCGCTGGCGGCCTCACCTGTTATGTGGATATTGTGAAGATTGGAACGCTGCTTGAACCGATGAAACCAGCCTCTGCTGGCAGCAAAAGTCGGAGTGGAACACCTTTCACCTTCCTCTGTCTTTAACATCTCATACAAAGATTTTGCTTTTGTGCATATAAGATCTTGACTCAGTGGTGTGTTCTTCTTATTTAAATCTTCGATCCAGACTGCCAGCAACTTCTCCATTCTTTCTAGGATAGAGAATCTCGAACGAGAAAATTTTGTTGCACTTATAGGTGTTGAACTTTCGCTGGAAAGTTTAATTTTTTCCCGATTTTTAAAAATCGTTCTCACAGTCGATTCTGAGAGTCCAAAATCTGTGCCAACAATTGTTGCTTTGCCTCCATTTTCCATTCTTCTTAACAGCTTCATCTTCAATTCCCAAGTTACGCTTTTACACTCTTTTTTCTTCATAGGCGGCATTTTTAACGTAGCGTTAAATTATGTATGTATCTTCACCAAACGTTAAAACATGACTGCCAGCCGAGATAAACATATGGAACAAACGAAACAAACGAGGGAATCCGCATAGAACAAAGTCGTAGGATGGGGAATCCCCAATTCTTCAATCAGAATGGTCAGAGAAAGCGGGCATTCCCGCGACCAAAGAGAAGTCAATGACTACATTATGTACATACATACATATTCTTAAGTAAGCAATTCGCGAAATTTGAAATTCGCGTTAAAGCGAAACCGCGCATAACGGGATCGCGTTACTGTAATCTTGTCTATAGAAACTAACTTTTAAATCTAATATTTCAGAATAAATTTTTCTTATATTATTTAAAAGCCCCAGAGGGCGTTGAATATTGAAACTAGATAAAGTCTATCCAACAATTTTTTCTTAATATCTAACTTATCTATTCAGTAAATTAGCGTCCAACAACACACTTCACGTTACACTGACTACTTTGTTCACGTGATTTTAGTACGCATAGAGACACTGCACTGACATTATACTAGTTCGAACGGTTTTAATATATTGAGCCACCAAACTAGTACGGTATTGTCAAGTAGCTAGATCACTTCGACACTTTCGTTTTCTAAGCTCTTCTGGTCTTTGCCTGCAAACTTCTTGATCTCATTTTCAACCATAAGCATCTTCATATCGCGATGGATATCTTTATTGCGGAACGATGCATTGGTGCACTGACGATGCTTCGAAATACTTTATTCTAGAACATCTGAATGACTTTTTGATGTTTGATTTTTTAATACATCCACAGAGTTGGATGCCATAAATCCATACAGAGTTGAGAATCTGCTTGTAAAAAAGCAGTTTGTTGTGAACTAATAACAGTAACTGATAACTGAATTTGAGGTTTGCTTGCTTACGTCTTTTCTTCACATGTATTTTCCAACGTACTTTGGCATCCAAAGTAATGCTCAGATACTTTGCTTCGTTGGCATGCGGAATTGTTTGTTTGTTGACTAACAATGGAATTTCGTCGTACTTCTTATTGGTGAAATTGATGCCTCATTTAACTTGATGCGCCATTTCTTTGTCCAGCTGATGACATTGTTCCTTGAAATTTGTTTGTGGCTGACTGAATGTCTTAGTCAGTAACAAGCAGAGCGGTTTCATCGTCGAATGTTGCCATAACTACTCTCTCGGTCATCCCATAAACCGAGAGAGTAGTTTTGGCAATCGTTAATGTACAACAGGCCCAAGGACGCTGCCCTGTGGTTTTCCAGCAGAGATTTAGTGTCGAAGTTCTACGACCGCTATCTTCTCTCTATTCTTACCTTATTCCGAAAATGAAGACTTTGGGAAGAGACACTTTGACAATGAAGAGTTCGAAGAAGCTGGAAGAATGATAACTATGTTGAATACCAGGATTAGGTCCGGTGTTACTGTGAATAAAGTGTTGTTGTTGTGATATCTTTTGCGTTATTTGAATAACTTCTAAAGGTTCTTTCCTTTATGGACCACTTTAGTATTTACTTTAGGTTTGATAATATAAGTTTTAGACAATAATAAGATGTCTCACAGCAAAATTTTTTGCACATTCATTTAAATGTTGTTTCAGATATTTTGCATATTATTTGTTTGGCGCTACTTCTAAATACATTAAACTTGCTTTAATCCACAATTAGAATTTTAGATCAAAATACACAATCATCGACAATATATTTCTTTTGGAATTCCATTTTTTGCTGAGTACGCCTGGGATAAGTGATTCTTTCCACGCTATGTCTTGTTTTTACCATTACATTTCTTACGATATTAACTTCTATTTGTCAAGCATTATTACATGTATACACTACCTATCAAGAGCTTTGGTGTACTTTTTCGCAACGAACTCTAACAAGTTAGATCAAAGCCAAAATAGTATTGATATATCGAAATTGTACCCACTGTTACTAATCAAGAGATTGCATGGTAAAAATTAAATAAAACAATCGCACCAGATTCTGGATATACTTGTATTTATTTAACAAAAAAAAATTCCAAAATTATTTTTCTAGAATTACTTCGGTGACGCTTGGAATGTTTTCGATTTTGTTATAGTACTGGGTAGTTTTTTAGATATTGTATACGGAGAAGTCAATGTAAGTACACACTATTTTTTTTTTGTTATTTCTATATTTGTATTTTCGTAAATATTGTCGTATATTAGGGCCGATAGACGCACAGTTAATGAATTCGGGCTAGCAATGGATATATTTACTTTGCGAAATCAAATTTAGGTTACACTTACTAAACCTAAATGTTGGCCTTTTGTTTAGGGCAAAATTTTGTTTAAAATTTCAAAATTGCAAATCAAAATCCACGTTTTCTTTCATTACAGAGGTCAAAAATCACAGCCAGGAATAACTCCATGTTAAACCATAATTGATGTTATATATGTTACCCTCTTCTAAATTTTAAAATAAATTTTGAAAATAGAGAGATTTAGTCTTCTCCGTTGTCAGTTCCTATTATTAATTTTCAGCGTTTTCAACCATATTTTGAATCATAATATATGATTACATCAAATAATATCATTTTAGTTTTTATTTTTTAACAAAACTTAAAACAGCTTGAGTTCTTGCTGCTATTAGACGCATCCAAATTTGAAGTATAAATTGATGCTTAATACCAAGTGTCTGTAATATAAAAAAACATCTTTAGACACCATACTTATAAGATCCAATCACCACAATACTGTTTTCTCCGGCATCTTAATTCTGTTTTTACCTTCTTTGCCAAAACGTTTTGTGTATTCGATTCTTAGACTCCAACAACTAAATGATAAGTAATCCAGCCTTAAGTTCTGCCTCACCTATTTGATCAATGAATGAAGTACGATTATAATATTTGCATTTATTTTATCTTTACACATTTCTTCAAATGGTTCAGTCATTCTAGTGTTGTGTGCAGAACTTCCAACAATGTTGAAACCACTGCTTTGGATAAATCAGAATTAGCTTCGTCCTCCAAAATATTCTACTTCTTTTATCTAGGTCGAAGTCTGTTTTTCTTAACGAATCCATCATGGCGTTTCAGTGGAAGTGGACACCTAGTTTTCCTTCTATCATTTTAACGGTCTCCCATGATCTCTTTTTCTTGCTGGTCTTTGGTCTCTTGCTATTTTTATCAACCTGGTCTCATCTGCTCTGCGTGTTCTTTCAATGCTTTTTTCCCTCCTCTGGCGAATCTAACATCTCCGATTCCACATTTGTCTCTTATAGCTTCGTTCCTAATTGTATCTCTCCTTGTTTTTCCCGCTATCGTTCTTAAAGTGCTCATTACAGTTGTTCGCATAAGTTATTAAATTCTGCTTGGTTATGCATTTATACATTATTCGTCTTACCATGGTTTTATATATTTTTACTTTGATCTCTGTTGCGAGGTATTTATTTTTCCAGCTGACATCTCTTTAATATCCTGATACTCGGTGTTGCTTTCATGGTCTGTTGCCTGACTTCTCTGTAGTTCACTCGATATTTCTACCCTCAAATACGTAAAGGACATCACTTGTTCAATGATTGTAGCATTTCTAATTAACATCGTATAAGCTCTTTTGCAACCACTAACGATTTTGTCTTTTCTGTGGATATTTGCATGTCGTATCTTTCAGACGTTTTTGTAAATAGATGGAGAAGTTTCTGTAGGTTGTTCTCAGTATCTGCGATTAGCATCGCAACGCCAGCGTAACATAAAATAGTCAGATTGTTTTCCCCATTTTGTAGCCATTCATGTTTTTCACGTTGTCTATGAGTTTATTCATAATAAGATTAAAAAGAGAAACAAAAAAAAATTCTATAACCGATAATCTGGAAAATTTAGATCAAGACATTCAGATGGCCAATCTTCCGCGGAGATAAAATTAGTAATTTTTTTCCAACAAATACTGAGTGAGTTCATAAAAGTTCCGGATGAATTATATCTGTTTAAAAGTAATTTAACGATATTAATATTGAGACTAACTCAATTCGATTTTACATAGCCCAATATAGTAATTCTATTTTACCTTAATTTTAGCCTGGTATACCATCTAATCTAATCTCCATAAATTTTTTTCGACTTTTTCGTGTTATGCGACTCGTAAAACTACTAAGCAGAGGAGAGGGTATTCGTACGTTGCTGTGGACCTTTTTGAAGTCTTTCCAAGCCCTGCCTTACGTAGCATTACTAATCGTAATGTTATTTTTCATATACGCAGTTATAGGAATGCAAGTAATATTATTAATTAAAGTATACGTTTGGATATGTTATTTGGTGTTGATGTAATTCCAGATGTTCGGAAAAATTTTAACAAAAGATTCGGAAACCGAAATAAATCGAAATAATAATTTTGCAACATTCTTCCAAGCCCTTTTGGTGTTATTTAGGTCGGCAACTGGTGAAGCCTGGCAGGAGATCATGTTAGACTGCACGGCGCGAAGTGAAGTGGAATGTGATGAAGCGACCTTTCCGGATAATATTACGGAAAGGGAAAAGATGGAGAAAGAAGGTTGTGGATCAGACGTTGCATATCCCTATTTCATTTCATTTTATGTACTGTGTTCTTTTTTAGTAAGCGATCAAATACACTTTTTTAATTTCTTATTAAAACATTCCCTTTTTCCAGATTATTAATTTATTCGTTGCCGTAATTATGGATAATTTTGATTACTTAACAAGAGACTGGTCAATATTAGGACCACATCATCTTGATGAATTTATAAGGCTGTGGAGCGAATATGACCCTGACGCGAAGGGCAGAATAAAACACTTAGACGTCGTAACATTATTACGTAAGATATCCCCACCCCTTGGTTTCGGAAAACTTTGTCCCCATAGAGTTGCGTGTAAACGTTTAGTATCAATGAATATGCCTTTAAACAGTGACGGTACTGTGTTATTCAATGCAACTTTATTCGCTGTCGTACGTACATCGCTACGTATCAAAACCGAAGGTAATATTGATGAGGCCAATGCCGAACTGCGAGCTGTAATCAGGAAAATATGGAAGCGGACCAGTCCTAAGCTATTGGACCAAGTAGTACCACCCCCTGGTGTTGACGACGAGGTTACCGTTGGTAAATTCTACGCCACGTTCCTTATCCAGGATTACTTTAGACGATTTAAGAAGAGGAAAGAGCAAGAATTAAAAGAAGGCGACAAAGAAGCTCATAACACTGTTACCCTTCAAGCTGGCCTACGTACCCTGCACGAAGCTGGACCCGAATTAAAAAGAGCTATTTCAGGAAACTTAGATGAACTTATAGATGATAATCCGGAACCTATGCATAGAGTAAATAAAATGTATTAAAAGACTATTTACTAACACTACAACACCTTATTTTTGCAGAGAAATCATTCGTTATTTGGAAGTGTGTGGTCTTCAATGAGGCGTGGACATAGTTTCAATCGAGCTAAATCCTTGAAAGTCAATTCCACGCAAATAAAAATAACACCAGCCTCTAGTGTAGATCTGCTTAACTATAACTCCCTCCAAAGGTCTATGACGGAAAGGATGAATCACATTTCGTCGGGGTTAGGAAGGAATGCCATTCAGAACCGAGCTAGTGCCACATCTCTGCATAATCAAGAAGGATTACGCGATGAAGAAATACCATTGCGTTCATTAACTAATGTTTACAATGGTGATTCAGAGAAGAACAGTTACCAAGTAATCGAGTAAGTTACTGTCGTAAGTCATTTACCAAAGAGGTATGAAATATTTATGTGCACCAATATTACATAATAATTTTGAAATTAAACACTTTATGGAAAGAAAAAGAAATAACTTTTTTCAAATTTCAAATTAAATAATATAAATTTGTATACACCAAGTCTCCAGGTTTCTTGTAATTTTTCTCACAGCGTTTACCAAACTTTCCGGTTTCGCGGTCCCAATTTTGAAGAATGTTACTAGTAAGCACATTTTCTAGACAGCGAAAACTTGATATTTCCACCTCGGTCTGCCTACAGTACTGGAAAAGTAGCACGATATCCCTGTTATCTCTTAATCATATAACAATCGTTATAGTATATACACTTTGTAGTATGAGCACGTTACGACTATCATGGGTAATTACGGAACGTACCCTATGGGGGTGTTGACAGTTGATAAGAGGTACTAGTTTTTCTTTAATTTCATACCCATGCTTAGAAATTACAACAAGACATGGTCAGGTATAACTGGGTAATAAAAAGAGAGGGAAAAAAACGAGAAAAGAAATACGTGACAAGAATTCAGAACTAACCTTAATAACAATACTGTCAATACATATACAGGATGGGGCACGGCAATCGGATGTTTTTGAAATAACAATAACATCGTCAGTTTTTGCATTAAAAGAAATTTATTGGTAGGATTACATACGCAAGAATTTAGCATTTCATAATTTGCGGAAAATTACTTCAGGCATGTGATGTCCGTTTTCGTTTATGCATTGTTGTAGTCGTTCACGAAAATTGACTTCCACTCTTTCCAGCAGGTTTCTAGGAATTATATTAACTTGTCGACGTATCGCTTCCTTCAGTTCTTGTAACGTACGAGGTCTACCCTCGTAAACACGAGACTTGAGGAACCCCCATAGAAAGAAATCACATGTGGACAAGTCGGGAGACCGAGGAGGCCATAAAACATCACCAAATCTCGAAATGAGATGATTAGGAAACAGATTACGAAGAACAGCAATACACGCTCTGGCGGTGTGTGCCGTGGCTCCATCTTGCTGAAACCATAATTGTAGAGGATCCAAACCTCTTCTTTGCAATTCAGGGATAAAATAGGTGTTCACCATATTAATGTAACGCGCCGATGTTACAGTAACGGTAACATCGTTTTGTTCAAAAAAATAGAGACCGATAACGCCAAACCTCCCCACTGCGCACCAAACTGTAACCTTAGGACTGTGCAGCGGTTTTTGATGCAGCTCTTGAGGATTTTCGGCAACCCAATACCGACAATTTTGTCTATTGATAGCCCCATTAAGGTGGAAATGGGCTTCATCACTCATTACCACCAACATGTTTTCGTTCTGCTCATAAAGTGTAAGCATTTGTTGGGCAAAATTCACTCGTTGCTGGTAATCCCTTTCATTCAATTCCTGCACAACCGCTATTTTGTATGGATGCAAATGTAATTCACCATGTAAAATCCTTCTTACAGTACGATTACTGATTCGCAGTCCGGCCGAATGAGCCCGAGCAGAACGGCGTGGGCTTCGCAGTATCGCTTGTCTAACCCTTTCAACGTTCTCTGGAGTGCGCACTGTACGTTGGGATCCGAGCGGTTTTATTTTGAGTATTGAGCCTCGTGTTCGAAGATTATGAATCCAACGTAGGATTGTGTTACGCGTGGGGACAGAGTCATTTCGATTAATATTGAATCTCCGACGAAATTCACGTTGAACCGTAGTCACTGATTCGCCACTTCTAGCGATAGAATCATATGCAAATATGCGCTGTTCTAGCGTCCACGGCTCCATGACAGTAACTGACAGTAAAATGCTTTGAGTCAGGGAAGGTATCCCCACCTGTCAAATGCCCTTTCCTTTTCTAATAGTCGAATATTATGCATTCTAAAAACATCCGGTTCCTGTGCCCCACCCTGTATATAACGTGTGTTCATTTGAAAAGTCAATCAAGGTTACTTTGAAATTTTGATAGAATAAGACGCATATATATTAGTATGTGTTTGTTGTTCCGTAAACGTAAATCCAAATGACATTTGATAATGTCAATCACAAATATCAGTTAGTGCATAAAATAATCGTGTGTTGATTCTGGTTTAAATAAATTGCTTCTTAGTTTTAAAATGGTTTTCACTTTAGAACATAATTTTTTTTAGTCCAGGCTTATTTTCGAAGTGGTAATAAAATTGATGGTTTATGGGTTTATTCAGTTCAAGATTGCATGGTAGAATTTCAAGTTGAGTTTCCACATTTTGTAATAGATTATATACAATTTAAGAATACTTTGGATAGAACTTTAAAAACTTTTTTCTGAAACTGGTAGTCTCTTAAGAAAATCAGATTGACGTACAAGGACAATAAAATTGATAAATTTTATTGTCCTTGTATGGCAATTTTATAATTTTTCAACTGTACATTTTTATCTCCGGAAGAAGCAACAAAGATGTTGCGAAATATAGGGATACTTAATAAATAAGTTTTTTAATTGACAGACCGCTTGCCCTCTTTTAATTTATTTGATTCTATATATATATATATATATATATATATATATATATATATATATATATATATTAAAAATAATAGATTTTTATTGGTTTTAGCGACCTTTTATTGAATTTAGATGTTTGTTTACGACGTTTCGACTTTTATCAATTCAGTCTTTTTCAAGCATCTGGAACCAAGAATCATTACAATGAACATGAGAACTGTGTTTGTTTTGTGTGATATAACAATTAAATTAACAATTTTAAATTTAAAATTATATTAAGAAATGAATTACGAATTAGGTTAGTGTTTTACGTTGAAAATTAAATAACATTAAATTAAAATAGCTTAGAATGGTAGGGGGACATTTATGTGATTAATATCTGTATGAATTAATTGGAGACTTAACAATTATTAACAATTTTAAGTTTAAAATTAGATTAAAAAATGATTACAAATTGAGTTAACATTTAACATTGAAAATTACATAAAATTAAAATAAAAATAGCTGAAATGAACAGGTAGGGAGACATTAAGGTGATTAACAACTGTATGACTGATTGGAAAGTTGAATTACACTACAATAAGTAAAGAAAACAAAGAAATACGCAAATACGCAAAAAATCAAACTGCTTTAAAAAAGCGCCAAGTGACACTAAAACATAATTTTGATTTTGAAAACACCAAAGTAATAACACAAAAAAAGAACACAAAAGCTAGAGAGGTCTTAGAAATGATACACATTTTCAAAAATAGCAAAACAATAAACGACAGAAACGAAATCGATGGGCTTTCAAAACTCTATTACCCTCTCATAAAACAATAGAAAAATCAAAACCCCCCCCCTGCACGCACAAGACAAAAACGGGGAAAAAAATAGCTCCCATTAGAAATAACAGCGTTAACTTATACCCCTAAATACGGTCCTGACCACCATACTCATTCCAAAAAACAGAAATTAAACCCCCGCAAACTAAAGTATTAGTTCACTTACAAAAGCCACACAAGCACGTTCGTTCTAAGAAAATTGGTCCCGGATGTCTAAACACATGTGTCACATGAATGCGTACCCGTGTAAAACAAACAACAAATGTGAGTTTTATTTGCCTTTTCTTTGTTTTCTTTACTTATTGTAGTGTAATTCAACTTTCCAATCAATCATACAGTTGTTAATCACCTTAATGTCTCCCTACCTGTTCATTTCAGCTATTTTTATTTTTATTTTATGTAATTTTCAATGTTAAATGTTAACTCAATTTGTAATCATTTTTTAATCTAATTTTAAACTTAAAATTGTTAATAATTGTTAAGTCTCCAATTAATTCATACAGATATTAATCACATAAATGTCCCCCTACCATTCTAAGCTATTTTAATTTAATGTTATTTAATTTTCAACGTAAAACACTAACCTAATTCGTAATTCATTTCTTAATATAATTTTAAATTTAAAATTGTTAATTTAATTGTTATATCACACAAAACAAACACAGTTCTCATGTTCATTGTAATGATTCTTGGTTCCAGATGCTTGAAAAAGACTGAATTGATAAAAGTCGAAACGTCGTAAACAAACATCTAAATTCAATAAAAGGTCGTTAAAACCAATAAAAATCCATTATTTTTAATATTAAAACACGGCCAATAAAATAAAAAAGAAAAACAAAATTCTTTAAACACTAAATATATATATATACAGGGTGTTTGTTCATTCGTTGATAAAATATAAACAATATGTATATGTACGTCAAGCATTTCATTATCCGTAAAAAAATATTTTAATTGTGTTAATTTTTGGGAAAAAGTGAACGTTTTTATGTTAGAGAGTACACGTTGTGTTGAGATAAGTTAGTGATAAACTAGAAGAAGCCGCTGTTTAGTATGTGCAAACACGAAGTCCAGTGACCTTTACAAAAAAAACGTAGTAAATAAATATACCTACGTTTGCTTTTTATTATCAGACTGGTCATTCATAAAATTGTTTCTATCTACACGCTATAACAAAGATTTGGTTTAAAGGTCGATGCAGGTTCCCTTTATGTAAACACATTCATCATTGATAAATAAAATACTTACTCACCTACTTCTTCAGATATCCGATTACAAAATATTAAATTAAATAGTTTTTCTTCGTCCAGTATTTCTTAATCACTGAAGTAATTGTACAAAGGTAGGTCTCGCTGGCAATTGTCTATTAGGAAGTTGTTCCGCATATCGTTGTCGAATTCTATTTTCATTAAACATACATCAACACCCTATCTACTAATTTATTATTGTTGTAAGCCATATTGATGTAAGGAGACAACACCAAAAATAATAATAATAAAATGATACAATATTAGCCAGACGCAGCATCATTGGCTGGTACAAATACGAACATTAAAGTTTCAGCGCTAAATTTCTTGATATGATACTGTAAGCAAATTAGCGCCATATGTTCGACAAATGAGTTTATTGTTTACAGGTCAGCATTTTTCGTTTAAATAACAGTCGATAGCATAAAACTTACGTAGAAGGACACACCCACCCACTTACACTATGCATGCAGACCTTAAACTCTTAGACTCTTAAAAACATTTTCCCATATTTTCTTCTTTTTTCCCGCGCTTATTTGAAAACTTTTTCTAAACGATTTTTTGGTGAAACATTATAAAAGTTGGGAACTTTATACCCTCCAAATTAGGAAAACGAATAATCAAACACTCTGTATATATATGTAGTACCTCTTATCAACTGTCAACACCCTCACAGGGTAAGTAACGTGCTCATACTAATACCACAGTATAATTAATATAGTATGGACACTATTGAATTTCTCGCAGACTAAAACTCTGGTGTGAAAAGGCACATATATTTTCATTCATTTCTGATAGTCATAGTAATAGAATGCGTATATCGCTATCGACAAACTATATGAGAATTATGTTTCAATATATCCTTTTCATGCTTAGTACCTTTCGAGTATTTATATAAGTAATGTAATAATGATATTGCAATAGTAAACTGTACATTTCTAAGTGTAAACACAAAAAAAAAACTCATTAATTGCACTTTTAACATCCTAAATTTGAAATTCAAGTTATAAATTCGGCGCATTTTCACACTGCGCTTGGAATCAAGGTCACATAAATCTGTCTACGATTTTCATTCATAAATGCGGGAAGTGTCCCTACTATATTACTTATACTATGCTAATATAACCCATATAATTGCGATAGGAGTTGATATAACCAGTTATTAGAAACTGTTAAAGAACACAATTAATATATTTGCGACCCCGGGTTTAGGCAAAAAATCGTCATACTTATGTGGTGCTCGTAGCGACTGTGTTAATCCAGGTGCCACCTACCTTGATTATTATTATTAAAAATATTGAAAACAAAACGATTTCATTGCTCGCACCCCATTGTTTGGGAAACACTGATTTAGACTGCTTTACAAGAAACTAGAGCTAAATAACGGATGTAACAAAATTGTTGCGTATACATGAGATTTAGTAACTTTCAAATTGTTTATAATTTGTTCAGTGTATTTTGGATAAACAATTTTTTACAGATTATCTTCGTTTTTCATTATATTTTTTGTGTTTCCTTAAAAATTATAGACAAAATTTCACCATGCCACACTAAAAGAAAATATTTTCTAAATTAAATATATAGAAGATATTTTTCATAAAGTGAGGTTATACCGTGTCATTGAAATAAAAAGACAACATTTGAGAGTCCTATTTGGTAACAATCTATCATTAATCGGAGACGTAATGCAAATCGTGTAATGATCGATAATTAGACGAAATCAAAAACAAATTAGCATATCGATGCGAGAGCTCGCATCAAGCGTTGTTACAAATAATACAAATCTGCATAAAACAAAGCTAAGCTATTACAATGTAATACATTGTAATAGCTTAGCTATTCGCGAAGAAATCGCTTACATCGGCGTAGTCTATTTTGTCCGTCAGATGTCACGAGGTTATCTGGTGTCATTTGATAGGACAAAATTTATTACTAGACCAGAAAGCAAACTTTAGTTGTTAATTCTTTCGTAAACCCGCATTGACAAAGTCGTTAGACAGAAACGCATGCGTCTGTGGTTGAAGTTAACGCTAGTAGTAAATACGTGCTGTTATGTCCATGTTTACAGATAAAGATTTGTTATATGCAGATATGTATTATTTGTAATTAGATGAAACTTAGAGATCGACAATAACAAAACGATTACTAAAAATCTGGTGTGAAGAACACAAGATTTTTAGTAATATTTTATATTATTAAAAATACCTTTGTATTATAAAAAACTGGTGGGGTTTACCTACTCATGTATGTTTCAATTATTCTGAACAAAACGATTCTTTTTGTTATTGTGGGATCAGCTTTAAGATATCGTCTCTGATACTTTTTATAATATAGTCGGTCGCACAGTGGCGTGACAATTTTTTTTTAAATCTCTGTCTTTTTCTCGCTTATAAGAGGGAATTTTAGGAAAATATTTTAGATTTATATTCTATATAATTATATCTTTCCATTTCTCATACGTTGTCTCTTTATTTCAATGACACCCTGTATATAGTGTAGTCCGTGCAACAGAGTCGGACTAGGTATCTTATTACGGTTTCGGACTAATTCAAACATGCGAATAAAAAATATAATATTAAACAGCTAAAATAGAGATTATATGTATATGAAAATCTTTAATTTCGGGGTCTAATACGGAGGTTCGATTGTATATTGTGGTTCTAGAAAGACGCTATCCTGCTCCAAACGAAAGCCAATGAGATCTCGCCGGAATCGTTAACGTGAACAGTTTGATGTACTAAGTGAGAATGGCGTTGTCGTATTGAAGAATAATTCACCGATTTTGACTATTTCTCGTATTTCATTAATGACTTCCAGAAAACAAATTGTGGTGTACCAATCAACGTTCACAGTTCTTAAATTCTCTAAAATTACAGTTGAAATATTTACGATAAAATCATTTGCTTCATATCATTATGAGAACGAACATCTTTCGTAGGTTTCGGCATGCTTTGAGTAAAATGTCGTTTACTTTAAGTAACGATATAGACTAAATTTGTACGACTTCTATTGAATTTTTTTTTCAGAATTTCATCGCACCTTTTGACACGGGCTTATTTTTGAATTTCTGTCAAATTGTGGAAAATCCAACGATTCCAAAGCTTCTCATGTTCAAATGCAAAATCGTATCTATTGCACTCACGGCAATACTCAAGGATGCCTCAATTTATGGAATCAAAATTAGTGACAACAGATGTTGATAGGAAAATCGTACCCAAAGAGGCGCTTCCACGCAGAAGAAAAACCATCTAAAAGTAGCAGTGTTTATACACTGCCACTTTTAGATGGTGTTTTATCCCCAAAAGCTAAATAAAGTTGATACATTGTTTGGGCATTAAACCATATAGAAAATCGTAAAGAAATCATGGCTCCAAACTTCATTTTTGCGCAAACTACTTTCTTTTAAATATTGTGTAAACAAAACTAGTTCTATTAAGTGCGAACTGTCAACTGAGTTACTGGCTGGAAATGCCAAATTTTACAAATATGAGGCTTAAAAACCCAAGCACCACTTAAGCTACCAGATTTCATGAATTTTTTTCAATAGCCTTCGTATAAAAAGTATTCTGCCTTTATTAGATTTCAGAATTGGTTCCAAATTTTGACTAAACTGTTAATCATTGAGGAAATAGGAACTAGTTTTGGTGTATAACTGATTATTGGACTACAAATTGAGTTAATGTTTGCTTCTGTGTATAAATCCCATGAATATTCCTAAATATTTTAATGATGCTGCACTTTTGAAGCCGCTTTCTTTCACCAACGTATAAGCAAGCTGCTAGACTTCAGGAATTTCCTCAGCGGTCTTCGTGCTAACACTCCACTTATCTATACTATTACATAGCATCTCATTTATTCTAATTTCAGTTTGGAAAACATCGAAGTTGATTTTAGAATATAAACGTATTGGAAAGAAATATAATCCTTACAAAAATTTTCACTTCAATTCAAATATGATCTTTAGGAATTGATCAAGAAAGCTGTTTATTACAGATCTCGTCTTTGGGTCTTTCTCTGAACTAGTTTTATTAGATTTAGTTCACGTTCCACATGTACATTTTTTGTTTCGGGAATTATATTGCATGAATGAATGTAGTTTACAATATAAGCAAGCATTAAGTGTTTAATCTTGTTAAATATCAAAGTGCACATAAATAAATTTCAATATTGTTTAGGAATCCTAAATTATAGTGATGAGGTTGCTAGAAAAGTGTGAATTTTGCGATTAAGGCAATGAATATGATAATGTGGAGAAGCCAGTACTTACATTTAGTTTAACATTAGTCTGATTTGACTTTCAGTAAATCTGGCTTCCTACACCCCCACTACAATGGTAAGCGTATCGAGTGTGATTGTGTGCCTGAGGTTTGGTTTGATTAACTGGTCATGTGGTGATGTTGTGTTTGTGCCAGTCTGCAGGGTGACCACACTGAGTTGATGCCTCCCACTCCGCCGCCGCGTCGCGTTCTGCTGGGCCTAGGGGGTGGTTGCATGACGTCTGCTCCATCGCCTGTGCAGCATTCACCCAGCTTTAGTCGCATAGCAAGCGGCCTAAAACTTGCACAAGCACAAGCTATGGCAATTGCAGGCATCCTGTCGGAGCCCTACGATTGGCCCGGCTCGCTACAGCCCTTGGATACGCAGGGAAACGTCCGGCATGCGCGTTGTTCCCTCCTAAATCACAGGGCTTCCTTCCATGGCAGAGGTTAGCCCCCAAAAAAGAAAGTGCTCACAGCTCTTTATAGCGGTTTTGCACATTATTTTTTTTTGTGCATGCGTTTTCTTATCATTGTTTTAGTCTAAGAATCGTTGACAGAGTTTATATATGTATTGAATGCTACTAACTGGATAGAAACTATATAAATGTGAATTTATTCGAATTAGTTCTGTTCTAAGGAGGTATTCTTAATTTAATTATGAATAAGTCTTGCATAATTACGAGAACGGATCAGTAATTCGTGGGCCTAACGAGAGAGAGAGCCACTAAAAGCAACTTATTTATTTGTTTTTCAAGTTGGCAATGGTTAAAAACACAACTGTCAAAATTTGAGTTCATTTTAAACGGAAGGACGTTTGTTATTTGAGCAGAAAGGGCACTGTTTTTAGCTTGTTTTGAACATGGAAAATGTGAAGTGCCAATCAATGATTAACTTCTCGTTTTTAAAGAACGAAACAAACTATGAAATCGAAGCAGAGCTGGAGTAGTTCGTTTACTGGGAACAATCTGCGTCGATTGGAACCATAAAACGATCGACAGCTGAGTTTAAAAGTGGATAAATCAGTGTATTTGATAAACAACGCAGTCGACGTGTGTACTCTAGATATGATTTAAGAAAGTAGATGATATGGAGTTAGATGGCTGTCGAATAAAAGTGCGCAAACTACTAGAGGATCTACACATCTCATCTGGATCAGTGGTTTTGATTTTACATAATGAATTAAGCATGAAAAAATATTTACAAGACGGGTGCCGCATTTGTTGAATGTGGACTACAAACGCATTTCAGCCCTCAATTTAGGTTAGTTAAAATATGATCCGAAGGTCTTTTAGCTTCGAATAAACCGGTTGATAAATCCTGGATATACCATTATACACCCAAAATGAAGTAACAATTGAAACAATGAATTGAAGCTAGTAGAAATGGTTCGAAGGAAATAGAAATGGTCGGAAAGGTTATACCTACTTTTGGGATTGTAATGGACTTCTTCTTATTGGTTATCTTCAGAAAGACAAAACGATAACAGGCAAATATTATGCATTCCTTTTAGATTGACTGCACGATACAATACAAGTTCATTAAGTTCACCTATTCACAAATTGGACTGTTTCAATGACAAAAATTCCTGAAATACATTTTGAACTACTTCCTTATCCAGCTCATTCACTACATTTGGCCACCTCAGACTTTTTCCGAACATGAAAACTTGACTCGGTGGCAAGAGATTTGAGTCGAATGAGGAGATATTCACTGATATTCCGAGCATATTTTCTGAAAGAATGAAAAGATTTGAATATCGGTGGACTGAATGTAATGAGTTACAAGGAGAATACATTGAAAAGTAAAATAATTTTTTGCCAAAAAGTTTGTATTTTCTTGTCTGAGGTCACTAATTACTGCACCTCTCTCGTACTATATTATTACATAAAAAACTCAACGTTTTTACATGAAAATCTATTGATGAATACCCAATATATTACAGCACTAATTCGTAACATATTATTGCCATGATGATGATATTACTGTTTCAGTTTCAGCGACAAGTGGAGAACCAAATGGACACGTTGGATCTGAAAGATTGTCGCATTCTCTTCCTGGAAGCCCAGCCGACAGACGAGCTACTTCTTTTGAAGTAATCGGTTCGGCTGAGAGTCTTGTCGGACGAATTTTAGCCGAACAAGGTTTGGGTAAGTACTGTGACCCAGATTTCGTGAGATATACATCGCGGGAGATGCAAGAGGCTTTAGACATGACCCAAGAGGAAATGGACCGTGCCGCACACCATCTAATGCAACAAGAACGTCGTGTGAATGTAACAACATTACAACAGGATTTATAGCAGCTCATGTCAACCCAGTCACTCATGGTCTCCTAGCTCCAGTCATTTTAACCAAGTGCCTAATACAATTTCTTCTGGTCCAAAGAAGACTAATAATAATAATAATGTGTAGTTTTTTAACCTTTACTTGAAAAAAAAAGGATTGTTTCTCCAATTTCAATTCCCATTGTACAGGGTGCAAAATGATTTCCAAAAAATATGAAGTAAAAAAAAAAAATTGAATCCAACAAATTTAAGAACTGTAAAATTACATTTTTGTAATATCAAATGTGTCAAACTATTATAAAAAAAATTAAATAAATCCTACTTCTTATTTATATTATACATTACTGATCCATATTTTACAATTTACTTCCTGTTTATTTTGTAATGTTATATGGCAACTGCGGAGAGAGATTATCTTATGAGATGTATGACAAAGGAATTAAAAAAATGTGTAAGATATAGCGATATAGCGAGTGTAAAGATCGTTTTACAAAGGGCCTCTACCATATTTACGTGATGTATTCGCATATTTTTTCTCCATGTTTGTATAAATACGTATTGTTACATAGTTACAGATTTATTTTAAAATGTTATAAATAATTACAGAATAATATTCTGTGTTTCCAGGTATTTTAAATAAAAATGATAAGGAAAAAATATTGTTATTTTATTATTTCCTGTGCCTATTTTAAATTATTATTCCAGCGAAGTGGGATTCAAAAGAGCGACCATTGAAAATCCATAGAATATTTAAAGACAGTTTTTGTGGCTTATGTATATGAAACCGAAGTATTGTACAGGTTAATAACCTACGTATCCAAAATATAAAACGGCGATCTACCAGGTCTAAACTGGTGAAGCATTGCAAGCAGGTCCTCAATAGACTGACGCAAGAGAATATTGTGTCACTGATATGGGTGCCAGGACATGAAAAGGCAATAAGATGACCGATGAACTGGCCAAGAAAGGCTGCGGGGTAAGGTGAACAATTCTCGGCCTGACAATGAAAGACTGCGATTTTCAGTTAAGAAATGATTTTATTTTTCTACATAATCTCCCTTGACTTCAACACACTTGGTACAGCATTTCTCCAACATTAATATTCCTTCCCGGAAGTCAGAGTCTGGAAGGCTGTGAAAATATCCATCTGCGGCCCTCTCAACTTCTTCATTGGACACGAAGCGGTTCCCAGAAACAAATTTCTTCAAGTTTGGGAACAGATGGAAATCTAAGGGTGCCATATCAGGAGAATAGAAGGGATGACCGAGCAAATAATATCCAAAATCTCGCAGTTTTCCCACTGCCAACGCAATTTTGTCAGCTGGTGCGTTGTCCTGGTGAAACATGATTTTTTTCTTCTTCAAGCCAGGCCTCTTCTCGCGAATTTTGGCATCCAGCTGGTCAAGAAGGTTGGCGTAATATTCGCCTGTAATTGTTTTGCCTTTTTCAAGGTAATCAATTAACAGAATCTCTTTCGCATCCCAAAATATACTGGCCATGACCTTTCCGGCAGATGCGATCGACTTCGTTTTCTTTAGCGCTGAACCACCGGCTTCCACCCACTGCTTCGACTGCTCGTTTCTGGCGTGTAGTGGTGAACCCATGTCTCATCCATGGTCATCCATAAATCGCCACGCAAAATCGGTCGGATCCCTATTGAAACGATCTAAATATTACTGCGAAAGTCGTTTGCGCATTTGCTTTTGATCGGCATTCAGCAAATGCGGCACCCACCTTGCACAGAGTTTTCGCACCCTTTCTCCCCCTCAGCTATCTCACTCACCTTCACACGCCTATCGTCCAACACGATATCGTGCACCTTTCTATGGTTTCCGGTGTGATTGCAGTTTTTGGCCGTCCTTCACGTGGATCATCTTCGAAGGACGTGCGATCACGTTTAAAATCAGCTGCCCACTTTTTAACGGTTGACATTGAAGGAGCAGAGTCCCCTTTTGCCAACTTCGGATGAATTTCCTTAAGGGTTAATCTATCCAAAACGAAGAATTTTATAACCGCACGATATTCAAGTTTTCATTTTAACGAAAAACACCCAAGACGTCTTCTGCGAAAATTCACGTAAACAAACTACTTGACAGAACAAGTTGAAACTTGTCACACGAACTAATGACAGGTGCACCCAGGCAGAAATCATACATTTTCGCTGATGGAACGTCATCTCTGTGTCAGACCGAGAATTTTTCACCTTACCCTCGTATAAGAGGAACCAGAACCCTTATGTAGAATCGCTAAGGGTTCCGCTAGAAGGGAGATCTGGTTATGACTAGAAAGAGGATATGAAAAGAAATGTAAGCTAACGGAAGGTTAACCTCTAACCTAAGCAACTGCCAGAGGAGGTGGATGCTTGGTTTTCAGCCAACCTAATTCGTAGTAATAAAGAAAATAAAACTATTAACGGCTTGATAACTGGATATTGTTCTTTAAGAAAGCATCTGTGCATCATGGGCGTGGTTCACGAGCCCTGGTGTAGGAGATGTGAACAAGAAGAAACAACCCTTCATGTAATATGCACTTGTAACGAACTGAAGGGATAGAAATATTTCGGAAGAGATCTATTGGATCCTACTAGTGTACTCGAATTACCCCTGAGGAGGATAGTGGGTTTTGTTGAGGCCACAAGACTAACAAAGTTGAACTGAGATCTATTTGGGATGGTACGAAAAGCACTGTGTTCAAGTGCGTGAACTTACTGGCATCCAATCCCAAAGTGTTAGAATGAATGTATGAATATAAAAGGATGTTAAATATTTGTCTTTCTTCCAATTCTACACTAACTCAATCGTCGCAATCTTCACACAGTAAGAATGCTCAAAATTCTTAAAATCTGTATTAGTTTCAAACTACTTCTCGTTTGAGCCAAAATTTCTTTCCAAACAGGCATTTTTTTTCGAATTGCGGAAGAAGAAGTCACTAGTACCTAATTCCAACGAGTAAGATACATGTAGTAGCAATTTGTAATGTAGCTTTGATTTCAGTATTCACTTTAAGGAACTGTACATGTAACCATAAATAGGTGGATTGAGGAGGCACCGAAAAAGTTCTTCAAGGACGGCTTAAACAAATTAATTTATCGTTGGATAAATGTATTCAAATGGCGATTATGTTGAAAAATTACATTGTAATATTGATTAAAATTGACAAAATAAAAAAAAAATATAGCTAAATTCCCAGAACTTTGTGTAACTTGTCTGCAAATTGAGTAAGAAATGTTAATATTTTATTACACCACACTTTGCTTTAATAAGAGTGCATGTTTTTGACTATATATTAGCTACAAAATTATTCCTAACTTAAAGTATTCAATACATCAAAAATTTATATTTGTTGATGTTTCTTTTGATGTATATTTATCTCTAGCTACTTTCAGTTTTTGTAATTGTTCAATTTGTAATAAATCGTGACTCTGCTGAGGCCTGCAACATTCATTCAAATACATTCATTATCGCTTTTTAAACAAGGTTTTATAGTAAGGTGCATTAGCTTGTTAGAAGGGAAAATTAGCAACGTTTTCTTTAAATACTTCGAAAATAGACAACTCCAACACCTCTTCTGTCATAGTAAAGTGACTACTATTCACGCTACTTTTGTACAAAAACAATTACTTGATACCGGAGGCAAACATGTAACTCTAAATATATATTTACCGATAAAATTTTAATTGTGGCTATAATATTGTCAGAATTATATGGCCCTATTTTTATGGAATTAACTTTTTACCGGTGCAGTATTTAGATTGTATTATTTGCGTTTATAAGAAAAATTGATATTTTGTGCGCACCTTACATCGTAGTCCATTCATGGATACTGCCATGCTGTATTTTTATTCGAAAAATATACAGTGTGTCCACAGATTCATTCTCAACATCCCCATGTGGATCTCGCTTATTATGAGAGATAGAGATTTGGTTAAATGGGATCAAATACTCCAGAGGTAAAGTTGTACCAAACCCTATACACTAGCTTTGAATATTTAACGTACTTCGGGCGCTATTGCAAAAAAAGTGAATTTTTGTTTTTTCGATTTTCTTTAATAACTCACTTATTTTTAAAGTAAGACAAATTTCGTTTCACCCTTCCTTAAGGCACTTTTTTAATGGGAATCTGGCGGTGTATTTAGATTTTTGAATACTGATATAGTAGTTGAGCTACAATGGTCAAGTTTCATTTTTCTTATGGGGGGTCATAGTTGGCTATGACACCATCGAAAACAATTTTTCTTTCCCTTTTCAAAAATGTATAATTTGTTATACCTGATGCCAAAACTAATTTCAAAAATTTAATAAAACAACATATTGTTACATTAGCAGGTGGCATACTGTGACAATAGAAGATTTTGCAAACAAAGAAAGGAAGAAAACTTTATTTCGCCACAATTACTTATTAAATTAAAAACATAGGCAGCTCAAAAAATACTTAGATATTGTTAAAAAAAAATTATAATAACAAATTATAAAAAATGTTCAAATAGTTGACCATTATTTTCCAAACACAAGTAGGATCTACAAATAGTAGATTTAACAACTTTATGTAAAATACGCCTTGGAATAGCTCGATATTCATGAACCACGCTTTCACGAAGTTCATTTACGTTATTGTAGGTGCGGGCTTTAATGTAACCCCACAATAGAAGTCGAGCGGCGTCAGATCAGGAGATCTTGGTGGCCATGTAACTGGTCCACGAGTTCCAATCCACCTGTTACCAAACCGCTGACTGAGGAAATTTGTTACCTTTTTAGTATTCTTGGATTTAAAATAAATGTTTTATATTGTTTTTTTGAAAAAGAAGTGTTAGTAGTTATTACATAGCTCAGGTATATATTAAAAGGTTTTTTTTGTCTACCTGCTTTAAAGATGATAACGATCTTGCTGATTTCATACAGTAAGTTCTTTCTACCCTGAGCTAGATGTCTGCATGTATGACAAACGGCTTAAGTGATCGATATATATCCCTTTAAATTGATAAAATCAATAAAGTTTTGTTTTTAAATATATGTTTATTTCCGCAGCTTTTAAACAGACTACTTCACATGCTTGAGATAAATAGTTAATTTATAAGAGTCTCATCAATATAATTCCTGAATGTAGTAAATTTACACATTCTACAGGATACATTTTATTAGTCGCACATCTTTAGAACTGTATTTTTGAATTAGGTACGGTTTACTACATCTTATGGCCCCTTAAACGTGGGACATTATCCTGTTGTGGAATTATTTCAACATTCCTTTCAGGGACTACTACAATATACTATTTCATGCTATTGTGAATAACTTTGTTTACAATAAATGTCTATTGCATATTATTTAATGATCTCCAACACATCATGAGCAATTTTAAAATTGAAAAGTATTTCAAATTTTCTTTTATTCTTTATTTTTACATATTACATGCACCATTTTATTTATATACATATTTGCTTCTTAAAGTCGTAATTACATTATATGAATTAATATACTTTATCAAAAAGCACTGTAATATTGATGTAACTCGAGTCATTTGAAGCAAATATAAAGAAGCATTCGTTGAATATACTAATAATTAGAGCTGAGGATGTTTGCGGTACGGCAGGACCGTATTTTTATATTATATGATATAATATAAAAAAGCATCTTGAAGATTAGATTTAGGTTTCGCTAAAATTTAGTAAGTAAAATATATAAATGTGTTCTTAAAATATACAGGGTTAGTTAAAAGTATGGAGACGGCGATTTATTGTCGTTAATATTCATTTTAGGGAATTATGTTCAATATGAAAGTTTGTTAGGATATTTTGATGTACATTTGAGAATATTTGAATTTTTTTTTTCTTCAATTGTTTTTTAACAAATCGGAGACTGTGGCTTATAAGTGAATAAAATAAAATTAAAAAATCCTTACCACAATAGAATTTAATGATTCTAAATACGTATTTCTACAACCACGTTGTCATCTTCAGTAGAAAAAAAAGTGTAACACTTGAACGCACAGAAACACTCACAGAAGGATTGTTCTGAACGTCTTCTAGTTTAACACTAAATTCTTCAATCAATTTAAGAAGCATTTAGTGTTAAACTAGAAGAAGTTCAGAACAATCCTTCTGTGAGTGTTTTTGTGCGTTCAAGTGTTACACTGCTTTTTCTACTGAAGATGACAACGTGGTTGTAGAAATACGTATTTAGAATCATTAAATTCTATTGTGGTAAGGGTTTTTTAATTTAATTTATTCAATTGTTTTTTAGTTACGCCTGTTCGCGCAGTTTTTTTAAATGGGAACTAGTAAATTTTACTCTACCATTCGATAGAGATTTTTTTCTCTTTACAAAATTTTTTTTGTTTTTTTTAAATTCATTTTAATAACTTTTTTATAAGAAAAGGCCGGTTCATGTGTTTAACAGATGTTCGGTACATCGCAGATAGACAGAAGCGTAGCGATAAACAAACTTTAGCGACATAATTTTATCAGTGGTTATTGTGTACGTCAAACCTTTGACAGAAATAATTCATTTGTGCAATTTGTTGCCGTTAATATTAACAATGGCGAGTTTAAGTGAGCATGAACGAATTGAAATACTTATGATGTTGGGTTATGGAGATAGACGCAGAAGTTTACAAGACGTTTGTAATTTATTTAATGATACGCATCCAAATAGAAATCCAATTTCTAAATCCGTTGTTGGTAAAACTTTAAGACGCTTTGAACAAACGGGTAGCGTTAAAGATTTGCCAAGGAGTGGAAGACCTAGAACAGCAAAAAGCGATGATAACAAACTGGATATTTTATTGGCTGTATCTGAATATCCCCATTTATCAACCAATCATTGGCGGCCAATTTCAATATTTCAGAGTCATCGATCGTGTCATTTTTTAAAAGTGAAAAGTATAAACCTTATACAGGTACACCTTGTACACGAGTTAACGGAAGATGATTTTGATAGGAGAGTACAATTTTCTGAAGAAATGTTAAATATTTGCAATAATAATGAAAATTTTGTCAACAATATTCTTTTCTCTGACGAAGCTACTTTTTGCCTTACCCGTGAAGTAAACAGACATAACTGCAGATACTGGTCATCGGAAAATCCCTCATGGTTTTTGGAACACCATACGCAGTACCCCCAAAAGGTTAGTGTTTGGGTTGGCATTCTAGGCGGTCATATTATCGGTCTCTTTTTCATCAATGGCAATTTAACTTCGGCTCTGTATTTGTAGTTATTGCAAAATGAAATAATACCTGCTTGTGCTACGCTCTATCCTCATGAAAACAATGAACACCTGCCCAATGACAGTATCTGGTTCCAGAAGATGGCGCCTCACCACATTATGGTGTAAATGTTCGTCAATATCTGAGCAACGTTTTTCCCCAGAGATGGATTGGAAGACGAGTAACCATTGAATGGCCAGCCCGTTCGCCAGATTTAAGTCCTTTAGATTTTTTTCTTTGGGGATACGTAAAAAACAAAGTTTACAAAGTTAAGCCCGATAATGTCGAAGATTTACAAATCCGAATTACCAGAACGATACAAGAAATTCCCCGAGATTTTTTACAGAACTCTGTTCGGGGTTTTGTAAATCGATTGGGTCATTGTCAAATTACTAATCGACGACAATTTGAACACTTACTTTAATTTACTTTGTTATTAATTTGTTTAATTTTTCTTGTAAAAAAGTTATTACAATGAATTTAAAAAATACAAAAATATTATTGTAAAGAGAAAAAAATTCTCTATCGAATGGTAGAGTAAAATTTACTAGTTCCCATTTTAAAAAACTGCGCGAACAGGCGTAACTAAAAAACAATTGAAGAAAAAAAATATTCAAATATTCTCAAATGTACATCAAAATATCCTAACAAACTTTCATATTGAACATAATTCCCTAAATTGAATATTAACGACAATAAATCGCCGTCTCCATACTTTTAACTAACCCTGTATATTTTAAGAACACATTTATATATTTTACTTACTAAATTTTAGCGAAACCTAAATCTAATCTTCAAGATGCTTTTTTATATTATATCATATAATATAAAAATACGGTCCTGCCGTACCGCAAACATCCTCAGCTCTACTAATAATATACTACTAAGAATATACTAACCATAGGTGACGTTTAGAAAGGCAAATTTGCCGTAAAACAGCGAAAATATAAAATACCAAGGAAATGAAAACACAATAGTTTTACACATGATAGAACCTAATAAACAATACAAGTATACCTCCTATGTATACCGCCAACGCTAGTTCCAAAATTTACCGCGTGGTGGCGTGTTACTTAAAGTAAATTCCCAATAACGATAAACTCGGGAAAGCTCCAAATGTATTGCTTTATGAGTTCCTGGATCAACGCAAAACTAGCCCGTTGGTAGATGGATTTGTCGGAAAAGGATGCACCGTGGTGTTTGATATAAAGGGGATTTAGGAATGACGTGTTGGTCCCAACATCTAAAAAGAAAGTTAATGAACAATTTAAACGCGCCTTCTTCTGGATTACCTTCCCGTAGAGGCTGTTTAATTTGCCTTGCAAATTTGCACGGTCGTTGTTCAACACAGTTCCATTAATTTCGCTATGTAGGTTGAGTCGGAAGGTTCCTTTCCTTGCCTAGACATCTTATTGAATTGCCTTGCTGATTGTTTATTAAGACATTCCGTTTATCGCAGATCTACGATACTAGCAGATACCCAAACGCCCTTTCTTGGCATCAGCATGCACAAAAACGTGACGTTATATACTCCTTACTATAAAGCAGAGGCTCCCAAACTTTTTTTTCTCATAGACCACTTTCAAAGTTTTGCTGGTTCCGGTGGACCCCCTGCAGCTACATTCCTACCATATTCCCAAAACTCGACAAAAAATGTGAAGATTAGGTCTAACTATGGAAATTTGCGTTACGGCTAAGTTATTGGTTAATTAATTAATTGATTGTGCTGTGAGTGGATGTCAAAAAAGTAAAGTTAGCCAATCAAAAAAGTGATTCCATCCAACTTTACTCCTTTGACATCTACTCACAGCACAAGAAACCAATCAATTCTCACATATTTTATTTAGAAAACTCCCCATTCGGAGTGGTAAAAATAAAAAGAAAAATAGTATATTTCCTTGTGTTGTACATATTTATTCAAATATGTAATTATTACACTATTAATTATTATTGTTATCATATTACATTGTAATATCATAACAGTCGTAATATAATTAAAATATCTATGCGTACGTAGTTAATTGCACGTTCTTTTTTAAACGTAAAAAAATATATATTTCATAGAGTTCAATTATAAAATTGAAAATAAAATATCATTAAGTAGTCTTCATTCTAGTTTTCAGAGTATGCCATGGATTAAATCAGTTATGTCTTAGATTGATTAAGTGATCTAACCTACATTCCGTACTATTAGTACATAATAGGTTAATTAGTAACTTGTCAATTTGACGTATGATTATTTACAAATGACAGTTCGTCAATTCTCTAAGCTCAGACGTGACTTATATGTCTATCTCAGTCGTTCACGGCCTACCTAGGATACATATTTTGTGGCTCTCTTGATATGTATAGATGTATTTCACTATTATATTTATTGCTTCATCAGGAGATGCTACGACACCAATAAAAAAGACACACAAAACGTTGACGCATTACAACCACAATAAAATATTGATACACAAAAAAATTATTACTTTATTTTTTGTAATTTTCTTATAATAGACAACGTTACTGCAGTTTCGACATTAAAAACGTCATTCTCAAACCAAATTAACACTAATTATGAGAAACAAAGGAGCAATGAGGAATTTCCGAAGTAAAGGGATGTATAGTATTAAGAAAAATACATTAGGGTTATTGTGGATTAATATGACTATTGAAAAGATTAGTTTTTCATAAGTTTAACTGGTCATTAATAATAACTTCTTTCGAATTATTAATACCTTTAAATATAAATCTCTATGGATTCTAAGATACTGAATTTGAAACCTTTTTTCTCACTATGTAGAAGTAATGTATTATTCAATTCAGGAAAAAGATGTGTTTCTAAAATAGGGTTCGCGAAAGTAGAATCCGGTTTATTATTTTTAAATAAACGTAAATATTTTTATCTAGTTTCAATAGAGCGACTAGTTCAACGTATGTAAAAACTGTCACACTCTGGGCGAGTCAACTTATAAACTCCGATTTTTTTTTTATATTTTGAAATTTTATCTTGAGAAATGTAAGAAGCATGTTAGAAGTAATATTCCAACATACTGGTATGTAAATTGTGGTATGCAGTTACCGACCTGAATATTCTCTTACACTAAGGCAAGATAAGATTCGATATGACGTCACAATGCAACAAAAGCCCTACCTGTAGATGTCGTCATCGTTTGAGAGAGCCAAAGCATGACATGTTTCGGGATAAAACTTCATCTTTAAGAAGGTGGCAATGTGATGTGAGTCATGCGACGACATTATTTAGTGTTTTATTGTTAATATAGTGTGTGTTTAAATTACCGTTAGTTTTATCTAAAAAGAACCCAGAAAGACAAATATTTTACAATATATATATACACATAGGTCCAGCTCTCAACGGGCCATACCCTGCAATAAGTGGCAACAGCTAATCCCCTCTACGCGCAGTAGCTTACATTACCATACATGGCAAAGTTATGAATTTAGTAAGACTTAAACCGCGCAAGGATATAGTCGTTTGCATATTCGTTCTGTATACGTAATTTGCCCATTTGTTTCAGATATAATATCTCCAAGTTATTATTATTGTATTCTTAGCTGCTACGGAAAAGTAATTTTAAGTAATAAAAAAACAATAACGTTTTCTAAAAGATGAAAGTAAAAAAATCAATAATTCTGCAAAATAAATTTAAATTCTAAGAAAGTCACTAAATATAGGATTCGAAAATACCGCCCTCTCTCCCCAAACAATAGCCGAGCCTATTGTAAAACTCCCGCCTCACTCCCTCTAGATTTCTAGGGGTTATTGTCTCGAAAATTCTAAACAGTTGAACTTGCAACTGTTGCAACCTTTAGATACGAATGACGGGCAATCTATTGCTCTCGATCATCGGACTTATGTATGCGCACGCAGAGTGGCTTCGTACATACGTTGCCACATCGCATTACGTTCCATACGTATATTGTTTCGTATGGCCCGTAGCGGGTTGGACCTATCGGTATATATATATATAGGTATATATATATAGGTATATAACGAGCCATCGAAAAAATTCATAATTGGAGTAGACTGTGAAATTGGGTTGGTACTTTAACCACTTCCACATAATGACACATTACTTGATGCTTGACAGTTTCATTGTAAAAAAAGGTTATGGCATTGAAATGATACTACAACAAAAAAGAAAACAAATAATTTATTTAATATCGAAATCATAATCAAAATTTACATATAGCTACAGAAGTTGTTGAAAATGTTGTCCATTTGCATCTAAACACAAACAATTTTCTTAATAAGAGTTTTGAAAAATTTGACACAAACTTATAGTTTCAATGTCAAATAATAAATGTCATTATGTGGAAGTGGTTAAAGTACCAACCCAATTTCACAGTCTACTCCAATTATAATTTTTTCGATGGCTCGTTATATATATATATATATATATAGGTACAGATAGGTCCAACTCGCAACGGGCCATAGGCAACAATATACGTATGGAACGTAATGCGATGTGGCAACGTGTGTACGATGCCTATATAGAGTGACTTTCTTAAAATTTAAATTTATTTTGCAGAATTATTGATTTTTTTACTTTTATCTTTTAGAAAACGTTATTGTTTTTTTATTACTTTAAATTACTTTTTCTATTTTGCGTTCGAAATGAACTCATTATGAAACCCAAAACAGTATCGAAATGAGCTTCATTTCGATACGCTTTTTTTCATTTTTCAATGTTGGCGTTGTGCGAATACAGAAATAAATAACATTGCTGTCATTTGATTTTAAGAATTTATGTACATTTGACAGATATGATATATGTCCGTATTTTACACAAACAACGTATGTTGTATACAATTTACAACAACATATATATGTTTCTGTCACTCATGTTTATATTTTTAAATGAAATATCAAGTAATGTTAACGAAAATTAATAAATAATATGTAATATAATATACTTCGCGGATAGCAAGATTTAAATTTGAAAATGTCAAGTATCAATGTGGCCAACTGCATGCTTTATATAAAAATTAAACTCTGAACTTTCAAATTAAATAATTCCAATTTAAGAAATTTATTAATGTAAAAAACGCAAAATAGAAAAAATAGTATAAAAAACTCGTTTCATAAGGCCTTTTGCAGCACTCGCTCTTTAGAAAACTCGCCGCTATCGCGGGCTCGTTTTCTAAACTGATCTCGTGCGGCAAAATGGTGCCTTATGAAACTTGTTTTTTAATATACTATTTCCGTAGCAGCTAAGAATACAATAATACAACAAATGGGCAAATTACGTATACAGAACGAATATGCAAACAACTATATCCTTGCGCGGTTTAAGTCTTACTAAATTCTTAACTGCAATGCAATATGCAATGTGCTGCAATCGAAGGAGCTGCGCATGGAGGGGATTCGATTCGCTGTTGCCACACATTGCTGATATGGCCCGTTGCGAACTGGACCTACCGGTATATTAAATCAGTTCAGAATATGTAAAGTTTTAAAATGCGAGATTATGAGAATAACGTGTAAATATTTTCGGTAAATATAAAATTTATCGGCCAGAAATTGTGTAAAAAGGTTGTGGTTTTCTATTTTTTTTATTAGTAATTTATAACAAATCCCCACTTTTTAATTTTTTGCAATTACCTAATAAAAAATTTAACTAGTTTCTCAATGTCTTAGAGATAGTATAAATAACAAAGTTGCCAACAATTTTGAAATGGTGGTTAGTATGTATAGTAATTCCTCATATAATTAAATATTTATTCAAAATATGATCAAATAACCACATGGAATTCCGGAATTCCTTCCAAAATTAAAGATTACAATAACGTTTGTTTACATGTATTTTAGGATATTTTACATTCTTTAACAATAATTAATTTATAATAAATTGTTATATATTTTTGTAGTTTACGAATATCCCGCTAAAACACAGTTTAAATAACACTAGCCTAACTTTCAGAAATAAAATATACTTTTTTAAAGTTACTTTTTTTTATTGCTCTTTTTACATCTAGAAAATTTACCAATAAATTTGGCATATTTAAATTTATTAAATGTCTTCAGGAGAAACAGAGACATTTTCTAAGACTAATTTCTAATACAATTTTATTTTCTCAATATAAATTTAAGCTTACAGAATAAAAAACAAAAACATTATTATTGCTAAGATAGTAAACGAAAATCTTGGGTTATTAACACTTCTTTTATGAACCTTATTAAGATCGTCACAATACAACATCCAGCAATTTTAGTTCGAGTAACATCTACATTTGCAACAAGACAATACTGTGTCACTGATATGGGTGCCAGGACATAAGGAGATTAAAGGCAATGGGATGGCCGATGAACTAGCCAAGGAAGGCTCAAAAAGGAACTTCATAAGATCAAAACATCTATGTGAAATCTTCAAGGATTCCGCTAGAAAGGAAATCTGGTTATGGCTAGAAAGAGAACATACAAAGAAATCAATGCTAACGGAAAGTCAATTCCACAGTGAGACACTACTAGAGCAGTTGGATGCTTGGCTTTCAGACAACTGAATTCATGGTAAAAAGAAATTAAAACTGTTAACAGCTTGATAACAGGACATTGTCTTTTAGGGAACCATCTGTAGGAGATGTGAAAAACAGGAGGGAGCCTTCATGTAATATGCACTTGTGAGGAATAAGGGATTCAGACAGAAACATTTCGGAAGAAATCTATTGAGGATGGTGTAAAAAGCACTGTGGTCAAGTGCCTTAACTTACTGGTGTCCAGCCCTAAAGAATTAGAATAGAAATTATTTTGCAAAATATCTTGAAAATGATCTTTTGGTGAATTATAATGTTTTGAAAATTTTACCCAGCTGATCTCCGTTTGATTGTTCTAACACTGCCAGATACGAATTGACAAACTAAAACGATTACCCCAAACCTAAAGTCTTGGTTCTCAAGTTATTTCAGAAATCCGGAAATTTTGCAAAAGTTCAATTTACCGAAGAGTTAAAAAGTTCGACCTATGAGAACGCCACAAGATTTACGTTGATTGGGCAAAAAATTAGTTAGTTACGATGTTTTGAAAATTTGCAATTTTTTTGAGTCTCAGGTAATGGAATTTCAAAACTCGGAGAATTTTCGATGTTCTGATGACTTTATGAATGTTAATGCGTTGATTACGAATGACGAAATCGCGGCCAGGTATCTCTTTTACTTCTCAAGATATTTGCGGAAAAAGGTCGGTAGGCGAAAATCGTTAAAACAAACTGTCGATTTTCGGTGTACCGATTCCTTTTGTTAGTGGATTTCGATGCGCTGATTACTATAAATACAACTGCGGCTTCGTATCTCTTTTAATTTTCGAAATATTCGCGAAAAACTGTGACACTTCGCAAACCCAAGAACGTCAAATTTCAGCGGAGCATCGTTTTGGCAGTCTTTCTTTGGCGACCTCTAAAACACCTGGCTACAGATTAGAAATTCAGGATCGGAAATTTTTCGAACTTCGCCAAAATTTGATCCTCGATTTTAACCCACCTTTATATTTTGGAAACTAAACGGTCTTGTGCGACAATTCTGACACTCAGATGTGGATTATCGCGCCGATCCCAAATTTTGCCTTTTTTTAACATCAGACGATGATTCTAGTTCTTGAGAAATTCGCAAAAAAGTATCGGCATGGAAAAATCGTAAAAACAAATCACCAATTTTTTGTTGTTTACAACCGAAATCATTCAGCACAACTTTTTAAATGACAAACACAAGATAGTCTTTACACAACCTCTACACTGGACAAATCGAGATTGAAATCCAGGAAATGTTTCCTAAAAAGGCAGGCAATAATGTAAAACTTGACACCTGCATCACGACGCGTAGAACTGTGAAAGAACAAACTACCGAATAACCCATATGAACTCAAGGAAGAACTTGGAGATAATCAACAGAAAGCGAACTCAAGCGATTGATGATTCATAGCCCATAGGCGTCTGCCTTGTATTCGCAATAGGTTTGTTTCTGCAAGCGATCCGAGAGTTTCGAACAATTTGATACGTGCGGCCACTGCATAAGTGGCACATACCTACATATGCAGTTAATATATATGTCAACGAATGTAATAAACGGTTTGGTAACCGACAGCAACTACTGCTGAAACAAAAGTAATGCTGACAAGCGAATTGCGTATCGAATTTTAAATAAAAATAATTTACAAAGTACAAAACTATGTATTTTCTGTGAAACGTTGAAAGTGTAAAACATTACTATGAACAACTAAAATTTGTTCAAGGTGTTTCTGTGTTAAATTAGTTCTTTTAGGTGTTAAAACGTCTTTAAAAATATAAAATGTCCGTTCCACATCACAATTGGTGACTAAAATGTTGCAAAAGTGCACCATACTTCGAATGTATAGATTTTTCAATCGGCTCTGTACAGAATTGATATAATATATTCAAATCTGGATTTTTGCTAAATATGGCAACAACTTTTTGTCTTGGCTTTGAAAAATATCTTTTTAAATGATGAAACTAACTTATCAACATTTGGAAAATGACCCAACCCGATCAGCGCCTGTTGTGTTCTCCTAGCCTGTTGAAGACGGAACAATTTTCTCAATTAAAAACGTATTAGAAATTAACAGACTCTTAATATGATTAGAAAAAGAATAATTTCTTTAAAAAATATATTTCGTTCTTTGCCAAACTTCTTTTGTTTCCGATAAAAACTCGGAAGTTTTATAAACTGAAATTGTGGTACTGCCTGAAAGATGACAAAGGGTCATTAACAATATTGACAAGACATTACTAAATAAACATATTTTGTTCATGTATCAAACCTATAATTTCCCAGTAATAATGTGATTTAAAAAGATGTCATATCTCATATCTTCAGAGATACCACGCGCGCGCAATGTATATGCCTGTATATATGTTATATGTGTTGTGTTATGTGCATATTTCTTTCCCCACTTCTAAAAGTTTTATTCACTACACTATTGAGCTTGTATTTGTATCAGTCTGCGCTAAACCACTGCGTTTTAGTTTACGGGCGAATATGTTTTTGTGTAGCGCGGTAATACAAAAAAGGTACACAATTTTGAAAACGTTAATTTAAAGAAAGTAATAAAAATGAGTGACCAAGAAGTAAAATATGCCAGAGAGGCAACTATATTTGCGGCAATATGTGCTATTTTATTTTGTGCTGTGGGATTTTTAGGTAAGAAAACATCTTCGTAATCCTGAAGTGTTAATTTTATGAATGAACAGAACTTCTTTGTTTTTTTTTATCTGTAGTAAACTAAACCAGTAAAAGATACTAAGAATTCTTTATTCTCTTATAAATAACATCGTTTCAGTGTCTAATAAAATACTTATTTCGTTTTGAATTATATACTGGTATATACAGTACATTCATATGAGCAACCCCAAAGTATTAGTCACCAAATGATAGAGGGTCGTTATCAATATAATAGGGATAAAGCTTAATTCTAAAGAACTTTATATATTTGAAAAGATTTACTACCAATTTTTTTTTTATTTCAGGTAACGCGGTAACTATAGTGGCGTTAATAAGATGCCCTAAACTTATTTCTCAGGCAACAACTGCGTTTGTATTATCATTATGCATTTCTGATTTGATATTTTGCTCTATAAATTTGCCATTGACTGCATCTCGGTATATTTATGAAAAATGGATATTATCACCGACTTGTTGCAAATTATTTCCAGTATTGTTATATGGAAATGTTGCATTATCTTTGTTAAACATGGTAGCAATAACTATCAATAGGTTAGTATACGTAGTATAAATTAAACATTCAATCTGTATAATTATTTAATATTTTGTTGTATAAAATTGGTACTTTCCCTAAATATGTTAGTTATAATGAAAAGCCGGATTATATGCAAAAAAAAACTGAAAATATGCAGATGTTCTAGCCTAAATATGTACTTCCTTATGAAACATATGCAGGAAAAAAAATACTGTAGAAAAAAATATTCTATTGTTTACTACTCGTTTATTTAGAACATTTTACAACATAATTAACTATGAAAACAATTTACAATCACCTATTTCTCAAAGTTTTCAAGAGAAAAATTGTGACTCTTGTCTGGAAACATGTATTTATATATTGAAAAGGTTCGTTCTACGTCGACACTTGTTATACGAGCATATTTCAAATTAGAAATATCTATTGTCAACTCAATTATTTCTACTGAATCACCACACAAGATTTTAGCAATGTCTTTACTTTTTAAAACCCTAATTTGTTCCTATTACAGCTAAAAATTTTTCATACACGGACTGCCTCCTTTAACATCAAAACATGACTTTTCAAAGTTGTTTATTATTTCAACGCTCTCGATTAGCGACATAAATTGTTTTTCCAACTGCAATATAGAAGTGGAAATAAAACTGTAATTGGCTTTAATAAACGCCAACTGTTGAGGGATTTCTTTACTCGAATACACCTTTTGGGCGTCTATCGCAGATTGGGCATCCCTATCAAGATCCATAATAATTGTGTTATTCCTTCATAATGATTTGCGTGAAAAATAGCAGCCTCCAACCACGTTCCCCATCGTGTAATTACTAATTAAGGAGGAAGCGGAACACCGGGGAGATGTTGTTTGTAAAACTGAACTCCTTATAGGGCCTTTAAAAATACTTTCTTAACACTACTAATTAAAGTATTTACTAAGGGAAAATGGTTTCTGACTTCTTCTGCAACACGATTTAGTCCGGGCGCCAAGCAAGTTGTGTGAATTAAATTTAGGTAAAAGATTTTCAAGTTGAAAGCTGCCTTCATCATGTATGGTGCAGCTTCTGTCAAAAACAATAGAATTTTTTCTTTTGTAATCGATTCCGGTAAGAAGAATGTTGCCAGTTCTTCCTGTATAAACCTTGTTATTGTCAAATTATTTGCCTTTTCCAACTGTTTGGATGCAATTAAATAAGATTTTGCTGGAACCGATACGTTAAGGATACCAATCATTAAATGAACTATGTATCGGCCCACACTATCAGTAGTTTCATCTACGCATATATAAAGATAATTGTTTGCCACGACCTTCTTATTGCTATTCAATGTTTCTGCATAGATACAGCGAATATAATTTTTTCTTAACGTGCTCTCGTCGGGAATGTTATATTTACTGATGTATTTTGGCAAAAATAACTTAATTTATTTTTAAATTATTTAATTTATGTAGTGGAATATCTGCCGACACAAACATTTGACACAAATCTTCATTAAATTGTTCTTGTCCCGATTTTTTGGAAGTTGATGGCAAACATTGCGGTAATGTTTGCTGACTCTTCTTCGCCAATTTCATATTTGTTAGTTTTGCAGCATGAGATGGAGTTTTCATATGTTGGTCGACTTGGAACTTTCTCTCACTTGTAATCTCCCAAAAAAAAATATCACATCATCGGTTGGTTTCTTATAAAATAAATGTTAGTAAAAGATAAAGGAATAATTAAAAACTTAATTAATTAATTAATTAATTAATTAATTAATTAATTAATTAATAAGAGCAAATAAACTTAAAATTTTACTCACAATCTTGCAGCATGCTACGCAAAACACTTTTTCTTCATCTATACGCAATTCTGAATAAGGTGCAATCCATCCAGGCGCAGTCGCTATTTTCGGCATTTTTGCTATGATATATCACAACTCACAAGTTTACACTTCTAAAAGCCAACGTAAAATGACGTTACGACAAAAATAAAATTACTTTCGAATATGGGAATAAATTTCTCCGGATAGCAAAGAAACACATATACATACTCCTAATTTTCTGGTAAAATGTATTTTTGTATTTATTTAGAAGTTTTAAGGTATTAGCTTTTCCTGGAATTTTGTCTCGGCCTGGATGTATGGGAAGGGCATTAATAAATTCTTGGAGACGCTTATCGGAAAAGTAACAGGAAGAGGCTTCATAAAATGCTTTTAATTTTTAATTTAAAGAGGGCTGTTTAATTTTTATTTGTTTGTTACATCCACGACATATTTTTAGTAATGCCTATAATCAATTTGATTTAGTAAATAAAAAAAACTCGTATACTTAAAATATGCAAAAATGCTGAATTACTACAAAATATGCAAATAATATACAAAATGTATATATTATGCAAACTGCATATGATCCGGCCTTTAGTTATAATTAAACAGCTGCGGACGAAAAAAATTGTCCCTTTAAAAAAGGTGTCTAGATAAAGGAAAACAAACTAAAACGATATCTGCAGCAGATTCTACTATCGGATGTTACTAATCTTTTACATCTCCTCATTGTTTTGAATACTTTTGCAAGCATTGATAGCAGCAACTCATTTTTGGCATCAAAGTTATAGACTTATAGACATCTTTCTTATGTCCCAATGAAATTCCTAATTGGCGAAAATAATTGCTCTATTAATGAGAAAATATTATTAGCATCTAACAGATCTAGTGTTTGGTAGATAATGATCAGAAGAAAGTGTCAATTTTGGCTAAAATACGTTTTTAAATTGTAGTTCTATAGTAACCTTTAAAATATTATAATTCGTTGATCCAAGAATTGATTTATTAATGTGTTTAATGGTTAGTGGAAGAAACCTGTGTTACCAAAAAATAATGTTTTTCGTAAGTGTAAGTATTCGTTTATTGAATTCAAGCAATTATTCTTTCCTTATGTCACAAATCATCCACTTTTTTTGTGTTTTTAATAATACTAATAATAACAAATGATGAAATAAATAACGAACTGATAAAAATGGAGGAGAGGAACTACTTAAAAGAATTCACTGCATAATTGGAGAAGTTTGGAAGCAAGAGATCATGCCAAGGGAATGGAGAAGTGGATCACTGATTCCTATATTCAAAAAAGGTGACCCCATGCAATGCAGTAATTACAGAGGAATTATGCTTTTGAATACGACCTACAAAATATTAACATCAATCCTCAAACAGAGACTATAAAGGCACACTGAGAAAAAACTAGGAGACTACCAACAAGGATTTAGAAAAGGCAGATCAACGATAGACGCAATACATGTCAATAGAAACAATAGAAAAATGTTACGAACATAATATAGAACTTCATTCACTTTACATAGATTTCAAACAAGCATTTGATAGTATAAACAGATCGAAATTACTAAAAGAAATGAAAGAAATGGAAATACCCTCAAAGTTAATAAGACTTACTGAAATGACGATGAAGGGATCCAGAGCAAGAGTTCTAACTAATGAAGGCGTAACAGACGAGTTAGAGATAGATAATGGTGTCAGACAAGGAGACGCATTGTCAACAACGCTCTTCAATATCGCACTGGCGGAGTGGTCAGGGTAACCGAAATCAAGAAAAGTATTATACAAAGTTCGGTACAACTCATTGCGTACGCAGACGACATAGCCATAGTCGCAAGAAGCAGGCAAAGCCTAGAGGAAGCACTATTGAAGATAGCAGAAGAAGCGAAAATTAGAGGACTAGAAATAAACAAAGATAAAACAAAATACATGATCACTACCAGAAGAAAGATAAACACAAACGTGATAAAAATAGGTGAATACCAATTTGAGAGAGTGGAAAATATAAAATATCTGGGGGTAAACATAAACAGTAAAAACGATAGGAGTACCGAAATCAAAGCGCGCATACAGGCTGGAAACAGAGCATACTGGCGTTATCAGAGGTTTCTAAATGACAGAAACTTAAGCAAAAACACCAAGCTAAAAATGTACAAAGTAGCAATAAGGCCGGTAGTAACATATGCGGCGGAAACAATGTGCCTTATCAGCAAGGACGAAGAAAACCTAGAAATATTTGAGAGGAAAATCCTGAGGAAGATTCTGGGGCCGAAGAAAATGGAAAGAGAAGAACAATACCGTATATGGTGGAATCACGAAATAAAAAACATCATGGAAGGAGAGGATATGGTGAAATATATTAAGATGCAAAGGCTAAGATGGTGGGGACACATAGAAAGAAGAACAGAGGAGACCATAATCAGGAGAATAAAAGACTGGAAACCGGTGGAGGACAGACCGAGGAGGCGACCCAGAACAAGGTGGGAGGACCAAGTAATGGGAGATGCAAAAAAATTGAAGATAAGGAACTTAACCGAGATAGCTAGAAACAGGTAGGAATGGGGAAGGATCGTGAAGAGAGCGAAAACCACCAATCTATGAACCTATCGAAACCAAGCGGAGTTATTCACCGCAAAACAATGAATACAAGAGCTCCACTCTAGGAGCGGCCCTATTCCGAAAGGAATGTTTGGCCGATTATAATAATATAATAATAACAATATTTATTGCTTAACAGTCAATAATATAATACAATTAATATAAACTTAAATATAAAGTTGAACTTAAAGTAACACATGGACATAGGTACATAACTTAGTCTATTTTTAAATTATTAAAAATTTCTGTGTACTAAACATTGGCTATTTCGAATAAACTGTACAAAGGTGAGTTTATCAACAAATTGATTTGATTGATGTCTTTGTCTCGGTTCGTGAAGGAATTCTGAGCCATGACGTTCTAGTAATGAATTATAGTTGATACCCCTAACAAGATACTAGCTGTCAGCTTTAAACGAGATATATTTCGAAAATCGTTGTTGAGCCTTTTCAATTCTTAATTGATGACAGACGTAATATGATCAGACAGTGAAATAATATTCTAAACAGCTCATAATAAACTGGAAATGCAAAGACTTTAGAGTCCTAAAGTTACTAAATTGTTCTAAAATTTTAATCGTTTAGAAACTGACACAAAACGTCGACATTTTCCTGCAACACCCAAACATCACTGTCGCACGAAATAGAATAATATAGCTTGATATTATCAGCACAAACCAATACAGGACGTTTGAAAGTACCAAGAGGATCGTCTATTTATATTAATAGTAATATAAAGGGTTTAAATTCGAACCCTGCGGTACACCCGATGTTGTTAAAAATTCGTAAGAATAAAACCTATTGCAAAAATTTAATTTAATGTATTCGATAAATAACCTTCCATTTATTGCAGACAGATTAGTAGACATGCCAAAATAATTAAGTTTTTTCAGCTTTTCGATGCTTTTGGATTCGTATAACAATTTTCTATTCGGGCATTTTTAGCTTTTCCAATAATGTTTTTTGTGTGGCTATGCAAAAAAGGTTAAAAGCCCTTTATAAAAAACAGAATTTTCCAGTAAAATTGCTAACACAAATTTACGTTTGGAGCTTTGCCGAGAATTAACTTTAAACTGATGTAACAAATTCAAAATGTTTCCCCAGACAACCAACAGAAACATTGAATTTTTCATAGCCTAATTTTTCAACAATTTCCTTTACTTTCGATCTTATAAAGGACTAACTGATAAAGAAATTAATTCCTTTATTTCTTGCTTTTAAGATATATGTATTCATAAACACAAGTTTGGTTAACACTAACAATATCATGCAAACAAAGTAAGTACTTAGTTACTGATCAACTGTACGGAACCTGTTAAAAAGCTGTTCAGAAACTGTTTCAAGTCTGCTTTGGTGCTTTATTATTCAGAGATCGTATTACAAAAATGTACTGTACATTGAACATAAAACATTTACAGTAACGTAACTTGGAAGTCGCCTCTTCTTCTTCTTGGTCCAAGGGTATCCGATAGGCTTGACACTAACCGTGTGACACTGAGTTAGGGGAATATCTGTCAACAAAATATTGTTTGCGGGAGCAATTAACCATTGCCTTGGTAAAAATGCACGGTGTATTTGTTCACGTAAATTCGATATAATATCCTTCATTCCCAATTTTGTTTTGCTTCTAGATATTTACTCCCGAGTATTGATATCACGTAATAAGTAATTAGTTTGACGTGAATTTGTAAAGTTTTAACAAATTATTATAAAAACACACTTGGCTATTTCACAATTTTTTATTAGATCTACGTCTAACATATTGCAGTGGAATGTGCTTTTGATTGCTTATTAATTAATCTTTTATTCACACTACAACTTATGATGCCGGCTGTACAGTCTAGTAGATTCCACGAACTCCCATCTCACGGATCGTTCTTCTCAGAATAGGTCCAGGTTATATTAGAAGTAAAACAATAAATGTCAATAAAAGTCACAATTAGCTAATTTACAAATTTTTAATAAAAAAAATTTAAAAAAAATCCCTTTACCGAATGTATAGGGTGCTAAAGCAACATTAACAGTAGCATTTGGAGGAAACACTCTTTGTGAATATGACTCGCACACAGAGAAAAACCCACTGTGACTCTCGAACAAATATAAAACTAATAAATACTGGAGAAATTTGTCAAGTTTGACCTCTACTTTAACCCCTACAATATCAAAAATCAAAAACAACAAAGTTTTCAAAACCCGCGTAAATTGGCTTACAGTCATGCGCAAAATAAAACACGACACAATTCAACCCACAACTTAAAAAAAAATCCAACCTGAATTTAAAACGTTGTAAAATATTATCCTTAAGAAAAAACTCCACTAACAAAAAACATGACAATTTTTCTCTAATACTCATATACGATTTTAAATATCAAAATTATTACAAATAATACATAAAATATAATAATAAAAATAAACGTAGTGTCAATTATATAAATTAAATATTTTTATCAAACTTACATAGATCTATGCACTGATAACACAAAAAAAAAACTACGTGAGAGATATCATACTTATTAGATCACACCAAGATCACAAACTCACGCAAAAATCGAAGTAACATTACATGCACCTGAATAAAATGCATAAACAAAAATAAAACCCGAATTTACTAAACCAGAGAATAAAAATGAATTTCTTATTCTCTAACAACCCGGTCACTTTAGAAGTTACGATATCTCTACCAAAATGAAGTTCCAACTTCCGCACGGATATCCCCACCAACTACAAAATCAAAAATATACAGAAAAATACACATCTCATAACAATATGATATCCGGAGTAGCGGCTGCTTTAAACATCTGACCAACCTAAATATACGAGGATGGATCAAAATTTCAAACATAATAAAATTCATCACTTAAAATTAAATATATTTATAACGATCCCCGTCTGAAATAAAATAAACATCAAAAATTGAAATAGATAAGTTTAATCAATGTACTACAGAAAAAAGTTTAATATATAGTTCAATTATTTTCCTTTCTTGTCCATGGAAAAATCCATGACAATATGTTTCGGCTGTTATGCCATTGTCAAAGAGTATCTTAAAACTAACTTACAATACGTGTCCTTTTAACTTTTATACCTATTTTTTAGTGCTAGGGTGCTGGTTGGGACATATTTACTATCACGTCTATTATGGGGGTGTTGCCAAATTCTAACTGTGTATTCGTAATTATTCTATTTTGTTTTTGTGATTTTTTAATTTCTAGTTTCTAGTAATATGTCCCAACCAGCACCCTAGCACTAAAAAATAGGTATAAAAGTTAAAAGGACACGTATTGTAAGTTAGTTTTAAGATACTCTTCGACAATGGCATAACAGCCGAAACATATGTTAGACATAGATCTAATAAAAAAATTGTGAAATAGCCAAGTGTGTTTTTATAATAATTTGTTAATTACAAAATGTTTCACCAAGAAACGTCAATTAATGAAAAGTAAAGTTTTAATTTATCTTGAAGTTATGCATTATAATATGTTAATGAAATTTTATCAATTTCTGTTTGTTTATGTTTCATTTTAAGTATTTATTAATGCAAATTCCTTACTCATTTGTGTACTCAAATTAATCAGTCGAACACAATTATCAAATGACTTATGTGCATATTTCTTCATAATATCAACCTGCTGTATTTGATAATAACCCAAATATGTCAGATAATTTTCAAGTATGAATAAACTTGAAGAAGTCTATCTACCATGCATAATAAAACAATTTACGAACACTCGCGTGAGTCACCTTAAGTAAATTCACGATTATTTGCTAACTTTAAAAGATGCAATAAAATTGATATTAGAAAGGCATGTTAATGATAACACACACATCTTTATCTCAAAATTCTACAAACCGCATTCAAATTGAATTCAATTATATCTCTAAACAAAAAAAAACTTTTTATAAACTTTTTTATTCACTTGTATAAACTATCCCTCAATTTAATTTCATGAATTTCTTGGAAAAGTTTTATTAATTAAAACTCTTTGATGATATGATGATAATTAATATCAAGTTTATATATAACACAAACTCAATCTTACGTTTTCGAAAACGGGTGTTCAGATTATTGTTAATCCAACCCCAATTTCTTAAAAAAGGTACCTGAACCTTAAATGCCGTTATGGATTGTATAGCTACCGGTGCGTACATGTGAATTTATTGATGGCATGTACAGTGATAAATAATAACTTTATAATGTCACAAAAAGAGACCGTTTTACTATGTAGCTCATAAATTTTGTAATGTGTGAGATAAATCGCTAACGTATTCAAAGAAATTTCACTGCGAAAGATACGTAAATATTGTAATGCATAATCGCAAAAAAAATGACAAAACATTTTTGTTTTATTTATGTGTAACTTGCATATTGTCCGTTTAAGTTAGTAGAGAACGAATCATTTCGTTCATTTTGGAAGCACTACAATAAAGGAACGTTACCTAGCCTGAAAAGATTACTAAAATCTCTCTGTGAACATAATAACAATAATAATAATAATATATTTCTACCCAACAATTACAAGGCAACTAAATTGAAATTAAAAGTGATACATATTGCTAACATAAAGAAAAAAAAGTACATTCTGTGTGCTTATAAATAGAAAACAAAAACACTTCATATAATAAGCAAGTATTTCACAAATAACTCCTTAAAAAAAATATGTCATCATATAGTTTATCGGCATTCACTAAAGCATGCGTAAGGTGCGCTTTCATCGTGATATTAATTCTAGCACTAGGCACAGAGAATGTGGGAACGTTTCTTGACGAAAGACGCGGCACATGAAAACTAACTCGAGAAAGCAAACGGGACGAATCAATCTCGTTGCTGATAATTTTCCTCAAAAATAAAGCACTCTCTCTACGCTCTAGCTCTCTACGCGCACTCAACGATTCCATGTTGTGTCGGTGCAAGAGAAGATTATAGTCAATATTTCCAACATGAAAGATCTCTGCACTTTCTCAACTATCTGGTGTTGGATCGTATAATAAGGATACCACACAACCGGTCCATATTCAAGCTTAGAACGCACATATGCCTAATACAAAGTTGTTAACGTTTTGGGGTCATCAAAATCCCTGGCGACACGTATAATAAAACCAAGTGACTTGCCAGCTGATGAGGTAACGTTAATCAGATGCTGCGAAAAAATCAACTGGTTATCGAACGTGATACTCAAATCCAAAACACAGAACGCGCAACAGGTTCACCATGGATGAAATAAATAACTGTCAAGACATTATGTTTCCTCGTGTAAGATACAGAACTGCATTTGCCAATATTAGGATTGAAGTTATTTTTCATGCACCATTCAACTACAACGTTAAGTGCGTCCTGCAGAAAAGTGATATCTAGTTCATTTAATATGGTACGATAAATTTTAAGGTCATGTGCATAGGTCAAAACTGCACAAGGTATGGAAGTTAGCAGGTCATTGGTAAACATAATGAAAAGCAGTGGTCCCAAGTTAGAGCCCTGCGGCACACCAGAGGTGGAAATGTAAGGCTCTGATCTAAAGCTATTGTAATACACGTCATTGTGCCTACCTACTCTGATGATAACTATGAAGTAACCTAAACAAAGCATTAGACAGACCAAATGCACTTAATTTCTACAGCAATATCACATGGTCAATGGTATCAAAAGCTCATGTAAAATCAGTATATCAGTACATCAAGTTGACCGCCCCCATCGAACCTCTTCAGCTATCTCCTGTGTAATAATAGCAAGATTTGTTGTAGTAGAACGACCAGTTGAGGCGGCGAAATACTCTAACGTTCTTCATTATAATATTGTGCAGCAGATGTTCAATAACTTTAGTAAAATTACTTAGGATGGCTATAGGTCTGTAATTCAGAACGTTAGCAGCATCTTCTTTTTTAAAGACAGGACAAATTCTAGCAATCTTCCATACACTTAGGTTAGGTTAACAATTTTGGATAAAGGCGTAGAAAAGATGCGAGCACAATCCCTGACCAGGAAGCTTGGGATATTGTCGTGACCAGCAATAATTCTTCAACTTTCCAGCGCACACAGCGACGTCATCAATGTCAACGTCAACAATGGCAGTTTTTAGGAAGGTTAGAGAGCATATCAGGCATTGATGTCACAAATGATGACGGCAGAAATACTGGTGAGAAAGCAGCAGAAAATGCGTTCACTATGTCATGGGGTTTATCATAATGCGTATTGTTAAAATATACTTTACCAAGAATTCTGGAGGTACCTCGTTTCGGTTGAATAAATTGTTAGAAATTTTTAGGGTCAGAACATATGGCACCTTGCACATTCTGAAGGTAATTCGTATACGCTATAGAACATACTGAACATATGATTAAATCCGAATTGAAAAATAAGAACCTGTGGTTAACTGTTGACGAAACAACAGATTGTACAAAAATTGGTTGTTAATGGTACGTTTTTTTTTGTACTATGGAACCACATGAATCGTCAGCTGCAATTTTACTAACTCGCAGAAGAATACAACAAAATACTGCCGAAATAATTTCAGAGTTAGTGTTAAATACATTGGAAAAATATGAATATACGACAAATGAAGTGTTAATGTTTTGATGGTGCCCAAAACATGCTCTTATAGAGAGCCACAACAGCCAATTCTTGCACTCTTTTACTATCATAAAAGTTTTGATAATATTAAGAACGTGGTTTATAAATTCGATCAAAACAAAGCTGCAGCTATCAAGGTAAGTCAGTCAAATAATGATATTATAACAATTCGTTATGATAAAATATAACACAAGTATTATTATATTTATCAGAATTATTGTATTGTTTAAAATTAACCAATAAATATTTGATTTAAATACGCTAAAATAACTTCACGTCAAAATGATTTTCAATTAAAAATTATTCTAGATCTGTATGCATTATGCATGCCTGTTCGCTCTTAATCCAACGCTGTCGTGTTTAACAATATTATCATAGACATAAAACATGTGTTTTCTACTAAATGAATGGGCGCATTTATCTCTAATACAAAACGAATCCTCTTCAACTGAGCATTACACTATTTCTACTGTAATTACTTTAAAAACTTTAAGTGCTCTGATTTTTCCTGTTATTAGTCCCTAAAACGAGGCGTGCTTCATTGTTATGTAACGTAATGTGATGAATGGAAGCAAAAATAGAATGATTAAATCACCAAATTCATTCTTATTAAGTGGATGAATGCGATACAAACAAAATTACCAATTAATCACATTTCATCGAAAACGTTAAATTTCAAAATACGTAAATATTTAGTATTGGAATGTTTAAAAATAATTGATAGGAATTACACATGTTTATTTCTTAATTATACACAATATTTTGTTTGATTTAGCGCTATCGCTTACAAATAAAAATATAAGAAATGTGTCACAAATATTACAGGTGTTTTATCTTGCTTTGAAAAATGTTATTTAAATACCTAAACACAAATTTAATTAAATTATTTTCATAACAATTACAACATTATTAATTTTATTAATTGTCACAATTGTCAGAATTTATTAAAACTAATTAAATCGAATTTTACGAGCTGATTCAAAACTCTACAAGAGAAGGAAGAAATTCCAACGTAATCGACGGATATTCCAATTATTCCGTTATTTAATAAAATAAAAATTTGAAAATTGGGGCATCTGATAAACACCCAATGCTCTTTAAATTGAGCCTAATATTTATGTTCTTTCACTTCCGATTTAACCGGAAACGACCCTAACCTTTTTATTTTAAATAACACCCTGTATATTTTCCTACGAAATTCTACGAAAAATTCTCTTTCTCATGAAGTATTACACTTTGTATTTAGACTTTAAAACAGAGGTGAAATTGCATTTTAAATATTAAAATATGTATTGGGATTGTAGAAAATTATGAAAAGTTCATTATTTCGTGTTTGAATTTAAAGTAGCAAAAATACACTTCACAAAAATTCAAGAACGCCTACAAGAAGCTGAAAATGTTGATTCTGACAGCAAAGAAGGAATCGAGACTACGTTCGTTTCTTTGCCAGAAGCACGAAATTGCATCGAAAAGTTAAGACAATTTTTTTGCAGAAAGGGAATGAGGGAAGTCCTTTAGACGCCCTTATCACGTGCCCCAATTTTGTTAATACTGAGTCAATTAAAAAATGAAACCAAAGTACTCTTGACTCTTATTTGTTAAATAAGATGACTTAATTTTTGTTACGTTGTTTTCGCTGTTTTTTACATACCTAATAATGTATTTGTATAATATATACATATATGTATTATATCTACCAGTATACATACATAACCCCGTAATTCGGATTTTGTTTTATGTACATATATTGTATTTATTGTTTATTATGTATGTATTTACTACTGAAGACAATACTAAATGTATATGTTTGTAAGCAGTGGCGGCTCGTGCTTAAAATTTTAAGGTGTTCTGCAAGTTTTACAAAAAAATGTACCTTGCACGGGCAGTAAGAGGTTGTCTCCCATCGATCTTATCGTGCTTTCTTCCCCTTTCGCACTGAAGTAATGTATTTCTGGAACGATTGTCAATTGTCACACAAAAAAATAGAGTCACTAAGCACTACTTTACTAACAAATTATTTCTTATAAATTAAATCTATTCTACGTTCTTTTCGATTTGCAAATTTTGTTATCACTTTGTCATTAAAATTGTCTATTTCGGAGATAAACTTTTTTTCGATAGATAGCATGGAAAGAGATGTTAAACGATCTTCGGTCATTGAATTTCTGAGAAACGTCTTAATTCGATTTAGTGTTGAAAAGCATCGTTCGGCCTCTGATGTTGTCATGGGAGTTGTTATTACAATTTCTAATAATTTTCTAGTCTCCTTCAACGTATCTCCCAGATTGTTTTTTATTAAAAATTTTAGAAGAGGTAGTGCGCCTTTTAAAGATCAGTTCTTGAGTATGAAAAGTTCATTATTTCGTGTTTGAATTTAAAGTAGCAAAAATACACTTCACAAAAATTCATTTTTAAGATCTCTGTTAGAAAGAATATTCATTTAGATAAGAGTGATTTATAAACATTTTACTGAAAGTCAAATAACAGAAAAATAATGTTAAATGGATGACAAAAAATATTATATTTATTAATTTTATTTAGATAAGAACGGTATTTATAAATCTCTTAGTGGCACCAAACGTGAGCGCCAGAAAAGATGCTAAAGAAAATATTCAAAATGTTTTCTATTTGCTTCAATGCAACATTCGGCTCGATGCAAAACTTCACCAGCGGTAACACTTCTTAATAACTCGGCATTAAGAGCTGCGCATTCATTCCTAATTCTATTTTTTAAATCTTCCAAATCTGCAAGAGGCGTGTGATATACCTTACCTTTCAAATGTCACCATAGAAAATAATCTAATGACGTTAGATTGGGTGATCTTGCAGGCCATTTCATTCCTATCTACTTATCAGTGGCGGCTCGTGAGTTATGAAAGAGGGTGGGCACAAAAAAACTTACCTATTTTTTGTATATAAAATCTATTCTCCTATTTTTCGTTCTGGAAAAGACGTCTATGACTTTGTTGTCAAAATCCGGGATAGACTGGAGGAACTTCTTTTCTATTGATAGGACCGCCAATGCATTCAGTCGATCTTCTGACATTGTGCTTCTCAGAAAAGTTTTAATGCGTTTGAGGGTGGAAAAACATCGTTCAGATTCTGCTGTCGACATGGTCTGTAGTTTCATCGACCACCAAAGCAATGAAAGTTGCAGATTTATTTTCTTTCAATATTTCCTGCTTGTAAATTTGCCACATTGCATCTATCAATTCGTTCTGCATAGTTTTTCTTGTGAACCTTTCATATGTATTGTAAGCATAGTGTCTAATTCAGCTGCAAAGTTAATTAAGCCTACATAAATACCTGGATTTTCCGACCTCAATGTCTCATCATGGCTTCGTAACGCCAATTCAAAAGCTCCGCAAAATTTTATACACATAATTAACCGGCGCAAAATATGACGTTTTTTTTCCACATCTACGTTGTACTTAATTTTATGTCGCAAATAAGCACTAACTGTTCACGTATGTCCACTTTGCCTAGAACACTAATATCCACGCATGCATTCATGTGAGAAACGGAATTTTCGTGTTTCTTTGCACTTTCTGCGATATGCTTTAAATCATTCAACGTTTGTTTATTCCACGCACTAAGTTCTTTCTTAAAAATTAAGCAGATAAAACAAAATAGTTTATTTGTTAGTGAACATCCGTAAATCCACTATATTTTTCATATATATTCTTTTGAATACTCTATTGTAAGTTCGAGTTTTACTTGTTGAGGTATAGATTATTTGAAGTTCAGGGATAGGCCTTCCTTTCTTCTTAATTAAAAGTGTTTCCTCAAATAATAGCGGGGTTTTTTTTAATTTTGCACACTATTAACTTCCATTATTAATAATAAACACGTGCAGTACGCGACGAAAACAATGCAATCACAATAAACGCATTCGTTAAGTGGAGTCGAGCGAGTTTGTGCCCCCAAAACGACGTATAAACGCATATGGCGAAGATAAGCGGAACCGGCAGATTCATATTCGGAATAGGTACATCTGAAATCGTGCCATCGGAACACAGTTTTTAGCGTTTACGCGCTAGTGTCTGTGGTGCGGAAGGAAACTTTGATACCATCGTTATAAAAATACGTAAAAATAATAAAATACAATAATGCGCTGAATTACATGCGAATTTCTTTCGGTTTATCTTGGTGGTTGGGTGGGAACGTGCCCTTGTGCCCTTTAGTACCAGACGCCACTGCTACTTATTAGGAAAAATCTGATCGACGTGATCAGTCACAATTCTAGAATTGTGAGCGGGTGCCCCAACATGCTGAAAATACATTTTGGCACGTATATTCAGCGGAACATTTTCAAGAAACCTGGAAATTCGCCTTGAGGGAATTATAAATATGCGTCAGTAGTTAAGGTTTCTTCATAAAACTTTGATTCAATAATGTACCCATCGCATACATTAATTCCCCAAATTCTCTGAAAGTTGGTCTTTCTCATCCAATTCGGATTTTCTACATACCAATAATGACAATTGTGTCGATTTACGGTTCCATTATTACAAAAGCGGCTCTTCTCTGACCATAATATTGACCTAATAATGCTATTTTCACGGGCAGTCGCTCGCCATGCAAGAACCGCCAGTCTTCTGTCATAATCTCCAGGTTCTAATCCTTGATGCGGGTGAATTTCGAAAGGCCTGAATTTGGCAGATTCGTTGAATGGAAGAACGAGAGATATCGCCTTCTGCTTCAATTTCTCGAATTGAAATAAGCGGATTATTAAGCACACTTCCCAAAACGCCAAAACTGTGCTCTTCATCAGTAGCAATTTTTCTTTTAAAAACGGTTTTTTTGTCTTTGAAAAGGCACCACATGTGTCCAAATTTAAAGCCAGACGTGTAAAATACATAGTGCTTGGTATACGTCTGTCTCCGTAATATTTTTTTTCTACATTTCCCATAAATGAAGATCATATTCAATTTTTCCTCATTTGTAAAATCGTCGTTATTCATTTTAAATATAACTTTGTTCGAAGCAACTGTGACACAAATTTTAATAACACTTTATGAACTGTCAAAGTCAACAAACAAATAATGTCAAATTTTTTTTTAGTTTCCATAGATCGCTCTGGTTTTCTACGATCCCAATTTTTGAATATTTAAAATGCAATTCCACATCGGTTTTGAAGTCTAAATACAAAGTGTAATACTTCATTGGAAAGAGAAGTTTTCGTAGAATTAAAATTTTGAGGAAAATATAAAGGGTGCTATTTAAAAGAAAAAAGTTAGGGTAGTTTCCGGTTAAATCAGAAGTGAAAAAATATAAATATTAGGCTCAATTTAAAGAACATTAGGTGTATATCAGATGCCCCAAATTTTAAATTTTTATTTTATTGGATAACTGAGGTACGCTATTGGAACCACATAACTGAGGCATTCGGTATTTTTAGCCTACTATTGAAACAATTTAAAGTTCGGACTTATTCAACATCTTAAACCCTTCTAAAAAAAATAGATTCTTCTCAGTCTACAAACCAGCCCCCCACAGATTCTACTTCTTCTTACACAAAAATTGACGGCCTTTTAAATTTTTTCCAATCCAGGGAACAGATAAAAAGGTGAGGGAAGTCTAGGGAATAGGGCTCTTTTAGACTTTGGACAAACATGATGGTTCCACTCCATCGACTGCTGTTTTGTTTCTTGGTCGTAAAAATGGACCCATGTTTCATTGATAATCACAAGACGGTTCAAAAAATCTGGATCTCCTTCAAAACTGGCACAGATTGACCGTGATTCTTTCACGCTCTTGCTTATGTTCGGCGTTCAAGCATTTAGGAAGCTATATGACGGATTTACGGGAATTTTACGAAAATTTTGTAAAATTACTTTAAAAATTTTCAGTCATCGATTTCTTTGTGATATGGTATCCCTACGTACTTTTGCCTCTAAAAATTCTGACATTTACGTGCCAGTAGAAATCATAGTCTACTATCCAGCGAACGGTAAAGTTAACAAAAATATAGACCTATTTTCAACGACCATAACTATAGACTCACTGTATATTTGGCTTTGCTAAATGACTTGAAATAGAGAAAAGATGAAATAATTTAGACATCCCGTGTCGATCTTCGATATTCTAATCTATAATGTAAGAAAAAATTCTGAAAATATCATTTTTTCACAAATTTCTTTTTCCAAGATCATTTTCTCGATTACGTTACAGACCTTGTAAACTCTACATATTCTTAATCTACGTAACAGTGGTAGTACAAGATGGATTCAATGAATGCTTTATAGCTATTCTAAATGCGTATTCAGGTGTAGAGAAATGTGAACAATTTTTGTCACTTTTACACTACCCTTACAATATGCCAAAACATGCTTTAACATATATCAAATTACTCGTCTCAACATGTAGATTACGAATCCCCAATACAAAATGTAGGTGTTTCTGCTCTTCATCAGCTAACCAACCTCGAAGTCCAAATGCCATTTCACCCACAACGCTCTGAGATTAGTTTCGAAATGGTTGACCACAGTGGCGGTTTCTGCTATGGTTTGCAAGTTTGCGCAACCACCAAAACTAATAGATTTAATTTAATGAAAAAAAGCGTAATTCTACATTTTTTAAATTAAAAATTTGTACTACCTCACAGAATAAATGAACTATTATAAATTACTTATAATAGGTATATCTAATTGGATATGAATACGTTAAATAAATGAGAGAATAACACACTTGGTTTGCAGACTCATTGCAATCCACGAACGTATATATCCCTATACGGCTGACGAACTTTGTCGAACGTCTTTCGGGTATATCTCCATAAATGACAATAGTGTTGCAGCAGCAGTGCAACCAAAACATTAGACATATTTCTTGCTTACGGTGCAACGGTATAAAAGCGAATAAAAAAGTTGTATTTGTGTGTTTAAAAGTGTTTATGCTCTTTATTTTTAAATAATAATGAATTCAGTGCAGAGTTTAATAGTGGATCCGTTCTATAAAAGAACGTACGCCGAAAAAATTGAAATAAAGCGGTTGGGCAGACCTGTTCCGAATTTAAATCTGAAACAAACGATTTCCAGTAAGACGCGAACTTTTAATAGACTATTTAATAAGGATATTTATAATAAACATTTGTGGATTTGCGGTTGTAGTATAAAAAATGCATTATTCTGCTTTCCTTGCTTACTATTTGAAGGTGAAGAATTATGGACGAAAATGGGTTTAACTGATTTAAATCATTCAAGCGATCGAATTAAAAAACACAGTATATCACAAAGGCATATGAAAAATGTAGTCCAATTATCGCTTTTTGGGAATGTGGATATTGCTGCTCAGATGGATAGTGCATATCGAAGAAATATAGCATTGCACAACGAGAAAGTTAAGTACAATCGATATGTAGTGAACATTATAATTAATTGTGTAAGTATTTGTGGAGCTTTTGAACTTGCTTTCTCAAGAAAGATAAATTTGCGACTGCGAAAGATCGTCGCATGGATTTTTTGCTTCAATAAAATCAGGATCAGAATCAGTGAGTTTTAAAAGCCTTTTTTCTTCTTTATATGTACCTTAGCAAAATTACTTTTAATAAAACATACTTAGTGACCTACCTTGTTTACCTACTGTAAAAAGTATTAGTATTCACTAAATTTGCAACCCCCACATTTTTGATGCACGAGCCGCCGCTGGTTGACCACCCCTTAGACGAGGGTTGCTCAGATTTTTAGGGATTACGATCTGCCACAAATTCCAATGAGAGACAGAGGCGGACCTAGTGTTGACGTTAGAGAGAACTCGAATGTGTGGAGTAATTATATTTTATTTTCTCGCGATCGACTGTTTCTGCACGCCTACGTTAGACTATTACTTATTAACAAAACAAAGAACATTTGAAAGGTAAGAAGATTTTTGACAAATTATGAAGTCAAGAATGAAGACCAAAACCAAGAATTTCTTTAAAGAGCCTAGAATTACTTTATAAACGTTTTGTTAAATATGTCTTTAAAGTTTTAAAGAAGATTATGTTAAATAAATAAAATTTTATAATGTGTTTTATATAGTAAACTAAGTAATCAATACCCTCTCGTATATGTTAATTAAGTTTATGGGATGAAGCAAAAGTTGCGCCAAAATCCTTGATGTATTCTACTCGTTCTAGGACAATTCAAAGATTCAATATCTCAATGTGACATTATTTAAAATCATTATAAATTGGGGAAATAGAAAATATTGACAAGATGTCTATATACATATATACATATCTATATGTCTGCGTTACAATATGCTACGAAACATCACTGTTAATAACTGATGACATCTGACCCTTCTAATTTATAGAACAATGGATGACTAATGAAAATTAAAAGCAATAAAATATCATATTCTCCGTAATTCATAATTATTATTTTACTATTTTTTATGATTCCCATATCTCTCTTTACACAATTATTGTATTTATCATCATTGCTTTGTAATGTAAGATGAGAAACAAATATTTATATTAAGATAGGCTTATATATAAGTTATTAAATTACTGTCATTAACCACAGTAAATTCTTTAATACTCTTCTTTCTTTTATATAACTTTTACTCAATGTTTTTATCAATTTAAGAAGAGATTTCTTTAATATTTAAAATTCTTTTTTTGAATATGTTTTTCTTTTTATTTATTTTTTTTTAATTGCAGGTAATCAATAAACAATGTAAAATTTTATTTTTATTGTACATTTTAAGGGAATTCAGAATTTTGTTTCAGAGCAAAATATTTCGTGTACGCATTTTGAAATTCCATGTGGATCAAAATTATAATTGCTAAAAATAAGTAGTAATTTAAGAATACAAGAAATGAAAGTGGCTGGATAAAAAGTAGTAGAACTTTTACAGGATGCAAAAGAGAACTTATTTGAGTGTGAATTTAAAGTGGAAAACGAAATTTGAAGAAAAATAATATAAAAAAAAATAAAAATAATTCACTAACCTCACATTTCGTCCATTTTCAATACACGAAAAAAAGGCCAAATTTCGGGTAAAAGTGTCCTTTGAATGCTCTAATCTATTAAACAAAACATCACTCTAACGTATTTTTGCTATATTAACCTTCAATTTGTTCAAATAACCTAGTAAATAAAATATGAAAAATTGCTATTTTTATACGGTATTTTCATGTTCAAATTGACGTTACTATTATAGCAGCGATTTGAGGCTGCCAACTTAAACATTTTGATTAAAATATTACTGTCAGGATGTATCATTTTAATTTTTCTCAATGTCTACAAGATATTTAAAGTAATATTACATTTTTTGAGTAAATTTTACTTTTAACTTTTGCTGTAGTATTGTTAATATGTTTATTATTTTCTATTTAGGAAAGGACGATGTGTTAATAATAATACGTACAGTTAATTTACCTTTTTTTTTTAATATGAATTGTTATAGGTTATAAATAAAATATTGAAATAGACCCATATGGCAGATAATATACCTACATTGACATTTTGCATCTCAATAACATTCAAAACTTAAAAAGTGGTTCACAACGTGTTAATTTTGTTAAAATGTTGTCAAACGTCAAAATGAGTTTGGCAGTTTTTTTGTCGGCTAGTTTACACTGCGCGGCGTATAAAACCCGTACACTGCGTACACTATTAAATTTGTAGTTTGTCAAGTATCTGCTTGGGATTTTTATTTGGAAAAAAATTAGTGGAACATTTAGAGGATCTAAAAAGAAACAACTTTGCTTTATACGCTTTGTATACGTTCAACACAAGCACAACAACCCAAATTTCGGTAGTTCCTGTTATTTAAATGCACGCATTTTCACCCAACCCCAATCAATCCAACCCCAACCAACCCAACCTCAACAAATCTCAAGCGATTATGTTCATTTATAAACTAAATTAGTTAAGTTTTAAGAATCTAATCAACTTTAACTGCTGTATCCCAACCAGAATACAATAAATAAGATAAATAGCATTTCCAAATCATATTATTTTAATCATCCCATAGAAATTACATCTGACAGCATGCATTTTAAAAATCACTAATTTATTCGGGCAATATATTCCTGAATTGTCAAGAGTACTGGTGTCTTTAGATTTTGAATAGACCCTGTAATCTCTAATTTACGAATTACGAGTATACTGTAAATATGTACTTCTTTCTGTTGGACGGTTATATAACCACGAAATATCACAATTAATTCAATAAATAGAACAAGGGAAATAATAAATTTAATAAAAAATTAAATAACTTTTCAAACAACAATTTTAATTTCAAAATAAGTAAAATATTCTGGAACTGAAGTATAGAAAAAGAAATGTACATACTACGAATTGAAAAATATTCGGAGTAAAAAAATTGAAAAAAAAAAGATAAACTTTTTATAATTTTGTTGATTGTTCTTATTTATATTGCTTGGAACTTTTTATTTTCTTTTTTCTTACAATTCTGCCTCAGAATAGTCTATCATTCATAAAACAATATATGTACTGTCAGTAGGGCTGGGCGAAGTATCGATACATCGTCCAATACCCGATACCATAACTGGTATCGGGTACCCGATACCTCATATAACGAAGGTATCGATTCTTAGGTATCGATTCCAAAGCATCGATTCCAAGGTATCGATTCCAGGGTATCGATTCCAAGGTATCGATTCCAAGGTATCGATTCCAAGGTATCGATTCCAAGGTATCGATTCCAAAGCATCGATACCTATCGATACTTTACCGATTCCAGTACTCGCTAAGTATCGATGTATCGGGTAGCGATGTATCGGGTAGCGATGTATCGGGTAGCGAGGTATCGATTCCAAAGCATCGATACCTATTCCGATTCCGGTACTCGCTAAGTATCGATGTATCGGGTAGCGAGGTATCGGGTAGCGAGGTATCGATTCCAAAGCATCGATACCTATCGATACTTTAGCGATTCCAGTACTCGCTAAGTATCGATGTATCGGGTAGCGATGTATCGGGTAGCCATGTATCGGGTAGCTTACCTTTGTGCATTTTTTGAAATGAGTATGCGTACATCATAGGTATATAAGTTGTTGTTTTATGCAAAATGACAATTTAGAATTTTCTTATTTTTCATGCAAGGATTAAAAAAGAACTACATACATAAGTCTGCAGCTAGTATAATTATAATTTTACCTTTCGGAGGCCAATATTTCAACGTCAGTAACTTCACTATCACCGTCTCTTTTGTCTTTCTTTTCAATAATATTAAAATATGTAAAAGGATGAACACATTTTATATGCTTTAGCATATTTGTAGTATTACCAGTATACTTATATTCTTTTTTACATACATTACAACTCACGCCCTGGTCGTTAATTTTATCAAAGTATTTCCAAACTACACTATTTTTTTTCGACATTTTGGTACGTACGTATCCACTTATTACACCAAGTTATAAGAACAAAGTGATGAAGCTTAAAATGATATGAAATATAAGTGCTTATATTAAACTTTAGACGACGAATAAAGGTAGGAATTATAATAAATCAAAACTAGGGAACAGCAAAAATTTGTTGACACATAATTTGTATAAAGCAGTGTTGAGAGAAATATAGGTGATATTCATATTCATATAAATATAAAACACTTTCCTGTTCTATAGGATGCACAATACACAATACACGACTGTAAATTGGAACTAAAATAAACAAAATATAATATAAATATGTAGTATTAATTAATATAATAAGGTATAAAAAGTTGGGTCAAGAATTCTTATCAAGCTATTGTAGGTATAAAACGTGCTTGGTTTGTTTCTATTTTGAAATGAATATTTTAGGCTTTTTGTATAATTTTGTAATAGCACGCATATTTGCCTATATTATTTTATCTTTCTGCGTTTTTTAAATGTATATAAAAATAACTTTTTAAGTAAAGAATTTTTAAGTATGTATGCATAATATATATTTTAAAGACGTTGGTTATTATGCGTAGCAAATTCCATATTATGACATAACTTTAATTATTACAAACAAAAAAAACAAAATATCACAATATTGCAAATTTCATACCGTAGTTATGGTAGAATCGGTAAATTAATTTTACATCTCTTGAAACCGATATCAAACAATCGACACCTAGAAAACGGGTTATGAATACTGATTCCTAGGTATCGAATCAAGGTATCGATTCCAAGGTATCGATTCAAGGTATCGATTCCAAGGTATCGATTCCAAGGTATCGATTCCAAGGTATCGATTCCAAGGTATCGATACTTTACCGATTCCAGTACTCAGAATCGATACCGTGCACAGACCCGATACATCGCTAAGTATCGATACCTCGATTGGTATCGGTACCCGATACCGAAAACGCTGGTATCGCCCAGCCCTAGACTGTGTGTTAACTTTTTTCTATTCTTCGTATATTCTATAGGTAACTTATTTTATTTAAAATTAAAAATATGTATCTAAACTTATTTAATTTGAAACTGTATATTAGTAAATTATTATTATTATTTTAACAGGGAAGCAGTGATTTTTGTATTTTCCATTTAAATTTCTTTATTTTTTCCAGGTATACAATTATATCTTATTATCCATATTACAATAAATTATACTCCAAACTATCGATATCTTTACAATTATTTTTTATCTGGGCTATATCATTCCTGATAATGGTAAGTTGAATTCAACAGATTTTCTTGGTTTATTTGTATTTGTCTGTCGTATATGTCTTTGATTTTATATGTTTGCACAATGATAAATTGCTAGACATTCATAGAGAATGTACCAGATATTTTTATATTACTGAAATAGACAATTTTTAATTTGTATATAAAATTGTCTTTTTAATCATATGTTTTTTGGTAACTTGTATTGCATTCTAAAATTACATTATCAGTTTTTATTGTTAACTTATCAAAACACATGCACAGGTATAAAACTCTTTGCAAAAGCAAAGAAAAACTACAAAATAGTATATTAAAAAACAAGTTTCATAAGGCACCATTTTGCCGCACGAGATCAGATCAGAGCGAGTGCGGCAAAAGGCCTTATGAAACGAGCTTTTTATACTATTTTTTCTATTTTGCGTTTTTTACATTAATAAATTGCTTAAATTGGAATTATTTAATTTGAAAGTTCAGAGTTTAATTTTTATATAAAGCATGCAGTTGGTCACATTGATATTTGACATTTTCAAATTTAAATCTTGCTATCCGCCAAGTATATTATATTACATATTATTTACTAATTTTCGTTAACATTACTTGATACTTCACTTAAAAATATAAACATGAGTGACATAGAAACATATATATGTTGTTGTCAATTGTATACAACATACGCTGTTTGTGTAAAATACGGACATATATCATATCTGTCAAATGAACATAAATTATTAAAATCAAATGACAGCAATGATATTTATTTCTGTATTCGAACAACGCCAACATTGAAAAATGAAAAAAAGTGTATCGAAATGAAGCTCATTTCGATGCTGTTTTGGGTTTCATAATGAGTTCATTTCGAACGCAAAATAGAAAAAGTATTTTTCCTATTTTGCGTTCGAAATGAACTCATTATGAAACCCAAAACAGTATCGAAATGAGCTTCATTTCGATACGCTTTTTTTCATTTTTCAATGTTGGCGTTTTTCGAATACAGAAATAAATATCATTGCTGTCATTTGATTTTAAGAATTTATGTACATTTGACAGATATGATATATGTCCGTATTTTACACAATCAACGTATGTTGTATACAATTGACAACAACATATATATGTTTCTATGTCACTCATGTTTATATTTTTAAATGAAATATCAAGTAATGTTAACGAAAATTAATAAATAATATGAAATATAATATACTTCGCGGATAGCAAGATTTAAATTTGAAAATGTCAAGTATCAATGTGACCAACTGCATGCTTTATATAAAAATTAAACTCTGAACTTTCAAATTAATAATTCCAATTTAAGCAATTTATTAATGTAAAAAACGCAAAATAGAAAAAATAGTATAAAAAACTCGTTTCATAAGGCCTTTTGCCGCACTCGCTCTTTAGAAAACTCGCCGCTATCGCGGCTCGTTTTCTAAACTGATCTCGTGCGGCAAAATGATGCCTTATGAAACTTGTTTTTTAATATACTATACTGCAACCAAAATGAGATGCCAAAGATGCCCTTACTAATTGTGATTTAGGGGAACAAAGATAAAACCATTTCCTATAGAAACCAAAAGAACAAATTAATAATATTACTGAGAATTTGCAATACCTGCATTTAAACTACAGGGTGATTGATATAAAGTGTTATCAAATCGAAAAGGCTGTATTTTTTTATTTGTGAATATTTTTATTGAGCCTAAACTAAAAGATGTTGAGAAATAATCAAAAATTTATAATTCGTTACGTAATGTCGATTTGGTAACCTATGAGGCGATCTATGATCTTGACACAGTCAATGAACACATATGCTGGCATTACTATGCCCGGCGAAGTACAGACTTGAACGCATCCGACATTTTCGTATTTTTCAGTGCCAACTTTAACCTTCAAAAGACCCCAGGCATAGAAGTTCAATGGATTTGCGTCAGGAGAATTTTCCAGCCATTTATGATGAAAAAATGAACTACAGAACGATACTTTTCAGCCATTCTTGGATCTGAGGTGGTACTGTTGGACCGTCCACAGTCTGTGGGTGAAATATTTGTATGCCCTAGGCTTAAATACACCTTCCAAGCCAGTTTCATGATAAACGGTCGTTTGTCTTAATTCCACGGTTTAAAAATATCAGCGTAGAGCGAATCATTGACTATCACAGCGATCCAAATCATGTCAAACGACAACGTCAGCTTTCTAGTGGTCCTTCGAAAGTGTAAATTTTCGTATAAACTCTCTGACAAGTAAACCTGATCATTTTGCTTGGTAACATGTTGCTTGATTGGAAATTCTACCGAATCAGGGAATACAATATTCGACAAGTCCCCACTTACAGTCAAGCGGAGCAACAACTTTACTCTTTCAAACCAAACTTTCTTCTGTTGTGCTGCTAGACCATGAACCTTTGTGAAGTTCAAGGAATTTAGCCCTAGCTCATTATTCAATATGTGTTGCATGCATTCTCTTGATATACTCAGGACACCAATCATTTTTTTTCCGTTACGTCGCGGATTTTGACGTACCTATTTGCTTGAACACTTTCTGAAACATTTCCAGCGGTTTCAGTCTTTTTAGGGACACCGCCATGGTGTTTTTAATGCAGTAATGAGTTATGATCCGATACACAAACTTTAGATTTTGGAGCTCTTAAACAGTAATGGTTGTAATGTTCCAGTCAAATATAGAACGATCACATTATTACCATGACTTCTTAATTGTTTTCTTTAAAACTGAGATGCAAATGCTTTTGGCGGTTTATAAATAATAAATTGAACTGCTATTAGACCAAGTTTGACACAGCTAGATAGCACAGCTGATAGATACATCGGTGTGAAGTCAATTGCACATATCACCCACCTGTATATTGAAGAATAATTTTTTATTTCTGCTCTAGTCGTGGTGTTTTCAAATATAATACAGGACTATAAAAACGATCCCTAACCCATTCAAGGTTTTATCGTTTAAAAAGAATATGAAGTAAATTTCTAGTATTTATCATATGTGATCTCTTTTTATTTAGCTGCCACCTTTACTGGAGGTATGGGGTGAACTTGGATTACATGAACCGACATTTTCTTGTACAATACTGACAAAAGATGGTAAATCACCAAAGAAGTTTATTTTTCTAGTTGGATTCGCTTTACCTTGCATTGTAATAATTATATCATACATCTGTATATATCTTAAAGTTAGAAGTTCAACTAAAAATATTCGAAAGCACCAGTAAGTAATTTTTTTAAACATTATATTAATTATTAATAATTACTTATCGTTTTATAGAGTGGGCGAAGCAAGAAATAAAAACAGTAGAAGAGAGAAAGAAGATGGACGTCTCACCAAGCTCATGTTATTAATATTTATTTGCTTCATATTTTGTTTTTTACCGCTCATGTGCGTTAATGTATTTGACGACGAAATCAAATTTCCCACACTCCATGTATTTGCCTCGATATTTGCTTGGGCATCTAGTGTTATAAATCCTTTTATCTACGCTGCTAGTAATAGACAGTATAGATCAGCCTACACCAAATTATTTCATGTTTTTAGAAGTACCGCTACGGCTTCTGATTCCAGACAATTGTCCAATTCACAAAAATCTAGAGGCGCAGATAATAAAAATGGACATCAGTTAGCTAAAATGACTTCAAATTGTTAGAGACATTCCATTACTACTAAGTGTGGATCTCTGAGGCCGATTATTGTAGTAAATACGTACGTGTTCAATTATTATATTTATTAAGCTAAACGTTTTAAGAAACAATCTCTCATTAGGTCTTCTTTTAATTTTGTTTTAAAATGTTGTTTTTGTTTAATAATTGTTTGTTTAATAATTTAATTATTTAATTACGAGAAAAGCTGAAAGGATGTGGGAGTACGAGTTTGTAATTCTACCATTAAAATGCTTATTATAATCACAGACTAAATAAACGAAGAATAACTAGTTTATTAGTATTTAGGCTAACTGGTAGTGAGATTCATAAGTAGAGCTGAGGATGTTTGCGGTACGGCAGGACCGTATGTAGTGCATCCCCACATTTAACTATCTAAATATTCTCTGAAATGATTTGCCGGATCTCATAAATTAATAGAGTGATATTTTAGTATGCACTGGATATTGTTATTATACAAAATCATAATAGCCATTTGTATTTATGGATCATAAATAATAATACGCATGTATTTGTATTTGGTTGTGAATTCAATTTAAACTTAAAACGAATCGTAATATTTTAACGAAAAGCTGTCCTTACAATACATGCATTCGAGACAAAGTGTGCAACTCTGCGAATAACTTCCATAATTGATCGAAAATGGACATTTTGGAGCTGAAGTAAAGCCCCTATTCTTAGAAAATTTTATTACTGTCGTTAAGAACTATTATTATAAACAACAAAGGCCTTTTATTAGTATTGAAGTTTTAGTTTCATTGAATTTCCATGTTGTAAGTAGTCAGTTGTAAAGTGTTCATTCACAATATTCTAAAACAAGGTGTAAATTTAACTAAAATCCAGAAAAACACATTCTGATAATATATTACTAGATTAGAAGCTGTGTTTATTACCATTTATTATATTATTTTTATAACCAAATGCAATAAAAGCTACGAAAACAAAAGAAACCTCGATTTATTAAAATCTTGTCACACAGCCTTTCAAAGCCTGGCAGCACATATTTTATATATACTACCTACTTGAACTAGGTGAATGAAGTTATAAGTTATAACTTCTAACTTCATTCACCTAGTTCAAGTAGGTAGTATACAATAAATAGTAATAAACACAGCTTCTAATCTAGTAATATATTATCAGAATGTGTTTTTCTGGGTTTTAGTTAAATTTACACCTTGTTTTAGAATATTGTGAATGAACACTTTACAATTGACTACTTACAACATGGAAATTCAATGAAACTAAAACTTCAACACTAATAAAAGGCCTTTGTTGTTTATAATAATAGTTCTTAACGACAGTAATAAAATTTTCTAAGAATAGGGGTTTTACTTCAGCTCCAAAATGTCCATTTTCGATCAATTATGGAAGTTATTCGTAGAGTTGCACACTTTGTCTCGAATGCATGTATTGTAAGGACGGCTTGTCGTTAAAATATTACGATTCGTTTTAAGTTTAAATTGAATTCACAACCAAATACAAATACATGCGTATTATTATTTATGATCCATAAATACAAATGGCTATTATGATTTTGTATAATAATAGTATCCAGTGCATACTAAAATATCACTCTATTAATTTATGAGATCCGGCAAATCATTTCAGAGAATATTTAGATAAATAGTTAAATGTGGGGATGCACTACATACGGTCCTGCCGTACCGCAAACATCCTCAGCTCTATTCATAAGTCTAAAGACGGCAGACTGTGTGCCCGGTGCATGGTGACATGAATCATGTCAGCATGTGTACTAAATATTATTTTGGATACTATAATATAAATATGTTTTGCAGGTGCATCTGTTATTGCCAATAATACAAAGAAAATATTCTTCTTTCAGAAAAAAATTTATGGCTCATTCATTCCTCTCGCTTTGTTTACATATCGGAGCAGAAAAACATATATTTAGTAGTTTCCTAAATATTTCCATATATGCATTTATCAAAGAGATAACAGAATTTGAACATATATTTTACAGTTCTAAATCAAAATTAAAAAAAAACTATTTTGTATTTCTAACAATGAACGAAACATTTATTCTAAAGAAAAAGTGGTATTAAAAATAATATTTAGTACACATGGTGACATGATTCATGTCACCATGCACCGGGCACACAGTCTGCCGTCTTTGACATAACATAACTCTTGCACTATACACAACTTTTCTTTATTTTATTGTTTCTTATGTTCCTGCTTTTATTTTATTTTTTTGTTATATATATTTAAATTTTAGTTTAATTTAAAGTTTTACATGCAGACGCAATTGATTGCAAATAACGGACATTCGATTAGGCACCAGTGCAGCTTCAATACGTTCAATTATTTTGTCTGCGATTGTAATAGTATAGATTTGACGATGAATATACATTAATACTTACTTAATTTTGACAGTAGTTAATATAGTTTGTAGTTAATACTTTCCAGCCGTTTTAACAGGGCCAATTTAGGATGTGTAGAAAGTATTTTTTTAACAGTGGCCTATATACACCGCGAGCAATTTTAACTGACATTTGGACGATTGGACAACTTATATACATTATTAAAACAGGTTAGGTAATATTATCAACAAGCCTCTACAGTCCAACCAGTGTCGCCAACTCTTGTTCGTGAAAAGTAGCTAGTTCAAGTCTAAAAGTCGCTAAATAAGCATAAAAATCCCCCAGATTGAATTTAATGCAGTAAAAAAAAGTAAAAATGAATTTCTAAAGTTGAATATATAAGTACTTGTATTAAAAAAAAAAAATAGAACAAAATAATATATAGTAAAACCCAGGCGCGGCTCGTGATGACGTATTTGGGAGTGCAAGTACAATGATGCGAGTGCCTCGTGTGTTTTCGGGGTTTACTAAGAAAACGTTACAGTTAGTACACGAGAATACACGAAGCACTCGCATCATTGTACTTGCACTCCCAAATACGTCATCACGAGCCGCGCCTGGTAAAACCTCTCTTGGGTGGACACTTACGAGACCCTGAAGAAGTCTCCGTTCAAGGGAGTTGTCCGCCCAAGAGAATATGCATTATTAAGATAAAGGTAACAACCGAAACCCGACTCCAACTAAACTGCACGTGTTCCTACTGATATGCGTGCGTAAAACCTACCCACACACGCTATATGTAAGATAAAGTGTATCTAATTCTTTTTTTAAACAAAAGAAATTGGTATTAAGTGTTCATATTACATGTAAGGTGGTATATAGTTCTTTATATATACTGGCGTTCATAAATATTTGTACTTATACGATATGGTCTATTTACGATTGCAGACAAGACATCATAGTCAGTAATATCAGGCGCAATAGCATTAAGAACACAAATTACTAACTTCTATACAATATTAGTGATATCAAAATTCGTGTTCATTTTTTCGTATTGTTTTCTACCTATTAGTTGCGTTGTAATGTTACAGTAACAAGTCAAAAAAGTAGTTAGATCTTCTATAACTACATATTATCTGTACCATTTCTAACAGATAATAAAACGAAATGATACAACAGAATCGGCCAATAAAGTACAGACAAAGATCTGCAGTGGTCCTCCCTTACTTACAGTAGAGCATAGAGTTATAACCGAGTCCTTTCTGCGTAGATGTATCACACGATTTCCTTTTCTAATTATATTTTTCTAATAAGAAGCAATTCTGGTAACAATGCATATGTATTTTAACAGGCAACTTCCGACAGTATTTTTGAGCCTTATATATCCAAGGTGTCCTTGAAATAAAAAGACAACGTATAGAAAATGTAAAGATATAATTACAGTGAAACCTCTCTTGGGCGGACATTTACGGGACCCTGAAGAAGTGTCCGTTCAAGGGAGTTGTCCGTCCAAGAGAATATGCATAAGAGCGAAATTAAACAACGTGCTATGATTTTTAAATTGATTTTAATAATATGTAATTATGTATGTACAGATGCACATAGATACTTTAAGACGTTTCCTTATGTTTAAAATATTCTAACATAGACGTTTGCCGAGTTTTCTTGTTAATTAATGCATCGTGGAAATGAAGATCAAGCTTAGATATTAAATTAAAAGCAGATAGGTCACCATGAGCTTCAACAAAACGGTTTAGTTGCTGGGTCACATTAATTGCCTGTTGGTATGTAGTAATACCCTCTTCTTCCTGAGTATGTTCAACATCTGACTCATCGGACACTATCTCTTGTGTGGGAACCTCCAGACATGCAGAGTCATCCGTTTCTTCGAACATTAAATTATTGTCTACATTAAAAAAGTCCTCAATCTCATTATCATTTTCGATCCCAAACTTATCTTTATTCCTCAATATTTCAGCTAAAAGTGACAGGTCGTCTTCATTATCCGAGTTTTCTAGGTTGTCTCTTATACTTTCACAGTTAATAGAGTATGTAATTCCAGATTTGACGAAGCAGTTTTGAATTGTATTCTTACTCGATCCCATACATTTTTTATGAGGTAAATTGCATCTAAACCGTGTATTTTTTTTGATAATTCTTGTGCTGATGCAGCAGTATTTATGGATATTAAAAGTTGTTTAACAATAAATATTTTATAAAATGCTTTGAAGCTTTTAATAATGCCCTGATCTAAAGGCTGAACAATAGAAGTACAGTTAGGAGGCAAAAAAATCAATTTAATATTTTGTATCTTGAATCTACTATCCCAGAACAATGTTTTTTCTTTAAAACAAAATAATATACAATTTTTCTTAAAAATATAAAATGAAAATAGGTATTTTTAAAAACAAAATGAAATATATATTATATATTATTCTGTACAAGTTCAAACAAATCTCTAACTGAAAACCTTCATCTGTCGGGACGTTCATCTTCGGCCATTTAAGAATTTTAAGGGAATATGTAATGAAAGAAGAGGCTGCTTTGAATATACGTGAATAAAAACGATTATTTGCCTTTTAAAAGTTTCTATAAATATGATTAACTAAATGTAAAAGTTGTGTTGCGTGTCTGTAACGTCCCGCATTTTATTGTTTCATTTTCCAGTCAAATTTATTCTCTTGATCATATATTTTGTATTATTTGCATAATTGGGCATAATTTGCCCAAAAATTATTTTTTGTCGCTAAACCGCTTTTAAAATCCCCCAGATTTAGCGACTTTACCCCAGAGTTGGCAAGACTGAGCCCAATTCTTGTAAATATTGTTAAAAAAGATTTTACATTCATCATTTACATTTTTTTTTACATGTCTCAAATTATACAAACTAAAAAGTTGTTTTCCACAACCAACACACATGCAAATGTTACTATTCATATTGTTATTATTCATTACTTTTCATATTATTATTATTATTCATTACAATTCATATATAATAAAACATCGGGGACGCATGCGCATATGTGCATTGAAAATTTGGGAAAAGTTGGACTCTAGAGGCTTGTATATTATCAATTATCACCGTCAGTCACAACTGACAAATGGTGATAAAGGGTAAACAATATAGCTAATGCAACATTAATGCAAATCTAAGCATGAATTTCAGTTTAACATTTGTAAAATAGTACACTTCTGGATTAATAAAAAAAGAGTTCACTTAATAATGATTATACCTAACTTGACACAAAAATTTAAAAACCAAAGTATTAAACATCTATTTTGCGCTATAAGCGATGCTCAAAATAACCTCCATCCACTCCAATACAAAGATTTGTAAATCTCATACTATTAAAAACCATTCCTCAACATCTCTGCAAAAATATTATTTACGGCGTCTTCAATAGCAGCTTCCAATTCAAATAAATTATGAAGTCGGTTTTGGAATACAGCATCTTTAAAATTTCCAAACAAGAAAAAAATTTAAAGCTGTTAATTCTGGTTATTTACTCTGCCACAAACCAGTAGGTACTTATTATAAGCCTGTCGTCGTAAATTATTTCAAATAGTTAATAGCAGTTTGTGGAGTATGCAATGGATCTCCATCTTGTAGTTTCATGATCATAGAAGTAATTAAAAAACACCTCAAAAAGATTTCATTATAACGGTCAGCATTTATCTTGTCAGTAAAGAAGATAGGTCCTATATAATCCGCCTTCTGCTATTTGCAAATCAACACAAATTTTGATCGGATGAAGGTCTATTTCAAAAAATTTTGACGATTGTCTGTTGATCAAGTATGGGAGTTCTGTGAGTTGACATAACCTGACAAGTTAACGCTTCATCAGAGAAAACGGCCAAACCCAAATCTGCATTATTAAAGGTATTGCTTAACCAATGACAAATAGCTTCGTTGTTGCTCATAGTTGTGTTCACGCAAGTGATGTAAAACATATTTTGTACGGATTCATGTCTAATCGCTTTCTCAGTGCAAACAGTTCCATAAGAGACAACTAAAAAAATATCAACACCATATTTCTACTTCTTATATTTCGTATCTGTTTGAGTGGATAATTTTGTTTGTAACTTGTTAGGACTAATTAATCTCTATTCTATTTCGAATAGCTTCTGTCTGTTTTTAACGGTTTTTCCAATTTCGTTTCAAAATGCTGCTGGTTTCCAAAACTCTTTAAACCAGTTTATTACAATGACGTGACCTACGTTCTGAATGATATTCCGTTGAAGGCACGATTGCAGAGAATAAGTCCCATCTCCCATCTTCGTTTTGTATTCCACTTTGGGAATGGAATAATAAAAAAAACGGCATTATGCTGTCTTTATAAAAGAGATTTAAAAAAAATGCAAGAATACACTTAGAAAAGAGCAATAAAAATACAAAACTTCTACCAACAACAAACAATAATATCAAGTAAACGAATATAAATACAACATGGGAAATGTTGCCAGTTTATAACGTTACACCGTTGCAGACATGCGCACAAACTGTGGAATTTTAGTACCCAGTCGTAACGAAGTCGTTTACCCCTTAATAAACGAAGAATCTTTATTTAATAAACATACATTGACAACATTTTCCAAAATTTGTATTTAAACAAATAAAAATAATGGAATATAGAATTTTGAGAATATTGTTTGTTTTTTTATGTTTAGTATAAGTACAAAACTTGAAGTTAGAAGTAACTTAAATCAAATTTAATTGTACGTGATGTCACTGTATATACATCGTACGGGATTTACTTAAAGTTTTGTATCAAATACCTTGCTATTAAATTCATAATCATTTTCATATTAGAAATTATATAATTTACGATCAGAGAAATGTTTAATGTATTCTTAACACCATTAAAATCAATTTAAATATGGACAATGAACTATGGTCAGAGTTTTTAGGGCCACAATAACCTTAAAAAAATGTTTTGTTTTCACAAAAACAGTTCTCATATACTTGTGATCTGACCGTCGTCACCTTTTATCAAATTTTCTTTTGTACTGCTTTTTATATCATTGTTATGAGTTGGTGCCCGTTACCTTTTGAGCCAAAGTAAAATATTGACATAAAAATGTGATAATATGGAGAATATGTATTTATTTTTACACGTTTGTATAATACAAACACGTGTAGGAAATCTTTTGTAAATTAATTTTATATTTTTTGTATTTTCTTTAATAAATATTAAGACAAAACTAAAACCGAACCTTTTTTTTTTCCCAAACAACATAAATGAATTAATTTTTCCTTAGTCAATTTAAGATATTAATATTGTTATTTGTTTAAATAAGTATTAGGTATACGTAAATACGAGGAGATTTGAAATGTGCTTTTGAATTTTCTTAAAAGACTCGCCAAGCAGCACACAACATGTATCCCCCAAAAAAACAGAAATATTACCTATCCAGCTAACCAAACTGTATTCGCCTTTTTCGGAGAACTTATACTCATTATCTAACACATATAATATAGACTTTTGTGTGTGCCTTGGATATTTAGTAAGGGATCCATCATCCATCTCTGATCAACAGTTAGGAGACAACGCAGTTATTTAGAAAGATTACATTGGAAATGCTTTAATTTTGACGATTTTGGTCGATTGTAAATAATCGCTGTACCCATATAGCTGAAATCTTGTTTTAGCCTTCCAGGATACGCATAATCTTGAATCGATGAACAACCACATTTAAATTCTGTTGTTCATTTTCTCATTATTACATCCCTGTTTTTATTTTAGCTGGCGTTTTTTATAATTTCCATTTTAACAAATGTACACAAAAATTATTTACTTTTATTTCGGATGAAAATTTGTTGGATCTACATTAATGAATGACGGTTGGCAGATCATATACAACTAAGAATCCTTTTTTTAATATCGTTTTTCCAAATTTTTATTCAAGTGGAACCTCGTATACCATAGAAGCACTAAAATGACATATTTCACGATCAATTTTTTTATTAATCTTGTTTTGATATGCTCAAATAAACCTATAAGATGTATTATCATCGCCGATATTGCCCAAGTACAATAAAAGATATTTAATATATCTAGATATTAAAATTATTCCATCCTACCCTTTACAAAATGCACCCTAACCAGCACCATATAATAGAGGATTTTAGACTGTTCCCATCAAATAGGCTTCTTCATATTTCTTAAAGCCACCTCCTAATACCACCGCAGTTGTCGCTGAAGATTTTTTACAAACCTTTTCACAAACTGCTACAGTATGGTTTTTGTACTGTTTAGTTTATTAAAGCCTTACTTTCACTATTTGTTTCCGTTAATTTTAATATGCGAGATGGTGTCTTAATATTTGCAACCACTATTCTAAAATATACGTTGTAACGTCATACTTAATTAAAATATATTTGCATATTGTGGCACTTTCTTCAATGTCTTGTTCTTGCAATAACCGTCTTTTCATCACCATTTTATAGATTATGTTTCGTGAAATATAGAAGAATATGCAAACAATAAAATAGAATTTCAAGTAAACTATATAGTAGTACATAAATTTAAAAAATTGTTTTAATTGTCTTATAACCTTCATTAAAACTATTTCTTAAATTGTTTGCCTTTATAACATGATGACGTGTCACAATCCCAAAATATTCAGTGTACATAATTTGCGTGGTATTAAACAAAACAAAAACCATTTTACCGCGGGAAATATCACAAAATATTAACGGATGTCTATTTTATGCGCACGCCTGAGATTCACATACGGTGTGTATATAAATGATTGAAAGGTGTTTGAATTTCCCGCTTTCAAATTTTTGTGTTTATGTTGGTGCTAAGTGCATGCCAGCAACTCTGAGGGAGCAAATGTCGTATATCATAGGCGTAGCATTAAAAAATTAGAATAGGAACAAATATAGTAATAAATAATATTTTATTGAAAGATAATTACAATGAAATTATGTATGTTTTCTAATGCTGGTATCTTAAATTTCACTATACAATAGTTTAATTTCAGACTTGCATACTCTATCAAAATTATAACAAAACTATAACACTTATTCAAGATAAAATTATAACATTTGTTCAAAATGCCGTCCATGTAAATTTAAGCACAAATTCAAATAGTAGGACGTCCTGTAGATTTTCCCTTTAAAACGCTCCCTGTTGTGCGATATCTCTCTATTACACGACGAACGTGCTGTACAAAACAGTCATATGTAAATTCCATTTTTGGAAACTCCTCTTGAAACTGCTGGTGGCAATTTGGATAGGAATAATCCCATACTCCTTCAACATTGCGTGTTCCCGAACGAAAATATGCCTCAACAATAAATTTGTTGTGCAGATCCGTGAAAACCATTATTAACCTAAAAGCGTACTTTGTTACATTTATACAAATTTAATGTGATTTCTTCATCGCTTACTAATAAAAAATATGTAACAGCAGAAAAATGGCAATAAGAAAAGCCTTTCTGGTAATAAAGGAGAGAAATAACAAAATAAATAGACGAGAACAAAAATGCAGAAAACCAAAATAAACAGAAGGACGCTACTGATTATTTGCGGCATAGCTTGTAGAAGCACCAACTTTCATACATTAAAAAAAGCGCGGGCGATTCAAACACCTTTCAATTATTTATATACATACTGTATAAGATACTCTAGTGATATTTTATACATCTATGGTAAAATTAAATATTTCTTCCCAGAAGCGCTTAATATAAATTTGTAAAAATATGAATATATATACTTTAAAAATCTTAAGGAAAATAATGTAAACGTTGAAAATTTCTATATAATTTCGCTTAGTAGCGTTGCTATTCATTTGTAGAGGGCGAACGGCTATTACAAGATAAATTTCAAGACCAGAACCGACATTTTAGCTGAAAATTAGTCAATTGTAAAGAATAGCATCATAGAAATTTAGCCATTTATTTATTTACTTGAAATAGCGTTACGTGTATCGTGTTATTTGTAACATACTAATGTATAGTTGAAATTACAAGATGAATCTTTTCTCTAATAGTGATTTAAATAAAGTAATTTTAATATAATATTTTGTGATCAGCCATCTTCATCAATATCTACAAATCGTATGGTGTTTGCAAATTAAGTGATTTAAAGTGCATTTTTTAAAGACTAATAAATTTCGTTTTGTAATCAAAATTAGTGTTCTATGGAAACAAGAGATTATAGGGACAGAAATAGTAGGTCGAGATCTCGTCATAGAACTCGATCAAGATCCCATTCACCACACTACCGCAGACATAATGGAAGAAGATCGCCACACAAATCACATAAATGTAAGTAAATATTTAAAATAAAATATTAAATAAAAAAAAGAAAATGGAAAAATACCATATTTAACTATATTCAAACCATTAAAAAACCCGCATTGTTTGCTTATATCGTCTTTCATTTTGTTAGTTTTGTTTACGGTCACGATATACAGGGCCGTTCCAAAATATCAAGACAAGTTCAATTTAAAATGAATGTATTTATCCTTCAACATTTTTTTTTAACAACGTTGGGTGTGCTAAATATATTCAACAGAAATAACATTTTCAAGGAAATATAAATTATATACATGTGTACACATAGATAAGTTACATGGTTATTTGTCTTACAGATCAAAGATATAATAATGAATATCAAGATTCACCTCGTGGCAGTGATTATGACAGTGATTACGGTAGACGAGATTCAAGAAGTCGATCGAGAAGTAGAGAACACAGAAACAGGGACAGATATAGAGACTATGATTCACATAGATCAGATTATAGAAGAAGTAGAGACAGACGTTCAAGTAGTGGTTCAAGGTGGGAACGAAAGTCAGAGGAGAGAAAGTTACATGAAAGAGATAGGTCATATCGTGAAAATGATAGGGACAGTGTAGATAGGTATGAAGTTTTATGAACGGATTTCTGAAATGCAATTTTATTTTGCGGTAGATCCCAGAACGGAAACTAATGCATAACAATAATTTCATATATATTTCTCGTAATTGTTAACAGTGAACGTAGCTCTTCTGGAGGTGTTCTTGGAGCTAGTGGATCTGAAATTATTGGCTATAAGAGTCAACCACCCAATAATACTATCATGATTAGAGGTCTAGCACAGCATATTACAGAGAATGATGTAAGATTACATAGTATTTATTATATAAAAATACATATGCTTATATGCTTGTATTAAGATACATTTTTGAAGTGATATATTTTGAAATTTCCTTTAAAGAAAAACTGTATTATTTGAACTTATTTTAAACAATATGTCTCTAGAATGAATGTATTATGTAAATTTATTTTAGAGACGAAATGACAAATTGACAAATATCTTTCTGGTTATATGTTCAATGTGTTTTCTATATATAAACAAACAATAATATAAAACATTGATTTACAGTTTGTTCTAGAGTAGGAAGCTTTTAAATTGTTTCTTCTGCTTATTTAAGAAAAAGAATATTTAAAGTGTCCTCGTAATTTAAATATTAGATTTGATTTCGTTTTAAATGGAATATATATTTTATTTTCCATGTCTTTTCTTTTTTGTTTTTAGATAAGACAAGATATTATACAGTGTGGTTTGATGCCAAAAGATATTCGACTAATAAGAAAAAAAGATACAGGTAAATTATGTTTACCATATAATTTCTCTAGTTTTGTATCCATATCTATATTGAACTTATTTATGACGGTGATACATTTTGTAAATATCTGGCTCGGGTAATGCCATTGGTGTCTATTGTGCTGTTTAGGTGCTTCACGTGGTTTTGCCTTTGTCGAGTTTACAACGCTATCTGAAGCCACACGCTGGATGGAAATGAAACAGGTATCTTAGCTTACAGAGGGATCAATACCAACCATGAGTAATCTACTCTATTATTACAAGTAACATTTTTTCTTTATCATTAAACCCCCAAAAAAAAAAAAGCAGACAAGTAAAAAAAAAAAAAGTGCACGATTTTTTAAAATTAATTTAAAACGTTAAAAGTCAAAGAAATTATCAAAAGAATTAAACTGAAATCATTTAGTCAAAAGAATCAGCAGTACAAACAAATTTGCTGCCTGGCCAGCAGGTCTCTTTAGTAAGAGGGGTGGGTTTGTTAATGAATATTCATTTTCTAATTATTGTAAATATTTTACAGGGTATTTTAATGTTGCAAGATCAGTATCGTGCTATAATGCAGTATAGCATACCTAAAGAATTATGCCCGAGCTCAGAGAAAGCACCGTCGCATAAAGCATCAGCAGATTGGTTTTGTATAAAGGTTTATTCAATTCTTTATATATTTTTAAATACATCGACGAGTACAGCTAACGAATATATTTTAAATACTCCAATTTGAATAACTGTTGTAATTTTACATATGAAATTTTATTAGTAAACTTATGAATGGAGATTTTTTATATTAGCTACTTAGCTATGTTACACACTTATTCCAACGTTTTTCTAATAAGGCTCTACCTCAAAAGTATTCTCTTGATAAGTCTTGAAAAGACTACACTTCTTCTTTCAAGCAATCATCCGAAGAGAAACAGCGTTTACCCAGATACTTTTTTAATTTAGCGATAATAATCACTTGATACCAAATCCGGGCGGTAGGGTGATTGTTGCATCTTTATAAAACTACAGTCGTTGATTATTTCTCGGATTTAGCAAGCTTTGTAAACTCTGTCATTGTCATAGACCAACATAGTCTTGTCTTTTGAGCAAAGTTTTGTCAGTTTTCGAAATTCGAATTATTTCCTTATGTCGTCTGTAAACGTGGTGAGTCAACGGCGGAGACGTGAACGATATCCCGCCAGTACACTAGCGCCAAGCGTGCCTGTGCCTAGAAATACGAGTTTATACGTATGTGTATACCACACTTACTTCTGACCTATCCCTATTGCTTATCCAATCAAATGCTACACTATACATTGAATAAACATATCGGGAAAGTAAAGGTACATACGCAATACGTATGTGTATACCAAACCTATCTCTGACCTATCCCTATTGCTTATCCAATCAAATGCTACAATGTACATTGAATCAACATATCGGGGAAGTAAAGTTGGCGGGACGCGTCTTGCGCAGCAGTGTCGTTAATTTACCACGTTTCCAGAAGGTATATTTCTCCTGTAATTGTAAAGACTTTCTTCAGATGTTCAATTAACAAGATTCCTTCTATATAAATACCGTGGCCATCAATTTTCCGGATGAATTTTGCGTAGTGGGAATCCCTCGTAGATAGATCCACTGCATGGATTTTGGTTTTGTCGATGGGTCCAAATGATACACCCACATTTCATCACCTGTTACAGTAGACTCCCGTAAGTTCGGCCTCGGTTAGTTCGGTCTCCGCTTAGTCCGGCGAGCAAGCAGCAAGTCTCCACTTGTTTATTGTATTCTTTGTCTAGTTCATCAGTTCGCGTCGGGTATTCATACTGTGCAGTCGTGTGTTACAGTAGGCCTACAGTCAGTGATTTTTGTTTCACTTGCGTTTTTTACTGTTGTGTATACAGTATATGTACTTGTTGTTTTACTGTTACAGTACTATACGTCTGTTGTGTATGTACTCTTGTTTTTCATTGTTTTTGTGCGTGTTTGGACAATAGCTGTTTCGCGTCGTGTATTAAACTGTTTCTAAAATGAGTGAAAAGTGTAAACGTAAGTACAAGTCAATGGAACAGAGACTACAAGCTCTGGAAAGATTAGACAAAGGAGAATCCGTGCAAAGTATTTGCAAAGATTTAAACGTGGGCAAAAGTACAGTCAACGACTGGCGGCGCAATAGAAAAACTATCGAAGGCTTTTGTACACAAATTGAAACGGAAAAAGTTCTAGAAAAGCGTTGCACACTGAGGAAGGCCAAACACGAATTGGTGGAAGATGCTCTGTGGTTGTGGTTCGTTCAAGAACGAAGACGAGGAACGCCATTAAGTGGACCAATCCTAAAAGAAAAGGCTATGATCTTGCACTCAAAGCTTCAACCAGAAGAGGCGTTCTCGGCTAGTGAGGGATGGCTCTCCCGATGAAAAAGAGACACGGAGTCCATTTTATTAGAGTTTGTGGTGAGAAGCTGTCAGCAGACCCAACAGCGGCCACCAATTTTTCTGCAAGATTTTTAAAAAATATATTTATATTTTTCATCGATGATGAAAACTTGAGCCCAGAGCAAATATACAACATCGACGAAACTGAGTTAAATTTTAAACTCCTGCCCAGAAAAACCTTTGCCACCCCGCAAGAAACATCTGCAGCAGGGTTTAAAGTCAGCAAAGAGAGGATAACGGTCGCCTTGTGTTCTAATGCCTATTTGTCATTGGCAAAGCAACAAAACCGAGAGCGTTTAAGAACATAAACATGGAAACTCTCCCAGTGTATTATCGGTCGCAGAAATCAGCGTGGATGGACACATATTTGTTCAGGGAATGGTTCGTCTGCGAATTTGTTCCCAAAGTGAAAATACATTTGACAAAATCAAAACTGCCCATCAAAGCACTTCTACTTCTTGACAATGCGCCTACCCACCAGCAAGATATTCAGTGTGACGATGAAAAAGAAATTAAACTGCTGTTCCTGCCACCCAATGTAACCAGTCTTCAACAGCCGATGGACCAAGGGGTCATTGAGTGCTTCAAGAGGAAGTATCGCCGTAAACTACTTTCTGAAGTTCTTTCCAAACTGGAGGCTGATGACAGCTTAGACCCCTTAAAAGTGCTGAAGTCAGTTAATATGAAGGATGTTGTGTACATGTTGGCCAAGGCATACGACGAAATACCACCGTCGACGTTTATAAAGTCTTGGAAAAAACTTTGGCCAAATATAGAAGATAAGATTGACCAAGAAAACACAACAGCAGATGAGCCAAATAGCATTCTTGTTAACGAATCTGATGACAATGCAGCTCTATTGCACGACCTTCAGCAACTACCGAACTGTGGTCCCATTGTTGAAGTAGATGTTTTGGAGTGGATCAACTTTGAAAAGGAGCTAGACAACGAGGTTTTGAACGACGACGAAATCGCCGAGTGTGTCATTCGCCAGGAAAATGAGAAGGATAACGACGCAGATGCTGCTGAGATTGAAGAGGAAGATGAAGAAAATAAAATGAGCCCGCTGAAGGCAAAGCAGCTTTGCAACTGGCAGCTACCTACATCGAACAGCAAAAAGAAGCAACTGCCGTCGATGTAATGTTTATTCAAAAGTGGTATGACTTTGCACATAAAAAATCATTAGAAAAGAAAGTTCAGAAAAAAATAACAGATTTTTTTAAGTGTTTAAGAAGCCTAACCACCAATTTACATATGTACAGGAATACATATTTTTAAATTTTATTAGGCCTACAGTTCTGTAAGTACATACATACATATGTACATTGTTTTGTAGTGTACCCTTCTGTCTTTTCATGTGTGGTAAATATATGTCAGAGTGTTCCTCTGTGTTGTATTCAAAGAATGTGCAAGTGTTTTGTGCTTGCTAGATCCTTACAAACAATAAATGGGCATTTTTAGATGCGCATCGGTTAGTTTGGCCACTTTTAAGTTCGGCCTAGGGTCCAGTCCCGAGGTGGCCGAACTTACGGGAGTCTACTGTATAATTTTCGAAAAAAAAACTTCAAATTTTCCCTGTAAATTTGTTGCCGGCACAGTTTTTACTCGGATGTTAGCAATCTGAGAATCCATCGTTCTGACACTTTGTTCATTCCTAAAATATATAAGATTTTTAAGCCGGCTGCGCAAACAAAAAGGATAGTGGCTTTTATCGAGGACACAAGACTAGCAGAGTAGAACTGAGAGATCTATTGGGGATAGTACAAATAGCAGTGTGCTCAAGTGCCTGAACGTTTTGGCGTCCAACCCAAAACAGAAGAAGAAGATCAGCTATACTAATTTGCTAACTTAATACTTTATTCAACATTAAAAAATGTTTTAAGGTCCTTCTTGGTCTAATTGGTAAAGTAACTACAATAAAAATGCGAAGATACCGAGTTCGCTTCTCGAACATTGATAACAATATTTCAATCGGTACCTATATTAGTTTAATCTATGACTCGTCTATGTATTTATTTGATATTTACATTAACAATAGGGAAATCATTTAAATAAATTCATAAAATTTTCAGTGTGGAGCTCAGAATTTTAAAAGAAGGGACAATTGCTTTAAATGTCACGCCTCTAGGATGGAAAGTGAGGAAGGTGGAAGTGGTAGCGACGAAATTTGTAACTACGCCACGAAAAGTAAGGAAGTAGTTTTTAAAAAGTATATATTACATGTCTTATCGTTTCCTTGTTTTATTGCAGCTATCATGCTCAGAAATTTAGATGCGTTAACCACAGAAGATACAGTAATGTCAGTTTTAAATACAGCAATACCAGATTTAGTCAAGAAGATATCTGCTGTATCAATAGGACGAGATCCGCTAACGTCTACGTCAAGGGGAATTTGTTATTTAGGTACGGAAAGCACCCTAGATGCACTTGCTATTCACGGAGCACTCTCAAATTTATTAACGCCTTTAAATATTGACGGTAAAACGGGTAAGATACATGGCAATGTTTGGTGAAGCAACATTAAAAAGAAATTGCACATTTTTAGTAATCCTTTCTTATTGTAAATATAATATGGGTGATACGAAAAATGTATATTCGCAACCTGAAAGTTCAATACCTACAGCTTCTGTTGCAACAACTTACACTTTAAGTGATGTAGATAGACTAGCGGAGTATTCTGCAAGAAGATACGCAAGGAACTCGGTTGAATATCAGCAATATCTAGAGTATTATAAAAATTATTTTACACAACAAATAACTGCCGGTAATTCTATAACTCTGCATCAAGAAAATCAAATGGATGCCGCTAATGCAGCGGCAGCTGTAGCTCAATCGGCCATTCAACAAATGCAAGCCAATAAAACATTTTTTGATTCCACGCATATATCAATACCAAACGGCACTGATGGGAAGAGATACCGTAAGTCAATTTTTCGTTATTAAATTCTTTAGTAATGTATATCACCATGTTTCCGTAGCTATACCTGACATTACCAAATACACTTACGATAAAAGTAGCGGATATTATTATGATCAATCCACGGGATTATATTATGATTCCAATTCTACATATTACTGGAATAGTGTTATACAAAAGTATTTGTATTGGGATAGAGAAAAATTGACGTATGTCTTAGCTCCCACGACATACGAAAATTATCCAGGCAATCAAGGACAACCAACAGGTGCTCCCTCTGTTGAAACAGAAAATAAGAAGCCGAAAACTGAAAAACAGGACAAATTCAAAACGGCTAAGAAAATCGCTAAGGATATGGAACGCTGGGCTAAAAATTTGAATCAGAAGAAGGATGCTCAATCAATCAAAACGAGTCAGGAAACTATTACTAACAATTTAAATTTAGGTTTAGGTTCTGCGGATATAGGCTTTTCGGTTCTTGAGAAGAAGAATATACAGATCAACGGTTACAAGCCCGAAATCAATGAAACACCTGAGCCTCAACCACCTCCCTTAGTGGCAGCTTATGGAGGCGAAAGTGAATCATCCGACGATGAAGATATTCCAGTTAATGACTTCGAATTTTTGGATTATTCAAAGCTTATATGTAATTTGTGTAAACGGCAGCTCAATTCTGCTGATGCGTTGACGAAACATGCTCAATTATCGGCGTTACACAAACAAAACTTAGACGCACGATTGAAGAAAAAGAAAATTGATACAGCTGAGAAGATCGTATACCGTGACAGGGCCAAGGAGCGTAGAATGAAATATGGCGACCCAGATGAACCACAACCCAGTAAACTTAAAGAAAAATATTTGAAATCTAGGGAATTAGCGGACTTGCCCGTATCAGCATCTGTATCCGAGCCTATCGGTTCTGAAAATGTAGGAAATAGGTTATTACAAAAAATGGGTTGGACAGAAGGACAGGGTTTAGGTAAAACAAATCAAGGAAGAACAACAATAATTCAGGTTAGAATTTTATTATTTGCGTTAATGAAATATAATAAACACAGTACTCGCCATAAAGACAAATAACTTTTCATCAATTTACTTCTGAAAACAACTCCTAAATTGAAATGTGCTTGTAGATCAATTAAGCAAAATATATTAAAATATTGAAATTTGAAGTAAATCCTGTATTATCTAGCCAACCCCTAATATAGGTCTTTCACGATAACAGACGAGACGCGGGATAAACAGTTACTTCAGAACAATTAACATTTAAATTACAATAATACCTAATAATCCTAGTATTTCTCTCTATTAAATGAATATATTATGTTACCAGAACTGGGCATGGTTGCCAGCTTGAATTCTGTCAAATGTCATTCGAATAAGTTGTTTACAATGAGTTAATATTTACAAGTTCCTCCCTAGTTTATTTATAAAACGATATTATATATAAGGTCAGTTATTTTCACAACTAAATCATGCCTATATATAATATAGTATATATAATAACAACATAAAGCATATTAGTAGGAGTTGTGAATATTTTAAAATGACATAAACCTAACCTCATAGATTATTTACTAACAGCTGACTCAAAGCAATGTAGATTTGCCAACCCTGCTTTGTAACTATTTATCACGTGTCTCGTCTGTTATCGTGAAAGACCTATATCTTAGATTGACAGCGAAGAAAGTGTATTTCACTAAAATCTGGAATATCTTGAGTCCATTCATTTTGAATTGTAGAAATAACAACCACTGTCTATCCACAAGAATGTACCATGAAAGCTACTACCATACATTTTTCAGTAATATTTAATTCTTGAGAAACGTTCGGATACTCTAATACTAAAATCCCTTACACTTCAAAACAATTTTTGACAGTGTTGCCACCTAATCGTTTTGGACGTTCCTTTATATTTCCGTTAATGTTGAGAAATGGTGAAACACTCTTCAATTATAATACTGCAGCCTTTTACTCTTCGTGCTTATGAGTTAGATGTTGAAAGACCAGTCGCATCAAATATTCAATAATGTTGAGATCTGGAGATATGTTTCAACATTCATGTATAGCGATACCATCGTTTCGAAACCAAATTTGACTTCTGACATTGTTTCAATAGTGAGCGTCCTCAAAGGTCTAAATGGACCACAACCGATGCTATTGAAGAAGTTAATGCTGAATGATAGTCGTAACAAAGTGCGAGAGCTAATTGGTATTATAAACCAACGTCGATAAACAGGTACAGTTAATTTTAAGCATTTACATATGAAAGAGCTCTCAGTTAGATGAATACCACGATTGTTACCTATCTGGAGGCGTTCCAAAGTAATTCCGTTCAAGTTTTGCACTGCTAATAAAATCTGGATCCATCACCCACACACACTCAAGATAAAACAATCTAGATATAGGGTAGAAGCAAGTCCAAGTGTTCTGAAGAAGGCAAAGACAGTTCCATCGTCTAAGAAGGTAATGACTACTATTTTTTGAGAATGCACGTTGTTTAATATTTATCGACTGTCTTGGAAAATGGAAAATCCATCACAGGACAGGATTATATAGCATTACTAAACGAGTTGGACTACTGGTATAGAGTTTAAAGGCAAAATAAATACATCCTTTTGAAATAAAATTGTTTTCTTGGTTAGATCAAGAACTTTTTACTGAACCCTAATTTTAGCTGTAAACAATAACTTATTCGAGATGCAAAAGTGAACTGATAAAGCCAATCAAGTGACACGCTTTTGTATAGGAACTCTATGGAATCATTTGCGTATAGAAACATAAATTGCGAAAAAAAGCCTTTTTTATAATATAAAAATATTAAACTTTCGGGTGCCGAGAACACAATACAAGTTCATATTTGTGTGAAAACGGCTATCAGGGTGGACCGAGTTTGAAGTTAGTAGCAGAACAATATCACGAACAATTTCATAAAGCGGCACCAAACAACGCAGTTATGCTTACTATTGTTAAGAAATTCCGTGATACTTGCAGTGAATTGTGCTAACGGAAGTCCTTGAAATTGAACATCAGCAATACGTCGCTTCGACGATTGTTTAAAGACGTAGATGGATTTCCGTATCAAATTCAGGTTGGACAACGATTGACAAACCAAGATATGCATGCCAAGGTTGTGAATTGTGAACGAATTTTAGCTATGATGTACGAGGATCCAGATTTTTTGCGTAATGTGTGGTTCTCTGACGAAAGTCACATTCACTTACATCAATAAGCAAACAACTCGCTTCCTTGATTTTGAGGGGTCAGACGTTATCGTCCAGAAACTGCTATATAGTGAGCGTATGACGATAAGGTGTGCACTGTCCGAACGCGGTGTGCTTGGTCCGTATTTCATTTGAGGATGATGATGGTATACCTCTTACTGTTACCCAGGAACGTTATAAGAACATGGTGCTCAGGCCATTTATTCGGGATATCCGAAGGTTTTGTCGTGATAGGAACCTTCGGATGGAAAGGCAGTGGTTTCAACAGGACGGGGCGACCAGCCACACCGCTCATCAGTAAATATCAGTGCTGAAACTTTTCAAGAACGAATCATCACGCGGAACTGATTTTAATTACCCATCACATTTCCCTGATCTTACACCACAGGACGCCTATTTATGGGGAATGTTAAAGGAGGTAGTGTTTAGCGATATAGACCCACCCAGAACGTGAGAAGATTGTCTGGTTTTTCAGGAATCTGCAGTAACCTGTATTCTCGAATATGTTCGAAAATCTGCGTGACCGTTATGAACAGTGTCTACAGCGCATTGGCGCACATTTCTACCATGTATACAACAGAAATAAAAATGTATGAGTAATGTATATATTGTTCGCGTACTGCACAATCAAGTCATCAAAAGGCAACATAAAAGAATATTGACCGCCACAAACGCCAAACCAACCAACACTGCCTTTATAAAAAGTGTAAGACTTGGCCAGGGGTTGCTATCTGACGGACACAGCCGCAACCGACGCAAACTGTATTAACATGCAATCATTATGATCAGATTGTTTTATTTGTTTTTATTTGAAAAGTTGCAGAAGTGTAGCAAGCTAACCCGTATGTTTTTCTTTTATCTGATCGAGTGGCTTATCGAGAGACAAATTTCTGAACAGACCCCCCAGCCCTAATTACAACCTATACATTAATTTTACGCGGTAAATTTAAATTTGAAAATCTGTCTGAAATATGAAATCTGTAGCAAATTAAATTGTACATGAATTGTTCTGGGATAAATCCACAGTTAAGACAGCAGAATGGTAAATCTAGTAATTACAGCACATGAAAATAAGTAAATTTGGCTAAAAAACACATGTTATTTCATTTATTTGTTGAGAAAAAAATGTCAAATAGTACATGTCTTTACCGATAAACATTGTATGTAATACATAATATGCAATACAGCAGGAAATAGCTTAAATTCTACGACTATAACAGTGTATGACAATTAATTTCAATTAAAACAGTTTAACAAGTTAATAACAAAAATATCTTATTTTATAAACTATTTTAAGATTGTTGAATTCAGTCTGACGTTGGTGAAGAAATGGAATCATCACTACCACTGTCGTCTCCAAGAGAAATTATGAATGGTTCTATAACTTTATCGATAATTCCGTCAATATCTTTCACTCGAGCTTCTTCTTTAATAACATGATTTATGCATTTTTGCCAAGTTGTTCCAGTTACATTATTGCTAGCATTATGTAAAAGTTGCTTAACTTCATTTAATTTAAAAGTTCTATTTTTTGCAGCTACCTCATTTTTTTATTTGTGCCCACACAAGTTCAATCGGTTTCAGCTCGCAGTGGTATGGAGGTAAACGAAGAACAGTCTTGTTTTTTGACTTCGCAATTTCATCGATTGCATATGAATTGTACTTACTTTTGACCATATTTACTAAGTTCAACAATTCTGCTCTAACCATATCCTCCTCATACTCTATCCCCTTATTTCATAACCAATTTTGTATGTCTGCTTTTCTCCACAATGTTGTTGGCGTCTTTTCAGCCTTGCGGCTATGATACGATGCATTATCCATCACTACGACAGCATTCCCTTGTAGATAAGGTAATATATTAGAGAACCAATCCTCAAACACTGGCATTATTATTATTATTTCCTCATGATAATCGGAGGCTTTCTTCACCTCAAACAGTAACAAATCATTTTCGATTAAATCATCCGAACTGGCAATATGTAATATTATCAGGAGACGTCCCTTACCAAACGGATTTTTTAATCCTGTTGTAAGTCCTTCCACAAAGGCCTGTCTATGGCTTAAAACACTTGTGTCCATCCATATGTTTTGCACTGTGTAGCCCTCATTCAACCAGGTTTCATCTAAATAGAAAATTGGTCTATTCTGGGATCTGTGTAATGAACTATCTTTCAGATATTGTCGTCTCCATCTTACGATATGATCTCTCTCAGTAAAAACACTGTTTCTGCTACGTTTAAGGTATCTGTAATATTTAGCACAGTTATATTTAGATATATAAATATACATACTATAAATATTCTCACTTAAAATTTAGTTGCTTCATTAAGCAGTACAATGTTGAGCAACTCATATTTGGCAGTTCGCTGCTATTATTTATTTGAGCCAGCACTTTATCTAGCGTGGGCAGTTCATTTTGTCGAAACATGTTGTGAACAATTTGACGAACAGCAGTTTTGACAGCCTCATCAAAAGATTCCAGTACAGGATGTCTACCAGTTATCTTTTATGGCTCTGAAGTTTTCCCTGTTTTCTTGTATTCGTTGATAACCAGATATACTGTCGGTCTTGAAATTCCCACAATCATATCTTGTAAGATGGGAATATGTTATATATGTAACATATATAACATGCAGCATATATGTTGCACTCTATAAAGTTACATAGTACTTGAGAAATCTGCTTAATCTGTCACATTTTCTCATGTCGGGTGTATCCGTCACAAGTTGTTTATCAGCATTTATTGCTGTTTGCTTTTCAGCACTACTCAAATGACTTGCTTTCTCTCGTTTCCTTGGAGGAGAACACACATTTGTGCTTTTAGCAGCACTGGTGCTGGGTTCTGCATCCATATTTGAAATCAACAGCTACAAAATTATAATTTTACAAGAACTGAAATTCTCTTATTACTTATATGTTCTATTAACCTTCAAATCGAAGCTATAAAAATAAGTAATCTACACCGAAAAATAGTTAAAGTAATATAATAATGATAATAATTTAATAATATGATATCAAAACTCTAGAAACGTAATATAAAGATGTCAAAGTATTTGACAAATTATGGGGAAAAGCGAATGTTCTACGGTGTTATTTGGCCTTGCTCTGGACCAATAAGAAACATAGATAAGAGATAGTAAAGAAGCGACACTAAATAGAAACATTTTATGTACTTGTAATGCGCCATCTATTCGGACAAGGGAAAAAGGACTCCTGAAAACAAATATGAAATTTATAGTTTTTATGCACACACACACACGTGTGTGTGTGATATATATATATAATTTCTATTTAATATTAAAATCGTTATACACAAACATGGTGATAAATAAAAAGCATTTTAAAAATTGAAAATATATTTTCCATGCTAATTAATATCTTACAATTAACAGCAGATATTTCAGGCTGTAACCTACTTTATCTATTAAAATTTATTGCAGTTCAATTTAGATTTTATTCTTATTTTAAAATTATTATACACATAACTTTCCTGGGAGTCTCGCTATAATTGGAACCAAGTGATGTTGAAGCCATCTTCAGCAGCATATAGTGTTAATATAGATGGAATTATTACATCAGAAGAATCAGTCTGGATGTTATATTCAACTAACTGTTCTGTTTCTTCCATCATTGAAATATCTACCATAGGTCCTCCAACAAATGACAATGAAACATATATATTGTTTAGTATTATAAATGTTACCAGGAAATGTAGTGTTGGAAAAGCTGTTTTGAGTAGAACATTATTTCTTCCAAAACAAAGCTCTACAAAGTGTGTACGACAAACTCTACAATTTTTTTGGCAGGTCTCTTTAATAATTCAGGTCTTCCACATATTTTTAACCACTTCTGAAAAAGTTCAGTGTATTTTCTCGCGTTGGGAAATTTAAGCTTGCTTGCTCGACTACCTGTACAACCAGAAATCGCACAATAAAGCCCCATCGCTACAAAACAGCTTATAAAGTATTTAGGTAATTATTTAATACACATCGTACCTAGCAAGGCTTAAATTTAAAATAGATATCTAAACAAATAAAAATCAAACAGTTTTAAACGTTCCTTTCAATACTAACCGAAATAATAACACAATCACACAAAAAATCACAACAATAAAGTACACAAACAAAAACAAACCATGATTTTGATCTAGACTCTTGGATGTGATTGGTCTACTTCAAAGGCATATTACGATTTAGTCCCGCGAATATTTGAACGTAACATTTACCGCCATCTACTCGACCAGGAGAAATATTAAACGAATATCACACTTCCTGGGCATTTAGTGCATACCCCGTGATCAAGGATTGTATAAGAACATAGGATTGCTCGATCCCGCAATATTTTCGCCGCGTATTGGGGAGCCATGACGTCAAACGGATCAGGTTGAACGCGTTCACTACTGTAAAAGCACCTTATAAAATGTGTTTAGCTACTACAACAATTAATTATCGAGTTATATTAGTGCTATTATTATGGTATATAACATTTCATTTGATAATAACATATCCGTCAGTGTACTGTTATAAATATAATACAGGTTTTTATTGCCATAAGGTTATACTTTGGTTTATAATTTAAAAAAAAACTTTTCCAACTTCAAATAAACACATTTATTAGGTACATAAACATAAATAAAGAAAGCCGATGAGCATGTATTCTCTATACAAAGCAAAAAATATATATTTTTCAATTAAAAGAGTCAGTATATAGCAATGTTTTATTACGCAGTAATTAAATAAAAACGAATCAAGTAGTGGTTTTTCGCATTTTTTTAGCTAGTGTTCGTCGAGTGTCTGACGGTGTACTAGTAGAAAGCTTACGTTTACTAGATTTTTTAGCATTGTCAAGGGTTCTTTTTGTATTTAAATAATTCATACGGATAACAGTTCTTAATTTACAAAATAATTTTATAATAACAAAGCACAAATTTTCTCGCTTTTTAATTTTTAAAGCTAGTCTTTTAACAACCAGTATTTCTTTCCGCAGTTTATTATCGCCATGATATATCTCAAAATATTTGTTCCACTGTTTAATGGTACTTAAGAAATCTGTTGAGGGCTTAATAAGACCACCAAAAGAGAGCTGTTGTACCCATGAGGGTAAATTGTAGGCGTGATCGGCTTTAATTTTATAAGTATAATCGCCGAGTTGGGGATGACTGTTTTTAAATTTCTTCGCTATAAAACCAGCAATGTACTCAAATGCATCGTCCGTTGTTTCTGGTGATTTTGCATCAGATATTTCTGAAATCCCTGATGTTGAAAACGAGCTTACATTGCTACTTTGAGTTGCATTGCTGTCAAACTTCTCTTCCGGTAATTCAAGTGAAACTTTCGCTTGTTCCAAAAACTGGCCACTATATATTCTTCAGGAACAGCTTCTTGTGTGTTCACCTTTAAAAAAAGTATAGCTATGTAGATAGGTACCTATATAATACTAGGAATATGTAAAGAATTAATAAACACATTTTATGTACCTGTGCTTCTAAAATACTAGGATTCTTCCCAAGAATAATCATTCTTATTCTTTTGATGGCTTCCAATGGAGATGGATGTTCAGCCCTCGACATCTAAGCTGGAAGAAAAAATTCTCCAAACAATCCTGATTAAGTTTATGAGTACATATATAATGTACATCTTCAAATTCGGTCTTCATATCTCGTAAAAGTAGTTTCAACGATTCTATAGAAATTATTATTGCTTTCTGAAAAATTTGCAAAGTGTTTTTTCCTTCAGCTCTCATGTCAAATATTAAATCTCTAACTTTATTTAAGTGTTGTTCTTGGTCCTGTAAATAAATTCCAAAAGGGGCTTTCATAGGATCAGGGCCAGGAGATCTATTCACATGGCTATTAAAAATATCAAACCAAGAATTAATATTGTCTATGTACATTCCGACATCTTCAGCAAGTTTTTTTATCAGGGCCTGGTTTGTATCGTAATAATGCCTGGGCGGTCTTATGTGATAACAATTCAGCCGCTAGTCTTACATTTTGTCTTTTACTCTTTTCAACTGTAATATGCTTTTCAGAAATTTTATAACAGGAATTTACTTCTACATTGGTTAATTCTATCAAACTTTCTAAAGGTTCTTTTCCTATCTCTTTGTTTCCAGCACTTCTCAATATAAATCCTGTGTCCAAAAAAAAACAATTACGGAGAAGTTTCAGTAAATGGGGAGCATCTGCGAAAACATAAACATTTTTCTTGGTTTGCGGATGCTCGAAATAGGTCTTATTTATGTCAACGGACAACGCTTTCCAGAGACCAACATTACTGCTTCCGCAATCACTTACAATTGCAACACAGTTATATGATATTTTATGCAATTGGGTGATCAGATCCATTAACACATCATTTGTCATCTTTTTGTCAAAGTCTAGATAGATAGGCTGTTTCCAAGTAGAAAATAAGCTTCTAACCATACAGACTTGCATTAAATTGTAAGGACCTAGCACCTGATCTTCACCAACACAATACTCTAAAGTGGTTTTAACTTTGACTTCATCAAAAGAAATGACTACAGAAATGCAGTCTGACTCTCTACCTTTAGAAATGACTCTCTACCTTTAGAAAAGTTAGTACATCTTCTAAAACTCCCGGCGTTATTCTGATTTTTGATGCCTACTTTCTCAAAGATGACAACGCTGGCAACGGAAAATTAAGTTTAGTTCGCAAAAATATATAGCATTTCTTGCTGAGGTAACGAATAGTAAAAGCAACTGCAATCTCTTCAGTAGTCCAATTAACGCGTTTCTTTTTGTTTAGAAGAATAGAAATTTGATTTTCTGTTAAGAGTTTTCTCAGTATTTTTACCGTTTCCTGTTTTTGTGCAGGTTTATCTTGCTTGTTCTTTCTTCTATAGTATAAAAGTTGTTTTCTCTGCAAATTCAATTTGCGTTTCATAATTTCCATCTCTGTAGATAATTTAGTGTGACTTTCACGAAGTTCCGCATATTGTTTAGATAATATATTTTCTGCTGGGACAGTTAGAGGCTTATCGGTTTTGAATTCTGCTGTTGAAGACGCTGTTGACAGCTCACTTGCCGCTAAACATGAAGCTATCGATTGTTCGGCAATCAATCTATTTACTTCTTTCCTTGAATTTTCCTTTTTTCTTTTTAAATATGATTCCCCTCTTGTCGCAACTTTCTTTATATCTTTGGGCATTTGTGGAAGATTTACACTAGGCACAGCAGTGTATTTAAGCTGTTTTCGTACAGGTAACCCTAGCAATAATTACTATGTATTAGAATAATTTATCTCATAACGTATAAATACATTTATTACCTAATAATTCGTTCCGCATATCACGTTCATAATCGTTTGCATTAAAGTGGATTGAGCAAATTTGGCTAGTATTTGGATTCCACTTATCTGCTCGTTTGCAGCGCCTATCCATTCTTTACGGACAGTATCGGATACGAAGTTTGTCGCCTTTGGAAAGTTGTGATAAACGATTTCTCTATTGGTAATTTTCGTAGAAATACGACTGTTATTACAGCCAACTACCGCACAACGACGTCCCGGCATTTCAGTCGCTAATTTACAAAGGGTAACGGCGAAAACTAAATTAAAACACTTTACTTTAAGTCAAGCAACCCAAGACCTCAACTATTTATCGGTGCGACTGGTCCGTTTGTGACGTCACAGGAGGCGGAGTCACGGCTCGATGCGAACAACACTGCCGGCATAGGGATCTGGCTATCCTATGTTCTTATACAATCCTTGCCCCGTGATAAGAAACAACTGTCATTTGGGTCTGTTCAGAAATTTGTCTCTTTCTTTTTGTTATATACCATAGATAGTTCTAATTGCTTTAATTCGCTTACTTTAAAATTTTTATATTTTAGTGTTAGTATATGGCGGGTACTGCAAGTTTTACGTCTTGTAATCACACCATAATGTTTATGCAATAAAAGAGTACATAAATTAAACTGTTTTATTTTTCTAAAGGCGGAACTTCACAACAGCACAGTTGGATTAGGCAATAAAACATCAACTTACAACGCCATGGCTGGTGAATCTTACAAAGATTGTGTTAAAAAAATGATGTATGCTAGATATCAAGAATTGACAGAAAAAGAATAGTATAACACTGGCATATACTTCACTACAATATTTATATCATTTATCTTTTCTTTTTATATTTTTTATTTCTTTTTTAATCATGAAGACAATTAATTACTTTACTATATTCTGTTAATTTATTACGTGGTGCGATATTTTATAATTTAAGAGTTCCCCGGTTATTAATTCAATTTTTTTGTATCGTGTTTTAAAATTACATAATTATATATATATATATATATATATATATATATATATATATATATATATATATATAAATATAATACATTATATTGTTGATTTTGTATATATAAATAACTGACAGTTTTTCTATATTTTTTAGAAATACAAAAATCATGTATAGAACTATTTAATTTGATTTATTAAATACATTATTAAATTATGTGTTTGTTTTTCTGACAGGCTTGTTCTAAATCTTGCCGTGTTATTATATTAAAATCTATAATAGATAGACTAGGTTCCGGCATTACGATATATGTCGTTGGTGGAGGTGATTCCCCGACCCTATCTTTGACAGAAACGACTTTTCCACTTGCTTTTTTAACACATTTCTCCTGTACGTTATGAAATTTTCCAGACGATTTATTCGGACTTTTGCAATATCTCGATGAATATGGAAGTTCATCCGCTGAAAATTCACTATCGTAGTTTATATTAAGCTCCTTGTAATGAATCGAAGCTAAAGTTCTGGTTGTATCAGGTCTTCTACAAGATAATCTAGTCGTTGATCTAGAAGAATGGTGTTTTGATTTTTTCTTTTTCTTCGACACTAAAGCCGGTAGTTCTTCCGGAATGATACCAATTGCTTTATAATATTCCAAAAATGCTCGTAGAAGATTTCGGCCACATCTCATATCTATTATCTCAACTAAGGAATAATTATTATTTATCAGAAACTACATTAAATGATCGGTGATTGTGGAAATGAAACCGGTAGATTAAGATAAAGGTGAATTCCCTAAAATTGAGTTTAATGCATGTTTTATCTAGGATTGAAGTTTTATTCTAGATTTAATGTCTCTGGGGTTCCCCAAGATATAAAAAAACGTCGGAAAATCGAAATGTAGCAGCTGATGTATATCAGCTGTATTTTGTATTAACACTTGATTTTAGTGAGACGAATTACTATAAAATTTAAAACCTTGCACCCGAAAAAGGAATTGTCAACAGGTGCAAGAATTTCCAATACATTTATGCCACGCATGGATATAAGAAAAGCAGTATGAAGTATTAAACTATTAAATAAGGTCCGGTTTTTACAATTGCAAATATTACTTGAAGGAAAATTAATTATAATTAAAGACAGGCAATTAGGTAGGCAAGCAGAGGCGTCACTACGTTGGCTTTACTGAAATAAAAATGCGCGTTATTTAAAATAATGCTTTCGGTTCGAATTACACCTACGTAAATACGTCTATAGTATTTTTACGATAAGAGAGCAGTTGCGTCATAACCAGTATTATCAGTTGTGTTTCAATTTACCAATGTAGAATATGCAACGTCTCCAACATTTTACGAAATGTTTTATCGTTACCCGTTCCGTATAATGTTGTCACGTATGATATCCGCCTGTGATCTGTCAGTCGCCTTTACATATTAATATTGGTCATTTTATTTTTCTCGTATGATCCGTCTCTCGCAACACAATATTGGTTTCTATTTTAAGAAAGACGTCTCTAAACGAGCGTTGGTAGAGTCTCTCGAACCTTTCGCTTGCCCACGCCTCTGTAAGCCGGCCGAGAATGGCGGTCTTTAAAAATAATCCATGGTTTTATATCCCCCAAAAGCTTAACACCAATTACAGGGGACATTGTCAGACCTTGTGTTATTACACCCTCGTTCTAAGATCGTATTTTCGGCATTTACTTTCAACGAAAAGTAAAACCACGAAAAATCTGCACAGCGGCTTCAGTTTCAAATCTGAGATTCCAACGTGATAAGCCAATAACTTAGCAGTTATTGACTGGAATTAGGATTTCAAACAAAAATGGAAGTTCGTCAAGGTCGCATTTTATTATCTTCGTTGTTTATGATAAACTGATGATAGAGGAATAACTTAAGGATTATACGACACATCTAGATTTCACTGATGCTTGCTTTTTCAGAGTAGGCAGCATCTACAGTTGATTAATTAAGTAGAATTTCTAAGAAAGCTTGCTTACATATTAATATAAAAAGATTAAAATGGTAGGTATTAACAGCAGACTGTCCAGTCTGACACCATTAAGGAGAGTAGTGTCAGGTTAGAAAAGAGTGCGAAGGGGACAAGGACAAGAAGCGTGTTTGTGACACGTGTAAGTAAGAAAACAGGATGAAGAAGTATACAGATTGTATAAAAATACAAATTTGACGAGATGTAAAGCAATAGTATGACAGTTACTAAACAAACAATGAATTTGTTAAAGGATACAGCTATCCTCAGTGTAGGGAATAATAACTTCAGAGCCATTCAACTTGTAACCATATAAAGATACCTCAAACGTGTAACAATTAACTTGCTTACTTAATATGGTACACAGATATCTTCTTGCGGTTCCTTGTTTATGGACATCTGCATTAAACATAGTATTGCTTGCTACGTAGTCATCAGAAACCGTTGCTAGAAGTTTTGGGAAAACTGTATGCCTTTCGTATCTAAAATGTAAAATCATTAATATGAATTACTAATTCTTAAAATTAATAAAAGTACATAAAATATAATGAGATCTAGTACTGCATAAATATGATTTTATAGTTCAGCGAACGCAGCTGCTAAAACAGTAGTGACCTTCATAACAGATATGCTTAGTTGAAGCTTTTGGACAACAGCTGAACGAATTCCTCAGCGTAATTGAAATAAGCTGATTTAACTCGGCGCTCCAACCATCTTGTGCTTTGTGCAAACCAAAGAGAATCGATTTAATACGGAAACACCTGATAGAAGTGTAAGAACAAAATGTTGAAGAAATAAAGAAAATTCGTGAAGGTGTAGAAGAAACTAATAATATATAAAGGGATTCGAAAAAATTGTCATTGCCGCTCGTATGAAAAGTGACATAATGTATGTATATGCTGCTATTTTCCAACGGTGTTACAAACTTATTCAGTGGCGGTACGTAAATTGTATTTTGTACTATTTATATTTATTTTACACTTCAGTACATCTGTTACAATTAAAGAGAAACAGTAATTATTATATTTTACTGAAATTAACACAAGTTTACTATAAAAATTAAATAAACAATACACTACAGCAAATTACAAATTACATATATGCAAAAAACTTTAAAAAAAATTAAAATCATTGTTACTATATTCATGCTTCAAAATGCTTTTAATTTTTATTAATTAACTTTATCAGAAAAATAAATAGTTTGCTGATAGCTTTTCAGATCATTAAAGAAGAAATAAACCTAATTTCGTTTCACGATTTCACTTTTTTGATTATCAGTATGATCTATCCTCCAACTGTTGATTTCTATCTTCCTCGTTTATACCTATATCTTCATCCTCAACTGTTTCTTAACACCCAGAGATAATCTTTGAAGTCCAACATTGTATATTTAGGTATTACTTCCTCGTAATAATTTTCACTACGAGTTGGTTATCTATTTTGAGAAAAGGGTCATCAATAACATCCATTAACGCCAAATACAGGTTAAAAATACATTAATCATTTAGACAATAATGAATCACAAAGTTATGTAACTCCATAGCTCAACAATCAAGCCTTCCGTTCTTTTTAGCAGATCATAATTTACGAAAACAAGTTATCAAAATCAAAATTAAAAGAGAGGTTAGAAATAGCGAGCATAACAAAATATTTGTCACCTGTCAGCATAATCGTTCAAAAAACATGAGGGAGCTGAGTTCTATCAGAAAGTCTTCATGCTAAGTGTTAATATTTAGTAGCTGCGTTCGCTGAAAGCTGCGAATATATACGGAACACTTTATGTATTCCTGGAAATTGTTTACAAGAAAAAATCTCTGGAACCAAATTATGGTGAATGAGGCAGCAATTCCTAACTAGATTAATTTAACGGTTGCAGCGAGGGATAGAACACGAATAAATGCTTTTTCTTTAATTCGGTATCAAAACGTGTCCGTAAATATTACTGTTTTGACTCTAAAAGTATAGAAATCGTTTCATCTACCGATGATCGATATATCGATCATCATTAATTTTTGTGAATCGCATAAAAAAAATAAAGCAAAATATGTTATTCTCAGAAATTTCAACAAAAATAATTTGTTAACAGAAAAGGTGCTAAAACTAGTTAAAAACGGCGCAACCGTCACATTTATTTTGGATGCACAAGAAACCAAATGTAATTTCCCTACTTCAATTAAATTCCCTAGATCAGTAAAACTTTATTTTAAACAGATAGTCATTAATAACATTCGGTTATTTTTGTTTGTGCCATTATTTTGTTATTTGTGACTCTTATTATTTATTACCTCGTGTTTTTCTAAACCTAACTTTATAAGACACTATTGTCAATACATTTTCGGGTTATATTATCTGGGTGTATATATACACAGATCTGTCAAAAGCATTTGGAAGAAATGGAAGAATATTAGCGTGTATTCACAGATCCACCATCTTAAATATTTGGATGACGTCACGTACACTTATTAAAAGAGGTAAGTCACATGAAAATATATCAAAATGAATTTTCTAATTTTCCCATTTATTAATAACAAGAAACACATACAACGATAGAAATGAAGGGGCATTTTCAATGCATTCTTCATTTTCTTCTATCATCTTTGTTCAGAATAAGTTGATCTTATAGCTTACCTGTAAACGTCTTCATATGTATTCCCATAAATAAAACAGCCTGTTAAACTTGAATGAGCGTGTATATCTACAACATAATCTAACTGAAAATCCTGAAAATAATTTCATATTTTTACAAATAAATATAGAAATACCAAGTGTAAAATTTATAAAAATGAATCTGCTTCACTAAATTTGCTAGCGTTCACGTTGGAAAATTACGATAAGCAATAGGAAATCAATAACTGTACCTTACTTTTGTCAATTGAGATAATCATGTCAAGTACTGCTTTTAAAGTAGGATGAGCCCATTGGGATGTTATATGCCAGATACGATTTAAATCAAATCCCATACTTGAACTTCTATAGTTTCCTAAGAACACTCCGTCGGGATTTAACATTGGTATAATTTTAAACATTACAGTTTGTCGAAGTAAATTCAATATCGAGCTTGTGCTTATTAAATATTCTAAAAGACCTGTACAATGGTTAAGTAAAAGTATTATTAATAAAGCTCCGATTAGATATTTCTTGCTAAAAGGTATATCAACAAAATCACGAGTTTTCTGGTTATGAAATAAGGCAATTATGAAAAGTATATTTTGCATGTTTTTACTGCCAATGTAATATTTTTATCAAAATATTTTGCTATTTTTACATGCATATACCTAATCCGAGCTTTAATTATTATAATATGCAAAGATGTATGTGAAAAAAAATTTAAGGTTATCTACCTTGGCAAACAAAACTCGAAGGCGATTCCCCGGGGTGTACTCTGGCCAATATTACAATGACCCTTTGTTTTTCATTTATATTTTCTTGAGCACCTATTGTAATTAAATCTAATTTTCTTTTTTGCTGTAATTAAATATAAATCCGATAAAGAACACTAAAGGATTTTTCCCCAATCACATTATTTGATGTGTATTTTACTACAGTCCTTGTTACAAATATGAGAACAACGCAAAATGGTAGAAATACTTTTAATAGGTTATTTTAAATATGATTTATTTTCCATATTTATATTTTACTTGGTCACCTATCTCTGAAGATGAATTTATCAAAATTATGGCTTCTTTTCCTGAAAATGAGATTGTTGATAACGATTTAATTCCAGTTGAGTCTTTCATTTCATCCAATCAACACTATTTTATTGGTGGAAGATCTCGTATTAAATCTTATGAATATTTAACAATTTATTAAGAATTAGATGAGCAGACACAAGTTGACATAGTCTATAGAAACTTTTATAGCAACGACAATATTTTTTTACTAAACAATCTGTATTAGTTTGGGCTAAGTTCTTGCTTTTCAAAATGGACTAAATCTTATATAACTAATAAATTGTAATTATGTGTATTATATTGCGTATTAATCTTTTAACTTTTCCGTCTTCTGGTGTCCCAAAGGTCTCTAATTTGGGGGTTAATATTTTTGTCTATAATAATAATACCTACTATATACCTACTATAATACCTACTGATTTATTGGAAAATTTTTCCGGTCCAGATCATACATTTGTATCTTGATAACCTCAAAATTTATACATATATTCGTTTTCGGCTGGAACACCAGGGCATTGTAGAACAATATTAGCTATACAATTATTTGGTAGGTATGTCAAATTTAGATTAAAATTAGTTGTTAGTGAATGCAGCTTTGTTTTCTACATCTGTAAGCAAAAACGCTTGTATTTACTATAAGATGACAAAGAGGATTGTAATCTTGAATAACTATATGGAGGAGATACTGCAAATACATTAATCAATTACTTTTAAACAAAGTTAATTTGGTTAAGGATCTAGATATAGTCCTCGATTGTGACATATGTTACTCGTTTGGTATAAATAATCTCTATTTATTTGCTTGACAGACCTATTATGTATTCTTTTTTGAGAGTGATCACTTACTAATATTGTTGTTTTCTACATGTTATCTACATCTTTTGAATTTGCTGTTTTTTCAGAATTAGAAACTGATTATGACCGTCTTTTGAAAAGATATAACATCTTTGTGTGTTCGTAATGAATGTTCTAGAGCGCGAATTGTATGTAAATTCGTGAATATATTGATTTTCTTCACTATTTTTGGTTTCCCAGACTTTATTGTTCTTTTTCGCTACCAATTCCTAAGATCCATTTACTGTCTGCATCATCACTAGCTACGATGCACCATGAATTGTACTTTTTATTTTCTCTTTTGCTTATTAAATTATAGTAATTAGGTAACGTATAATAAACATTATTATTATATATTGTTAGTTCTCATATTTGTAATGGGTTCTACATGTATAATCTCATTTAACTTACAATACTATTTCCCAACAATTCCCTCTTTAAAAAACATTTGGATTGTCTGCTCTTACTTTCCAAAGATAATATATACGATTGTAATTTTGAATAACTATATGGAGGGGCTAATGCAAATTGAAATATTTCGTCTTCTCTATCAAATCCAAATGTAAAACTAAGTACATAGTTATTTTGATGAACAGGGGAACGGTAATAAAATACATTTCCTTTGGGAATCCTCTGCCTAAAAAATATAAGGAAAAGTCAAGGAAACGTTTTTAAAGACAATATATTTTTATGTTTCTACCATTTAGGACGAGTTGTTGATTTTACTAGTGGAGTCATGTTAGAGTTAAACAGATTTCTGAATTTGCTTATATTGACTATATTGAAAATTACCCTCTGAAACATGTAATCATTAGTTATTAAGAAGTTATTCATCTAAAAATCCAGAAATATAGGTAAATATGCTCATAAAGTTATGCGATACAAAATTCTTAAAATAATAGCGCAATTTTTTTCTAGATTTTGCCTTGTTATAATTTATTCATACTGCTAATGTCTTCAGGGGCTGTCATCAAACTGATTGTCTGCGTTATTTGCTTTATATGCGAGTGATGACTGACACTACAGTGTTACTTAAAATAAATTGTTGTTTATCTTCAGAGATTAGAGGATTCAACAACACAGGACTATGCTTTAATTATTTACCTATAGTCTCTCAAAATTTCACCAAATTTTACCAGTAGAAAACCTATGGGACATTATCGGTAGAAGTTAAGCAAGCAATTTAGCATATCTACCATGAATTCTGGAGGATTGCCAACATGAGATACAGGTAGTTTGGAATACGATATCACAAGAAGACAGTAATTATCAAAACAACAATCAACATTAGGTATCGTAATTCTTATGAACAAGTCAGATAAAGAAATATCTTTTGTTTCTTTCATTTCCTTATCTATATCCCTTTTTTACCTTTCGCTGTTGAGAGGCCGAATGCTCATAGGCGCAGTGTCATTTTTTTACTAGTCACCCATCCAGCAAGTGACCATGGTAATGTCTGTTTGACTATGTCAATTGCAGTACTGTTACCTTAACTATACTGCCGGCTAAAGGAATGTTTCCATTCAAACAACATAACAAAATACAATAAATTTACCTGATCTTGTCTCACGTTGTCAACGGTAAAATTAAACCAAAACCTCAGTTTTGGACTGCACGTGTCAGGTCTTATAAATAAATCATATTCATGATCATTTATCAAGTCAACTCTTCCCAAATTTCCAGTTTCAAATGAGGCATCGAAACATAAATGCCCACGTTTAGCCTTGCCACTATGGCCAGGAGGTCTCATAATGAGTCTATTAACGTTACCCAGGCTTCCTTCACCGTCACTTTCATCACTATCTGTAAAATATAAACCAAAACTCTTAATAAATATAAGTTTCTATAATATAGGTACTTAATAAACACTTCAATTATTAAGTATTCGATTTAACAATAAACAATAACTAATTAACCTTCTTTAGCCATGCGATATATACTAGTATGATCTAACGGATCGCAAGCCATGATTTTATACTGCAACCTTTCACAGTATATTACAGAGTAACACAGTTTAAAAGAACACTTTAGGTGTTCATGTGTACAAGCAATTTTATATCTGCGTTGAAACGCAGCTAAATGTACTTTGAGGACTTTTGCACGTTTTAAAAGTTCGTAAACTTGTATCATACGTCGTGTAAATGTTATCAGAAATTGATCAAATAAAAGCACGAAACGTACCTACCGCATACCTAAAAGTACTTAGATTGTTTGACCTATTATCGTGCATTTCGTATAGATTTGTATTACGTAGCGTTTATAAGTGCATTACTATTATCTATTATTATCTACATTAGAGAACTAACATACAGGGTTTCCCTAAACTAGTTATAAAAGTACACTTTTACAGCTGTGGAAACGGCTGTAATAGCAAGGTTTAGTGAGTTTTAATAGTTCCGCCATGCATGTGCATAACGCCACTATCCCATCATTTGGTTAGTCATCATGGGATCGTATTTAGGTGCATAGCGCGTTCATTATTTGTTGTTTCATGAATTGCGATCAGCCACTTCTGTTCAACAGAAATTCAGGACCAAATATCACAAGCAATCACCACAACAACCGGTAACTATTGTATGGTATAATTAGTTTATTGAATCTGGTCATGTAGGAGACAGGGCAGAAGGTGAAGGTAGACCTCGAGTTGCAGAAGAGACAATTGCGCGAGATAGACAATTGAATACTTATTCAATTACCTATCTCGCGCAATTGTCTCTTCTGCGAGACCTACGTTCGCAGCCCAAAAAAATCCCTTGCACGTGCCAGCTTAGAACTAAACATTCCCCAAACAACAGTGTGGAGAATCTTAAGAACACGTCTACAATTTAAACCATGCATAATACAGTGATACTGATAAAGAAAGACGACTTGAATTTTGTGTTGAAATGTTTGACAGAATGGAGAACGATGACAATTTTCTTGATCAAATTGTGTTTAGTGATGACTCTACAGTTTATGTAAAGAGAAAAGCAAATCACCATAATGTATGAATATGGAATGCTTCAAACCTATTTAAGATAGTCGAACATGTAAGAGATTCGCCTAAGTTAAATGTCTTTTGTGTACTAAGTTCTACTCAAGTGTACGGTCCATTGTTTTTCATCGAGAAAACTATACCGCCAAGACCTCTGAGCTAAGGCCATTTGATTTCTGTGTATGTGCTACGTTAAAAACAAATTTTATGTTCCACTTCTTGCTGCATGCCTAAATAAATTGCGAGTTCGGTTAACAGAAGCAGTTGTAACCATTAGCCGTGATATGACATGTAAAATTTGGAATGAATTTACTTACAGATTAGATATATGCCGCGTTACAAGGGAAAGCCATATTGAGCATTTGTAAATGAAACTTGAAGTTTTGCTTTATTATTGAATTCAATAAAATATACTTTCTTCATAATTTGTTTAACTAATTTAGGAAGTCCTTGTATTTTAACATCCCGAAGTATTATTAGTAAAGGCCGAATTATATGCAAAAGAAACTGGAAATATGCAGATCTTTTAGCCTAAATATGCACTTCCTTATGAAAAATATGCAGGTAAAAAAATACGAGGAATGTTAGAAAATGGAATACTGTAGAAAAAAATATTTTATTATGTTTACTACAAGTTTATTTGGAACATTTTACAACATAATTAACTATGAAAACAATTTACAACCACATATTTCTCATAAAGTTTTCAACAGAAAAATTGTGACGCTTGTCTGAAAACATGTATTTATGTATTGAAAAGGTTCGTTCTACGTCGTGTTATAGGAGCATATTTCATATTAGAAATATCATCTATTGTCAACACAATATTTTCTACTGAATCACCACACAAGATTTTAGCAATTTTAGCTTTTTAAAACCCTTATTTTTTCCTATTACACTACAAAATTTTTCATACACGGACTGCCCCACTCCTCCTTTAACATCAAAACATGACTTTTCAAAATTTGTTTATTATTTCAACGCTCTCGATTGGCGACATACATTGTTTTTCCAGCTGCAATATAGAAGTGGAAATAAAACTGTAATTGACTTTAATAAACGCCAAATGTTGAGGTATTTCTTTACTCGAATACACCTTTTGGGCTTCTATCATAGATTGTGCAACCCTATCAAGATCCATAATAACTGTCTTTATTCCTTCATAATGATTTGCATGTAAAATAGCAGTCTCCAACCACGTTCCCCATCGTGTGATTACTGGTTGAGGAGGAAGCGGAACACCGGGTAGATGTTGTTTGTAAAACTGAACTCGTAATAGGGCCTTTAAAAATACTTTCTTAACACTACTAATTAAAGTATTTACTAAGGGAAAATGATTTCTGACTTCTTCTGCAACACGATTTAGTCCGTGCGCCAAGCAAGTTGTGCGAATTAAATTTGTGTAAAAGATTTTCAAGTAGAAAGCTGCCTTCGCCGTGTATGGTGCAGCATCCGTCAAAAACAATAGAATTAAGTTGCCAGAAGAAAGCTGCCAGTTCTTGCTGTATAACCTTGTTATTGTCAAATTATTTGCCTTTTCCAACTGTTTGGATGAAATTAAATAAGATTTTGCTGGAACCGATACATTAAGGATACCATTCATTAAATGAACTATATATCGGCTCACACTATCAGTAGTTTCATTCACGCATATATAAAGATAATTGTTTGCAACAACCTTCTTAATGCTATTCAATGTTTCTGCATAGATACAGCGAATATAATTTTTTCTTAACGTGCTCTCGTCGGGAATGTGATATTTGCTGATGTACTTTTGGAAAAATAACTTGACATTATAATTGTTTAATTTATGTAGTGGAATATCTGCCGACACAAACATTTGACATTAAATTGTTCTTGTTCCGATTTTTTCGAAGTTGATGGCCAACATTGCGGTAATGTTTGCTGACTCTTCTTCGCCAATTTCATCTTTGTTAGTTTTGCAGCATGAGATGGAGTTTTCATATGTTGGTCGACTTGGAACTTTCTCTCACTTGTAATCTGCAAAAAAAATATCACATCATCGGTTGTTTTCTTATAAAATAAATGTTAGTGAAAGATAAAGGACAAATTAAAAAATTAATTAATTAATAAGAGGAAATAAACTTAAAATTTTACTCACAATCTTGCAGCATGCTACGCAAAACGCTTTTTCTCCATACATACGCAATTCTGAATAAATTGCAATCCATCCAATTCGCTATTTTCGGCATTTTTGCTATTATATATCACAACTCACAAGTTTACACTTCGAAAGCCAACGTAAAATGACGTTTAAAATAAAATGACAATAGCAAAGAAACACATATACTCCTAATTTTCTGGTAAAATGTATTTTTGTATTTGTTTAGATGTTTTAAGGTATTAGCTTTTCCTGGAATTTTGTCTCGGCCTGGATGTATGGGAGGAGCATTAATAAATTCTTGGAGACGCTTATCGGAAAAGTAACGGGAAGAGGCTTAATAAAATGCTTAATAAAATTTTTAATTTAAAGAGGGCTATTTAATTTTTGTTTGTTTGTTGCATCCACGACATATTTTTAGTAATGCCTATAATAAATTTGATTTAGTAAATAAATAAAACTCGGATTCTTAAAATATGCAAAAATGCTGAATTACTACAAAATATGCAAATAATATACAAAATGCATATATTATGCAAATATGCAAATTTATGCAAACTGCATATAATCCGGCCTCTAGTAATAAATATATAATAAAATGTTGTATGTTATTTCTCCTATTTTGCTTTGTTGCTCCTTAATTTTTTTGCTTAATTTTTTAATTGCTATATTAAATGCTTACTGCATATCATTCAATGTTATTTTCTTATGCTTATTTGTATTTGGAAAGACTTATTTAATTTTTTTATGTATTCCACTTTATTCATTAAAAAAACAATACTTAAATATCACTAATACTATAATTTCATAATGTTGATCATTACAATATTCAATTATGCATCAATAACATTTAAACTTAGCACTTAAAAGTACCTACAAAAAGATGTCAAAGGTCACCGAAATTGGACTCTAAAAGATCAAAGGTGCCGTATTGCTTCTGTATGTTGTGTGGTATTGTATTATATGTAACAAAAGAAATTGCAGTGGGATAAATCTGGAGTATACGCTGGGTGATACAGCACTTTGCATCGTAATTCGACAAGTACTGTCGTGGCGATATTGCATGATGAGGGCATTATCCTGGTGGCAAACGCTTCCATCGTAAAGGCGTCAGCTCATAGCTTTGCTTACTCGGTAGCTGAATACTGTGCCCCAGTCTGGCTAAACAGTTGCTTCGTAAAGATGATTGCCACCAAACTCATAAAATATTATCAAATCCATACCAGCCTGCTGAGATTAAAGTCTAGATCTTCTGCACTACTGCTAGCACAATAACTTATAGGAGAGAATTTCAATTCAAATGGGAAATAGAGGGAGTATTTAGAAGCTTTAAAATCCACTCAAGTAGCGTATACCATCGATTCTAGGAATGGTGCTGCCTCGCTAAGAATGGAAGATATTCATACTATCTGAGACAGCAGCTTGCCACTGCAGGGAGCCTCACCAAACTGTTCACTATATTCCAACTGAGTGCCCCCTTACAGTTTATGAAAGTGAGACGAAAAACTTCTTTGAAGTCACTGGCTGCGTGTTGGGTTTCATCAATGACCTTGATTTTAAAATTTAACTTTAAATGAACTTACTATGATAAGTATATCTGTAAATCTTATATTTAACTATATATATGTAACGTTATTTAAATCTAGATCCCTATAAGACACTAAATAAATAATGGTGGAAGAGCTTTTCTTCGGTGAACAGCGCCATTTTCTCTTTAATTCAGCGTCGAATTGGTCGAATAAATTACTGTAATAGTACTCCTGCTCAGTGATTGCCTATCCTTTCCTATGAGTGAAGATTATGCCTTGCCAATCCTTTTTCTATTAAGACGTCACTTAATATATGGTGATCTTCTTTGACTTGTTATCTTATTAACTTAAGGACTGGTATAGCAAAATTATATGTTGTTTGCCTTTTCCAAACATTGTGATAAGTTGGTGTAAATGACATATTGTAAAGCTGTTATTCAATTTTTGTGTCTTAAAGGGTGGGAAATATGACCGTATTTTGTAATTTCCAAGGTGTATTGATTTTAGATTTTAAGGAACCTGGTGTAAACATCAACGCTGAACGACAGGCAAAAACCTTAACCTGTTTACATGCCATTATCAAGAATAAACTTAATAAAAAGTGTCATCCTTCTGCACAATAATACTCGCCACCATACCGCCTAAATAGTTCAAAATCTACTTGCTCATATGCGTTTGGAAGTTTTTAAAAAAAGGTTAGCGGAGCTAGTTTTCAAAAAGCTACTCTATAGTCCTGATTTTTCACCCGTGTGTATTATGGGGTTTTCATGTATTTAACAAGAAAACAATGGCTAAAATGATGGCGCTTCAATTTAGACATGATTCAGCAAATACTTCTGGGAATTTTACCAACAGAGAATCTGTAGATTAATAGAGAGAAACCTCTAAGAAGTTTCATATTTAAGTAAGAAATTCTGGACATCGCGGTAATGTAATTTGTTTTGTTTAAATTTAAATAACATTGTCCTAAACGAGGAATTTTAATGTAAATAACATAATGCAAGTGCTGAAGTTAGTTGTATAGTTAGAGGTCATTAAATAGGTATTCATAATGTAAATACGTCTGTATGCAATTGTATGCGAAGCCTTAAGTCTATAAACTATACAAGGACAATTAATCAAATTATTATTTTAAAATCTCTTAATTTTTAAGGGGTTATGTTACAAATTAGGAATATTTCTAATAATATGCATAAATAATTACTTAGATAACTAGCTGACAACCAAACAATTGGGGAAAAATTATTAAATGAAAATTACTACACATATTTGATACGTAAAAGAGGTAAACAACATTAAAAGTTTCGCTTTAAAACGAACTGTAACTGCTATGCAAACAAAACTTAAGCTATTTATTCGAAAAATGTTCAAACCTTCTCCGAAATCACCCATGATTACACAGTATAATTGTTCATCGGAGCTTTAGACAGGCATTTTAATTTCAGGAACATGCAACGTTCGCGAAAATTGAACAACACACGACAGCTATTAAATAGGTATGGTATATTGTATTTATTGCAGATAAATATTATTGAACTGCAGCCTAGAAATATCAAAATATAACTGCTTTAGGAAACTGGAACTTTAGCTAATGTCGTTGACATATTTTTGGGGATGTTTGATCAATAACGTCTCTCTATATTATATATTATATTTATACATAGGTATGTGTAGGTATAGGAGGAAATTGAAAAACAATTCAATATTTAAATTTGTTAATTTTGCCAAATATCTGGCTGACATATAATTACTAATTAATAGTTATAATTAATTAATGCACCTACTGTATTAAAAAAAAATATTTTAAATAATTTAACTGACAGCAACATGCTCAATTTAGAAAAGGTAACATCAAGAAAATTAAAGCAATCTTAAGAATTAATAACTACCGTCCACAACTAATAGAACAAGCAATTAAAAAAAGAATTCGCAAAATATACATTAGAGACACCAATAATAATAACCCCAGCAATAAAGTAGAAAATAAATACTATTAATACAATTGTTAGTTAACATAATAAATTTCGCTGTTATAAGTAGAGCAGACCAATTTCCGTGCGCGCCATGAGCGCCGGTATGGGAGTGTAATTCGGAATATATAATATGCGATAGAATAGGGACGCAACATGAGCTTGTTACCGATATAAGTATAGAAGTAGACACATTTATTCTATCAGAAATAATTAAATATACATTTGGTTTTCTGCTATTAAAGTAATATGCATAAACACACGAAAAATAAGAATAGTACATATTATAGCAGCGTTGTATGTACCTATAAATAAAATGGAAAATGTATGAAATCAGTGATTGTGTGCACGACAGAGGATTTAAAAAAACACTTACCGTTTTAAGCGTCTTCCAAGAATTGACAAACTGGAGAAACTCGATTGTATATTTTCAACATCAGGTGCGTTTCTAAGGTTATTTCTGAAAAACATGTCCGCCGTGAGGAAAAAATATGTTTATATTCGGAAAACGAGCGTTCTACATCTAGTGATGTTATATTCGCATAATCAAAATACTTTTTTAAGCAACTTAACGCATGTGTAGACGTGCCCTCACAAATACGTGTTAAGGTGTCAAAATCTGCATTTCTGTCTAAAACACTTTCAAATTTAATTAGAACACTTTCACTTTTTGCGTCTTCTACAGCACATAGTTGTGCGTGAACATCTTTAACGATTTGCAGTGATTCCTCTAACGACAGCGACGAATTTTCTAATTTTGTTATTGCTTCTTCTAGTCCCAAGTAATTCTCACGAATACTTTGTAAATCCATTTTAATCTGGGCATTTTGAAATTTTTTCTGGCCTGTATTGATAGCTGCACTTTCTTTCGAATCGAATGATAAAACCACGTCCTTAATTTTTTCAAAATGTTCATGATGGTAAAACCCCGCCCGTAACCATGTACCCCAACGTGTCAGAATCGGCTGTGGTGGCCCAGGGATATGGGGACACAATTCGTGAAATTTCCGGAATTACAGGAGATTACAGGAATACCGCCTTTGTACTCGATATTAAGGCATCTACCTCTGGATAACATCTACGAACCTGTTCTGCCACAAGGTGCAGAGCATGGAGTTTACAAGTAATATGTAGCAAGTTAGGACAATATTTTCTAAGAGACCGGCCTACAGAACACATGGTTGCGGCACCATCGGTCATAAACATTAATACTTGGTCTTTCGAAAGTTTTAATTTTTCCAAAGTATCTAATAGCACCTCTGAAATTTTTTCGGCATTACATTGTTCTAGTCGTCTGGATGCTAATAAAATTGAAGACTTTGGTTGATGTGGTTCCATATTACGCGCCATCGCATTAACTACAGATTGTTTTTTGCTGTCAGTTGTTTCGTCCACACATAACCACAGTTTTTTATTTTTCAGTTCGGCTTTGATTTTATTTTCAACCTGTTTACGCACCGATGGTAAATTCCTTTGTAACGTTGTCGTGCTCGGTAATGTTTGATTCGCGTATTTATTCCGAAATGAAATAAATGAATCATTACTTAACAAGGTAAATGGCAGTGTACACATAATCATAGTTACACATAGTTCATGTATAAACTGTTGTCGATTAATTTTGTTATTATTGTGCTTCGAACTGCTTACGTGTTCTTTACAATGTATTTTTGACCAACACATTAGATATGTATTGCACACTAAACATTTAATTTTTGACCCATCGTATATTAAGTCAGGGAAATCCATAATAAACTTATTCACTTCGTCTGACAACGGTCGTTTTCTCGATTTATGTGTCGACGACATTTTATTACGTATGCTTACACTTACATGCAGTCTAAGCAAGTACCAAACACATACTGAATGCTTTTTATTAGTTCTGATGCAATACAATCATCCTCACATCGGCGCAAATGGCGCGCACGGAAATTGGTCTGCTCTAGTTATAAGTAGCGAGTTGTATATTTAGATACTATCAGTGTTAAAGATATAATAGTTTTGTGAATTTTTGGTAATCCTTAAGGTGGCCTTACACGGTCAAGGAAATTCACGAATTTTGTGACCTTAAATTTATTCATACGTCGTAATACACAACATTGTCGAGAATTTATTGACAACAATAAATTCATGAAGAAATTACTGAATTAGAACCACCTCTGATTTTTCATCAAGTTTTTGGGGGATCCTGGTTACATTTCGGTTTAAACGTTGCCAACTTTGACGTCGTCAAGTGATGTCAATGTGAAACTCAGAGCGTCTTGCTCAGCGATATTCTTCAAACAAATTTAACAAAATTTCAAAACATCTCTTGTCCATTCGTAAAATAATTTAAATATACTAGGATCATATTGAAATTCCTTATTAACTAAATTTAACTTGCTCTTTTCTCTTTGCAGTAACCAAGGCCTTTACCACAGGTTCCTTCTGACCCAATAAAGAATATGCAGCTATTGCTATGCTATACAAAGCTATAAGCTGTTTTTCTGTTGATTTCTCATAAATTTTCGTTTTTACTGTAAAAATCAACATGTGTTTGACATAAGGTGCTAAATTTATGAGTACAAACATAAACAGCTTAGTAGTAAGTAAAAATGGTTGACGTTAACTAAACTTCCCATTTCAATGAAATATTCTTCAATGAAATATTTAATCGTGTAATACAAGGATGAATTTTCAATAAATTCATGAATTTCTTTGATAGTGTAGTCACCTTTATATTGATGGTGATTGAAAATTAAATATCTATAAAGATTATTTACTAAATTATTATTTCCTTTTTGAATTCTTTCAGTTGGATTATTTCTTTCTTTTTTGTAGGTAGACTTATCATTTATTAGGTGCTCTATTTTTTGTTCATAGTCTTTTTTCACATGATGACAGTTTTATTTGATTTATATGCGATGCGAGGGTTATCCTACGTATTTTAGCTTTAACAATGGCGTGCGTACGAGCGTATATTTTGATATTTTTGAAGAAAAAAATAGTACGCCTATTGTTTTTCCAAAATACAAATTATTTTTGAATTCCCCGTTCAATTTGAAACATAAGAGCTCTCTTGAGTTGTTTTCCTGTAATGCTCCTCATTGTCCGACAAAATTAATGTAAGTATTGACGAATGCAATTTCGCAATAAATGTAGTTGCCCTGGAATATATCACTGGCTTTTGCCATCTGACATTTGTTAGTAAGTCTCTGTCATTGAAATCTGTTTAATGTGAATTATCTTCTTATTTTATTATTGCAATCTTGTTAATAATGGTGATTTATTCAAATGTAGAAATGGCGAAAATGTATAACGTGTATGGCCTCGCCGATTGTAATGGTGAGCTAGCCAGACGTATTTATCACCAGACATGTCCCAATCGTGCCCTGTCAGACAGTCGAAACTTTTCTAATATTCATCGTCGTCTTGTTGAAATTGGTAATAGGTACATCTATAGGTAGACCTCTTAGTGTGAGAACACCTGGCACTGAGGAAGCGGTGCTACACGAAGTCGAAGAACATCCTGAAACGAGTACGAGAAAGATTTTTTTTCAAATTGAACCGAGTATTCAAAAATAATTTATATATATATATATATATATAATTTCCAACACCCTGTATTTCCGTAACGGAAGATTTTTAGACCATAGTTTATAAAGCAAACTATCATTTATTTTTCATGTAGATTCACACCCTTAAATATTCGCATATAAATAAGAAACACCCTGTATATAGAGCGCTCGCCAGAGAGGATTCATTCAACCGGCGACCGTCGTGTTAGAATATTGTTATATAAATATGAAACAAATACTGTGAATATAAATACTATTATTCTTAGTATTTAAACAAACTCAAAAAAAAAACAAATTCGTTATTATTATTATTATTATTATTATTATAATACTAATAATATAACTTATAATAATAATAATGTCATACCTATACAGGGTGATTCTAAGTATATGCGACAAATTTTATGGGCTGATTCCTGGGGTTATTATGATCATAAAGATCCATATGAATGTATGTCTTAAACGGTTTAGTTTTAAAGTTACGAGATGTTTAATAGTAAATTAAAAGTTTATACAATAAAACGTACTAATACAATAAAATTAACTTAGCTTCTATCCTTCGTTGCATTGATTGGTGAGTGCGTTCAAGAATACTGGGGGTGTTTCGAATTGTCTCAAATGCTGCAACAATACGATTCATTTGTTATAGTATAGTGTAACTCCGCAAAAACATTCGTTTTGAAGGGAAAATATGTATTTGTCATTTCAATATTATTGTGTCAAAGTATTGTCAAAGTTTTCCAAAATGAATTACACAAATCCTGTGTTTTGCGATATACATTTTGTTTACAGTCTTACTAATGTTAATTCACGTGCAGCTAGACGTCTTTATGAAGAACTATATGCGAACCGTGTCATCCCGCATCATTCGATATTTGCCCGTCTTCACCAGCGTCTTAGTGAAATGGGAAGTTTTAAAAAACATACGGCTGACAGCGGGCATCCACGTACAGTTAGAACTCCACAAGTTGAAGAAGTGGTGCTAAATGAAATTGAGGAACATCGTACTACAAGCACCAGAATAATTGCCTTTGGCTTAAACATAAGTCAGCCCACAGTTTGGTGGATATTCAACAATCAACTGTTGTATTCATATCGTATACAACAGGTACAGGCACTGTTGCAAGCAGATTTCGCGCAAAGATTGACTTTTCGTCAATGGATACAACAGAAAATCGCACTCCTCATCGCATCCTCAGTTTTTGGCTCAAGTGTTTCTCCAGACAAGCTATTATTAATTTTCATAATAATCACACATGGGCCGAAGAAAACCCACACGAAACATTGGAAATCCGTCATCAATATCAATTCTCTGTTAATGTGTGGGCCGGAATTGTTGGAGATCACCTGATAGGTCCATATTTTTTTCCGATGAGGTAAAATGGAGAAGTATACTGCAAGTTTCTTGAAGATGAGCTACCACTACTGTTGGAAGAAGTCCCGTTGCAATTAAGATTATCAATGTATTTTATGCACGATGATGTTCAGCCCATTTCAGTTTAGTTGATCGTGAGTTTTTGAACAGTGCGTATCCAAATCGGTGGATAAGGCGATAAAGTCCACAACTGTGGCCTTCGCGATCTCAAGACTTGAATTCTCTAAATTTTTTTCGCCGGGGTCACCTTAAATCACTAGTTTATACGACAGCTATTGAAAATGTTGATGAACTGAGAAAATCGTATTGTTGCAGCATTTGAGACAATTCGAAACACATTTTCTTGAATGCACTCACCAATCAATGCAACGTAGGAAAGAAACTTGCATTTTGCAGTTGAAGGCGGTCATTTCCAAGAATTTTGAAAGTTAATTTTGTTGTGTTAGTAGGTTTTATTGTAATTTACTATTAAACATCCCGTAACTTTAAAACTAAGCCGTTTAAGACATACATTCATATGAACTTTTATGATCATAATAACCCTAGGAATCAGACCATATAATTTGTCGCATATATTTAGAATCACTCTGTATATGTCCATATTCCTTTGGATATGTATATTAGTTAAAAGTATGGAGACGGCGATTTATTGTCGTTAATATTCATTTTAGGGATTTATGTTCAATATAAAAGTTTGTTAGGATATTTTGATCTACATTTGAGAATATTTGAATTTTTTTTTCTTCAATTGTTTTTTAGTTACGCCTGTCCGCGCATTTTTTTTAAATGGGAACTAGTAAATTTTACTCTACCATTCGATAGAGATTTTTTTTCTCTTTACAAAATTTTTTTTGTTTTTTTAAATTCATTTTAATAACTTTTTTATAAGAAAAAGCCGGTTCATGTGTTTAACAGATGTTCGGTACATCGCAGATAGACAGAAGCGTAGCGATAAACAAACTTGAGCGACATAATTTTATCAGTGGTTATTGTGTACGTCAAATATTTGACAGAAATAATTCATTTGTGCAATTCGTTGCTGTTAATATTAACAATGGCGAGTTTAAGTGAACATGAACGAATTGAAATACTTATGATGTTGAGTTATTCATTCAACGCTGATAGACGCTGAAGTTTACAAGATATTTTTAATAATATAAAATATTATTAAAAACCTGGTGTGAAGGACACAAATACAGGTTCACTATTAATATTTTTGTGAACGTGTCCGAAAATATCTCTCCCCAGAGACGTAGATACGTATTTCACCTTTCTACAGGCTCATCGGTACGCCCCTGCTGGAGAAAGAATATTTCCAGACACATTCACAAAAAAGAACCACATCACCGTAATTATCCAGACCGGGCGTAGAAGTAAATTCAGCGCTGCCTGTTGTCAGACAACCGAAGTACCTCGCCCCTTCCACATAACCAATGTGAAGTAATGACGCCTTTCCAAAGGTGGCACAGTCATCCCTCTAGAAACTGCATTTTGTTTGTGTCTTCACTTAATAATATTTTATATTATTAAAAATACCTTTGTATTATACAAAACTGGTGGGGTTTACCTACTCATGTATGTTTCAATTATTCTGATAGTTTACAAGACGTTAGTAATTTATTTAATGATACGCATCCAAATAGAAATCCAATTTCTAAATCCGTTGTTGGTAAAACTTTAAGACGCTTTGAACAAACGGGCAGCGTTAAATATTTGCCAAGGAGTGGTAGACCTAGAACAGCAAAAAGCGATGATAACAAACTGGATATTTTATTGGCTGTATCTGAATATCCCCATTTATCAACCAATCAACCAGTCGTTTTTAAAAAGTGAAAAGTTTAAACCTTATAAGTAGAGAACGGACACGCTTACCACATGACGCAAAGCCCAGTGCAGTACTGGCGAAAGGCTGTATTTCTAAAATATTTAATTTTATTTATATAATTGGAAAACGAACGGGTGGTGATCTATAAAATTACGAAATACATATTTATTTGTTGAAAAGTTGTATTTATAAAGTTTTTAATTTATATAATTGGAAAACATACGGGTGGTGATCTATCTATCTAAAATTACGAAATACATATTTATTAATTAATTTTATTTATATAATTGGAAAACAAACGGGTGGTGATCTATAAAATTACGAAATACATTTGTATTTGTTGAAAAGTTGTATTTTTAAAGTTTTTAATTTTATTTCTATAATTGGAACATTTTTATTTGTTCATTTTGTCGTTCAAGTTGAGTAAAGGAGTATTAATATTGACTAGCAATAGTTTCTCAAGGTTTTCTTCTGTCAATTTTGTTCTCTTTGAATTAAGTACATCCTTATAAATAGAAAACGTCCTTTCTACATCGCAACTGGTTATAGGTGCATACTGGAAATAACTGGAAATACTAGAAATAATTGGAAGATGTTGCTTAAATGAAAAGAAAAGGAATGTACGTGCTATTTCTCTTACGAAATACGATAAACTTATTTATTTTATCTACGTACACGACACCACTGACAAACACTATATTCTCCGAATACAATAGCTGGGCCATTGTTATCGCTGCGAGACCAGGTGGCCGAGTAAGTCAAACAAATACTTCATTGAATTACGCCGGGATGTACTGAGCGACGTTATACACAATTCCAATTGCCGATTGCGTTTTATGGAAATTGCATCCGTTCTCTACTTATAAGGTACACCTTGTACACGAGTTAACGGAAGATGATTTTGATAGGAGATTACAATTTTCTGAAGAAATGTTAAATATTTGCAATAATAATGAAAATTTTGTCAACAATATTCTTTTCTTAGACGAAGCTACTTTTTGCCTTACCGGTGAAGTAAACAGACATAACTGCAGATACTGGTCATCGGAAAATCCCTCTTGGTTTTTGGAGCACCATACGCAGTACCCCCAAAAGGTTAATGTTTGGGTTGGCATTCTAGGCGGTCCCTTTTTCATCAATGGCAATTTAACTTCGGCTCTGTATTTGCAGTTATTGCAAAATGAAATAATACCTGCTAGTGCTACGCTCTATCCTCATGAAAACAATGAACACCTGCCCAATGACAGTATCTGGTTCCAGCAAGATGGCGCCCCACCACATTATGGTGTAAATGTTCGTCAATATCTGGACAACGTTTTTCCCCACAGATGGATTGGAAGACGAGGAACCATTGAATGGCCAGCCCGTTCGCCAGATTTAAGTCCTTTAGATTT